>VZRZ01008463.1:12605-257814 GCA_013398175.1 Climacteris rufus | reverse complement strand
AAAAAAAAAAAAAGAATAAAGAAGCCAAAAAATATGTAAAAAGAGAGGTAAAAAAAAAGAAATTAAATTCTTTAGAATCCCTGTGAATAGTAATTCAAGATACTGTAGCTGAAGACCCATGATTTGTTGTAGTGTCTGGGTGGTCCTGAGACAGGAGATGACAACACTAGCTCCTTCCTTTGCCCTTCTAAGAAATGCTTTGATGATTCTCTAATATCCTAAGAATATCCCCTGTGATTCTGCACTGGGACAAGGCAATCACAGAGCTGGGATAATGCATCCCAGTTTTACCCTGGCCCTTGCTAGGAGGGGATAGCTCAGAGCCCTTTGTTCCACCAGTTCTGCACTGACATCTGAGCCACGATGTGCTCATGATAGTCTAAATAGTGATGTGGGCTCAAAACCATCCCCGAGCTCACCCCCACCCGCTGCACACATCTGGCTGTGTACCTGATTGGGGTGTGCAATTAGGGCACTCATCATCACAGCTCAAGTAACCACGGACTTGTTCCCCTGGTCCCTGGACAGATAATGACTGCAGTTATTGCAGCCAGAGTAAGCAAGAACATCAAGGGCGCATACACAGATGGGCTTAGTATTGTAAAAATCCTGTCAGTGAACATTTTTGGGCAACCTGCTGATACACAACGCGTAAAGAGTTAATTTGATGGAGCCACAATCAGGTGGTTTTGAACCAAATCCCAAGTGTGGGCAAAACACTGATTTTTTGCCTGTATTTTGCAAACTGCCTGCTCTCACCAATACAGCTCCACATGCAAAAGAATCTACATTTTTGGGGTGGTCAAAACCATAATCCATATTTTACATCTCAGGCTCCACCCTTCAATTAATTAGAACCAGAGTGACTCTGCCCCCTCCTATGTGTATTCAAGTGTTTGTTTGGCATTGTGTGGGCCCTACGACTCAAATATTTTTTGCAGATGCACAGAATTAACCATGCATGTTTAGATGTGCTTGGGGAACACATACATTCATAGAGACATATATACTTGACCCTGTCACTTTTTTGTTAAACACTGTAAAAGATATCAACTTTCCCCTCCAGATTTTAAAATGATTTAGAATAGGTGGTAGTGGGGAAATACCTAACATATCCTGTCAAATTAAGTATTTTCTCTGAGTCTGTTTGCTAAGATAAAATGATTTCAGCTACGGAGATGTCTGTGCAATGTATTAAGGAAAAGAATGAACAACCAAAATATAAACTAGCTTAAATGGATGTCCAATATATTGCATTTTTCCATTTGATTTTAATTGTCTTTTTCCTTCTCCCTGTTCTTTTTCCATCTCCACGTAACAGTTTTCTCTCTTTGCTTAGTCTGTATCACATTTTTTTCCCTAATTCACTGAGCTCACTTTCCTGCTTACTGCTTATTTTTTTCCAGTGTCTCCCTTAGAATAATTAAGGTTGGATCAGATCTTTGAACCTGTTACTTGCAGTAGTACTGAATTCAATCTTGTACTGAAAAAAAAGCACTGGCCTCTTTTTTCTTGTCAATGGACTCACTCATAAAATAAAAAAAAGGTTCATAGGGCAGATCTACCAGGCAGAAATGCCACGGACAATAAAGTGCTGCATTGCCCACAAGTTTTGGGTTCCTCCTGCTGCTGGCAAAGCAAATGTGGTGATACCAGTCACAGCACAAACTCCTTCTCCTCAAGCACTTCCAAAGCCTCTGAAAGCCTGGAGATGCCATCAGTGGCTCATAAAAAGCTGCTTAGCGGACTGCAGAGCTGGAAGGACTGAAAAACCTTTCCCTGCCGGGTGTCACAACCCAGACCTTGAAGTATCTCTGCAGAACTGAGCTTTTGAGAGAATGGTCTGCAGCACATCTCTCCATGGTACTGCTATGTGAGGCATCCCTGGTACCCAGCAGCTCACAGGCACTAAGCCTGGCTCCCTCTCCCTGGGCTCAGGCTTCAGGTATAAAGCTGACTTTGTTCAGTTAAATTATTCAGGAATTGTGAAGAGGTGATCTGAGTGAAATCTGAATTTGGCCTGGCATTTTCATAATTGCAGGAACCCAGGTTTTACAGCATCAAAACCATATGAATTTAAATAAATCCTACTTCTCCTTCATCCCAGTGAGTAACTGGACTTAGACCAAAGCTGCCCTTTGGGATCCTGCTGGGTTTCCAGCCTGCAGCACACCCCACACTCCTGGGAGTGTGAGGGAATCCAATTTCCTCCTGAATCACTCTGCAATGAATCTGTCTTATTAGATACCACAATATAGCTGTGGTTAAACCCCTCCTATAAACCAACTGCCCACCACAATAGTAATGTGGCCTTACTCACTGTCATACTTTTCCTCACTTCATTTTCCAGGGCATGAAACTCACCAGTCAGAAGGGGAATAGCAGGACCAGAAATAAATCCCATATCCCTTACCTTTTTCCCCTGGGCTAGCAATGACAGTGTTGTGTGTTTGCACTTCCAATGAATTTTAATGACATTTCTTTTTCTTTATGGTAACTCACTGGAAGATTAAATGTTTTATGTTTTATGGATTTTATGTAGCTCTGCTAAGAGGAACAGCAGATTTGCAATTTTTGGGACTTAGATACTGCTAGATATGTAGGTCGCTCAAATAAAAAACTCCAGCTCGGGGTTGTGGTGTTTGAGCAGGTTTATTCTGGCATTTTTTTCCCTTGTCAGAGGAAAAAACCTCTGTATCCAGAAATGCAATATAGGGAGTGCAGGTGCTTTACTACCCATTCATGTGTATGAGGACTCCAACTCAGCCTGGGCATGAGCCCATTCAGCACTTTATAATGTCTGCAACTGCAGTCAGCCTTGTGAGTTAACACAAAACACACTCCTCACCCACCCCAAACTGCAGGGTAAATGTGCTACTGGATATTGAATTTTCTCTGCCTGTTAAACCAGACAACTTATTTTTCAGTTGAGTGAACATAAAGAGTTCCATAGACCTGTGTTAAAATGCAGCTCAGGTTTAGAGGAATAACCTGAGGGTACTCAATGCATTTTCCCATCTTATCTATTTGATAAGAGCCAGATAACTTTTGTGTGTGTGTGTGCAATAGACAATATGCTATGAGGAGTCATTGTTAAAGACTCCAAGAAGCCAATCCTCAGAACATCTGGCCAGTGAAAGCCCTGGATATGGAAAATATAAATGTCAAGGCTCATGTTTGTAAATTGGAAGGGCCATGACAACATCTGCTAACAGGCTTTCTTCCAGAGCCCATTTGCTGTACATGGTTATTCACAGGCAACAACAAAGGCGTGCATGGATCACATGGATGGGCTGCCCTTCCTTTCAGTCACCAAAGGAACACACGCTCCAGTAACACACAAATGCTCTGTTCTCACAACACAGAAATACAAGTGTTTGCAAACCTCACAGCAAAGCTCTTGCATACCAGAACACAGTGGGACACACTGCTGGAACAGACTAAAAATAGTTGGGGAAAAGCCTTGCACTATCACAGAAGACAGTCAAACTCGCTTGGTGTTAACTCTTTCAGTGAAATAAGCGCCCTCCTCTTCTGCCTCACTCCACAGGAGAAACTTCTACTGTAAATCTAATCCCAAAGCCTTGTTTTTATGACGGAGTAGTTGTGGATGGGAACCTCAAGACCTTAAACAGTCTAACCTAACTGACCACGGCAGCTCAATACTAACATTAAAGCAAGCTATAGGCAAAATAAACATGCTCCTACATTTATAACCACAGGCACCTTTTCTTCAGCTTAGTGCCCACTCAGTGTATTTCTGACACCTGAGGAATATAAAACTGATCCAATGCATGAGCACAAAGGTTTTGCTAATGACTTATTATTGTAAGTGTCTAGACCCCAACACTCTTGGCACTGGCCACCACCACGGAGGCTGCCCCTAAGTTGTCAAGAAAAGGAAAACATTGGGAGAAAGAGCCTGGACTGCTTTCCGATGTCCATGAATCTAGAAAAGAATATATGGATTCAATGCTTTATTGTCCAGTGTGCAGTGTTCTTGGACACACACACACCTCTGTGTGAAAATGGTAGGAAAAGCAAAGATGATGAAATAACATGGAAGAGATGCACCTCCTGGTTAAAAAATTATGGAGAAGGATACCTAGATCTGCCTCCTACTTACTGCATTAATGCCAGGTGACATAGACATGCTAGATACAAGTGAAACAAGTCCCCATCTCAAAGAGGTTCTGCTGAAGGCTGCAGGCTCCAAAATCCCCCACTTTGACTGGCATGGACTGACTGCAAAGTGAAATGCAGTGTTTGTATGATCACAGCCCCCTGCAAAGTGAGCTCAGAGAGGTGGAGGTGAGTGCAGCAGATGGAGATGCTAGAGAGGTCCCTTCCTGCTCCTTTCTCCAGGGCACACAGAAGCATATGCAGCCACTGTTAAAAAAGGCAGGCAGAAAGTGCATTGGAGAAAGAGAATATTTAAGCAGCAAATGGAGAAAGATGGAAGTGAAAAGTTAACAGGTTGTAGGAGTCCTGGCAATAGATGAGGAAATGAGGCTGCACTGGCTGAGAAACAGTGGAACAAGTGGGGATGTGCATCACAGAGGAAGAGATTATCAAAACTCAGCAGCTGCTGCTTCTTGAAATTGAATCCTAAGCAAACATTTTGTTTGCTGTACTGCATCAGACAGATCTTAGGCAGAGTGACAAAGCTAGCAATGGTAGGGCTGTGTCCAGCCCAAGTTAGAAATACATCAAGCTGGGACAGGTATAAATAGACATTATAGACTATCTTTACTCAACACATCTCAAATGAGAAGTGGAAAACCAGAAAGGAAAAGAAAGCTTTTCACAGGCTCCATAAAACATCTTGCATTATATTTTCAATCTTAATCAGCATTGAGGAGGGAGGAGCAGAAAGTGCTCTTGGATATCCAGTGCTGAAAAATACCTCATTGTTCAAAAATCCTAACTTGTGTGCTCCAATTTTGTTACTTGCTCACCTTCAGAAATATGGATTTAATATTCATAATGGATTTAAATTTCACTAAAATAAAATACCTAATGCATTACCAATAGAGAATTTAGTTTCATGAAACAGAACTGAAATCTATATACAAACTATGTTTCCAAAAGACTTCTGTGTTCTTTATCTCTAATGATTTTGCTTTCAGGTATTTATAGCTTTCATTAAAACAGTGTTTGCTTACTGCTTCTTAGGAATTGTGCATACTGGTGCTGAGACACTTAAGCAATAGTGAAAGTAAATATGCAAGGCTTTTGCTTATTTCTCTTTATCTGTATTTGTTTCATCACACAGAGGTAGCACATTATTAAGAACAATAGAACAAAGTAAAACACATGAATCTTTCCTGTGTTTAGCAGGTAAAAGTGAGGCTGCACATCTTTTCAGCCCCATGTGGAGGATAACAAATTAACTCTTTGCCTTTACAAGGGGAAAGAAGTTATCAGTCATGGCCAGCTGACAGGGAAAGTCTATTAGCATGGAGGTGCTCCAGGTTTGGACATGAATGTCAGTACTTCTCATCGTTACTGAGATGCATTAGAGAGTTGTGTGCTGAGCCCAGGTTTCACAGCTTTAATTAATATATTCTGTGCACTCTGACCAACCTGATAATCCAAGAGGCCTCAATAAAAACCATCTAGGGAGGGAGGATACGTCATCACCGTATCATATGTTACAGTCGGGAGATTTACCTCTACTTTACTGCCCCGAGTTATTCCGTGCAGATATTTTACTTTCACTGGAGGGTTGGTGTACCTGGGGCTGTGCAAAGGGCACAATGGAAGAACTGCCAGAGCCAGTGCTTGGTTAAAGGAGGCATTGAGCCATCTGCTAATATTAAAGGGGGATCAAATGGAAACAGTAAGACACTAAGGAGGGGAAAACACAGTATTCCCTATGCTTTGCTCTCTGCTCAGGAGCTGAGGACACCTTCACAGAAGCAAGATGGAGAGAGGCTGGGAGAAAGAAGGACCAACTGATGCACTGCTCAACTGCCCAAAATGTCTTCTTCTGGACATATCCATCAGGGTTCATAAAAATTGGGCAAACTAAGAGCAGAATTTAGGCCAAGTTCAAGATATCAAGGTTCAGCTTCCACCAAGGAACCAGGAGGGAGCATTTGTCCAGGAGTTGTTTTGAGACCAGTCAGTGTGACAGCAGGTCATGCACCCAAGCTGTCAAACCCTGAGGTTTTTCTGATGACTGTAGATATTTGTGTGCCACACCCTGGAGTCCGGGGACACTCATGGATAGGGGCTGTGATCAGGAAAGATTCCCGAGAAGGAAATCCTGCTGGGAGAACAGTGAAGGGAATGGCAGACAGAAGTTCTGGAGGGAAGCCAAGGGGCCACACAACACAGTGAAGCCCCAGCCAGCAATGCGGGGTGACAAAGAAGGGAGGGTGGGACCCCAACACACCTACACTCCTGCTGCTCCTGGCTGCTGGAAAAATCCCACAGGGAAACAGTTTCACTACAAGCTAGAGAGGTCCTGAAGCTGTGTCCTCATCCTTAGTTGTACACAGGGCAAATAAATGCAATGGTGGCACTGCCAAGAGACAGTCAGGAGGAGGCAGTGATCCCCCTCCCCATGAGCATCAGAAGGCACTCCCTCAGCAGTGTCCTGACCAGGGAGGCAGACAGGGTAATTTAAACAAACAAGGCCCCAGTGATGGAAATTTCAAGCTCAAAGCTACCATATGGAGGGAAGTCATCTGACCACAATTTACCTGTTAGACTTCAAAGGTGTCTAGGTCTCCTCTAAATAAAAGCAGTCTTTTCTTTAATGAAGTTAAGTACTGTATTTCAGCACCATGTGTTGTGAAAAGGAAGCAATTTGGATTAATTTACTGAAATTTACCTTTCAGATGCAGTTAAGTGGAATTAAAAGTTTGTCTGAGCTGACAGAGTTCTGTTTTCCATCACTGCATTGTCTTGAAAGAAAGGATAACAGGCTAAGTGCTTAAATTCCATCCAAACTGATAAGGTTCACTCTGTACAGGCAAACTCAGTGTAGTTTATTACATATTGTCTCCCTTCATCCATCACTGGTATACATTTTTTTTCCCCTAAAACAACTGCTTCTTCCAAAATAAATTGATATTTGTGATGTTTCTGCATTCATCTGGGGTTGAATAGTCTGCACTGGGCTATCAGAGAGCTGCCATTTCTAGTTACAGGAGGAATTAATTTCATTTCCCACTAATGGCAGATTTTGCAGGGCTGAGCTTACAGCTGGGACAAGAATTTCTTTTTTTTTCTCTTTTGAGAACAATTCTTTTCCTTTCAATTCTTTCCTGTGCAAGCATGTGTGTTCTCAGTCTCTTTCCTAACATCATCTTCACCCAGATCTCTTCCTTAGCAGTGGGAATGACCTTTCCCATTACATCCTTTCTAATTTTTTCTTCCCACCACTGTACTTCTCTCTTTCACATCCACCAGCTGCCATTGCTCCTTCCAAACCTCACCTCTCCCGAAACACCCTCCCAGTTAATAACATCCCTCCCTCCTTTTTCCCGGGAGTTTTCCTCCCTCCTTGCCTTAAGGCCCAGGAGCTGTAATGCTCCCCAGCAGTGGGGAGAGGTTCTCTGTTCTCTTGGGCTGGTTTTGTTTGTAGCCTTGAACCATTTGCTTGCTACAACAAAGGTATGACCCTGATCTGGCCTTCACTGACCACTCTGAGACCTCACAGGCATTTCTCTCTTCTTTCAATTAAGTGAGCAACTCATCACAAAAAGACAGTGAACGATCTGTAATTAATTATTTATATTGCATGGGGAAGCTTAGCTAACACAGTGTCAACAGGAACAATGACACACTGTATGCCAAACTGCAGCTTTCCAGCCCAAGGGTTTTGCCTCCCCTCCCTGTTGCCCCAGCTGGCTTTTGGTTATGGGAGATAGCCAGGGTTTGAGTTTTGTCTAAGTTCACATTTCACCCAAGGACAGACTTCAGATCTGCACATTTCTGCAAAATCAAGTAGTTAGGGGGAAAAAAATCGTGCTACTTGAAATCTCCATTTAATTTTGATACTTGACAAGCCATTTCAAACAGAAACTGCAGGCAGGCAGGACTTTTTCAGTTTGTTTAGATTTTGAGGGAAGGAGGCAGAAGGGAGAGGAAACCACACATTTCACCAGCATTTTTTATTTTTTAATAGCCTTCAGTGTAGCCGATTACCCAGGAGATCAGCAAATCTTAGCTCCGTCAAAGACAGGGCGAAGAGAGAGCAGAAGCTTTCTCATCCTCCCCAGCAGTACTAACCCTCCAAGACACAAATCTA
This sequence comes from Climacteris rufus, assembly GCA_013398175.1. NCBI lineage: Eukaryota > Metazoa > Chordata > Aves > Passeriformes > Climacteridae > Climacteris > Climacteris rufus. The sequence goes on along the minus strand of VZRZ01008463.1, from coordinate 249,551 downwards.
AACACTGTCCACCCAGGGGTGCCAACTCAAATGCCTCAGCTGTTCAGACAGAACAAAAAGAAAAGGACAATCTCCAAGGTATAACTGAAAGTAAATACAAATAATGATGTGTGGTATTAAATGATGAGTCATTTTTCATGAGGCCAGTTCAGACTGTAGCTATAACCTTGGATCAGACCCGAATGATTGTGAGAGCTGAAGTCTTAGTGGTATCATTAATTATGGATTTCCTGGCTTTTATAGGTTGGAGTCAGACCTTTGATGTTCCTTTAAGATTGTTCTCCTGTGTTCATTTCCTTTGTTTCTGTGGTGGTAGCTTAAGAAAACACCCTAAGATTTCCATGGGAGGGTATGAGATCGCCTAGAAATGCATAGTCCATAAAAGCCCTGCAATTCATGGCTCATAAAGTCCTCTAATCCATGGTCAATAAAGCTTTGGAAAAGAGCTGTACGAACCACAGTCATTTCACAGTTCAATGAGGTTCATACAGGAATCAATAACCTGGTTTAAATTTGCCTGGATTTGTCCTCCACCTGTATATTTCTCTTTGACTTTTCATGTTGAAAGGCAGCTCAAACAGCTGAATTCTGGAAACCCTGCATGGAAACAATGAGCTTTATGCAGCTTTCCCCCAAAAGTCATGACAAAGACCTAAATCCCTTTACTTTGTCTCAAAGGTGAACAACTCTAGTTTCAGGTGACAACTGGTGAGTTAGAAAACTGGAAGAAGAATCACTTGGAAATACAGGGCTATAGCTCAGGGTAATGCTATATGCAGAGATCTCAGTCCATACAGAACATGGGGGACTCCAACTGAAGTGTATGCAAATGCACAATGGGTCTGTGGGACAGGCCAGAGTGAGAACTCCCTAGTACACTGATTACCCTCCAAAAATGAGTGCTAAGTCTCACTGCTGAAACATTATTGAGGCAATGCAATAGAAGCCCATGTTTCTCTTCTGCACAGGTAACATTCCATCGCCCATATGCTCATCCATCCTGCTTGTTTGCTCCCAAGAATGATCACAATGAAAGATTTGGTCACAGACACACATTTCTGCTCCTTTCTTGCCAATCAGAAAGGAACCAGTTAGAGAGAACTCACTGTTTATTGCTTTGTGCAGGGTCCAGCTTGCAATTAATGCTGATGAAACCCAACTGCCAAAAGCACAATATGCAGCAGCTGGTTTATGAAAGTTGAGACCCCATCCAATTTATGGGGAAACCAGAGCTGGTTGTGAGTCTATGATTTAGTGAACAGTTTGTATTTTTTGTTTTGTTTTGTTTCCAGGAAAACACCAGACGTTTCTCCAGAACTGTAGAAGCACTAAAACCATCTGAAAGCACTAAGGCAGGCTTCCTTTCTTCCAGCCTTTCCTCATTTCTAGGCCTGTGATCTCCCACTAATATCTCCCTGGGATCTTTCAGCAAGGCAGGCAACACACAGTGTCTGGTTCATCACCAGCATGGCGGGAGCGGAAACTCGTGTTTCCTCATCCCAATCTCCATCCTTATGAAATGGAAATAGAGGATAAAAGGTTTTGATTCAGATGAAATCTCCCATGAGCACAGAGCAAACAATTTAACCTTCAGAACTACCTTTTAAATGCCTTTCCTAGGAACATTTCTTAATAAAACCAGGCAAAGGCACCACTTTAAGCATAAGCTCTACTTTAAGCTCCCAACTGCATATTTTCACTGCCATCTCACACCCAATATCCAATACCCTTTCTGGACAGATAGAATGGGGGCAGGAGGATTGTACCCAACTGTCAGACTCCCATCAGATCTATTTAAGCATCTCACTGGCATGGCACATGAGGAGCTGGACCACAGACCCTTGTGAAATACTGCTACATCATGGGACACCAGGAGTTAGCACCCCCAGACAGAAGGACAGAAAAGTCCCTCGTCCTTGAGACAATCAACTGTGTTGAATCAAATGCTTCTTAGATCATGCTGTGGAGAGGATCCAACCACTGAACACACTTTGAAAAGAAAACACATTAATCCTTCTTACAAGGCACTGACCTAAGAAATAGCCTTATTACATTAAGATTAATATGCACCACCTTAACAACAACCCTTACGTCATTCACCCCGAGAATACAATAAACTACAAAAAATGAGGCAACTCCTCCATTAAAAAGAATGAATAAAAATTATAATTTAAAAAAATCTGAAAACAAATATGTGAAGCTTTTTTCTTAGAAAAGGGAGAAACCTCTAAGAGACATGCAAGGAATTTAGGTGCTATGAAAATGGGAATAAGTAATGTTCAAAGACAATCATTATATGTGTAGGTGAGCAGCCAGTTTTCCCAACATATTACTTAATTCCTTTTACTTGTTAGAAGATCTATAAATATTGTGCCTGTTTATCTGCCCATGACTTGTCCTGGATAAAGGCACTAAGAGCTTTAGAGGTGGGAGAATAAATTGCCCAGGAATCCTAAAAGCACACACATTGAGAAGCCCTGGTCAAACATGAAGGCTCTTATTCAAACACTGAATGGGAGTTTTTAACCCCAGACCAGGATTTGAATGGGCAAGAAAAAGTGCCTACCTCCATTCTCTTCCCATACAAGATTTAGTTAAGTACTTCATTTTGCTTCACTTTGCTGTTTTCAATGCAGTCTGAGATGTTAAAACATTTCAGCCCCAGAACACAGTTAAGAATGTTGAAAGTCAGATACATCAGAATCTTAAAAACTCTCAGGAATGTTCTGCATGACTGGAAAACAGGTGAGCCTTTGGGCTGAAAACTGACTGTAAAGATGGGAAAACTACCATTGGAAGATAAAGGACAAACACTGAATATTTTCTATTGCCCTTCTTTTCCTGTTTTTACTCTGACAAGTCTTTGTTTCTGTATATTTTAAATGTTTAAAACATTAGCTTTTTTTCTCTTTACTTTTAGATCCATTGTGTCCATGTGCCTAGTTCTTCATTAAGCTACAAAAACATCATCTCACCCCCTGTGTTTTCCAGTTACGCTTTGTCCAAACCTCCTCATGGTCTAATCAACAAGAGCTGGGATGTGTAAAGAACATCTAGTTAGGAGCCAGCAGGAAGAGGACAGGGACCACAGCAGTTATGACTCACCTGTCTTCTATCCGAACCCAGAGGTCATTGAACTGCCTCTGGCGGTGGTGTTTGTGCTGCTTCTTGTGCCATTTCTTCTGCCTGCCAAACTCTTCCAGCTGGCTGATGCTGTCAGGCAACAAGAGGTGAGGAGACAAGTTGTCCTCTTCGACCATCTGCTGGGGCTTCAGGGAAGGAGATGTCAGTGGGACCTGCTCAGAAAGCTGGACAGGGGGCAGGGCTGTCACTGAGGGTCCCTCCAAGGCTGGGCTTATCTTTGTCATCCTTGAGCTGCAAAACACAACATTTAAGCGTTAGATGAGTAAGGGAGGGATTGTGACAAAACAAAGGTGAAAGCAGAGGACTGCACTGCTTGGTGGATGCCAAAGGCTTTTGCTCTGGGGCAGCAAGTAAAGACAGCAGTGTCACGTCCTAGGAAGCTTTCAAGCAAAGAAACTGAAAAATGGGAAAAAAAGGCAATGGATTTAGTATTGCTGTTTTCTGGCATTTTAATTACTTCTCAGAGACTTAAAGTCTGTGGTAGGGATCAATGTCACCTCCTCTGCTGAGCTGAAGGTCAAGTGACAAAACTTCATCTCAACTGGCAGATGACTCTCTCTGAGTAAAAGAGATACTTTCAGAGAAGCTGATCTTAAATTAATAACACTAGTTATCTCATTCTCTCTTCCCTTTTTTCCTCCCCAACTTTGGCTATCATCTGTAGAAAACAAGTAATTTTTTAAACTGCACAAGAATTATGCTTGATCAGCCGAGTCAGGATTGGTGACAAGGAAGCCCTGACCGATGACAGAAGCATGGAAGCATGGAAGCTAGGCTGCTGGGATGGGGTATGTGAGACCTGAACTCCAGCAGGTTATGAAGAAAAAAGGGGGTGAATGATCTGTCCAAAGCCTCCTTGAAACAATACTGCCAGAGCTCTTCGCTCCTGTTTGAAATATTACCACCTCTTGTACATGACTGGAATGATGCAGAAAAAGAGCTTTTATTTTCATCTTCTAGAGTTTCACTGATTTTAGAAGAAAGTCAATATAAACTCTCTCCTTTGGTATGCAGCCATGTGAACTTATTGTGAGCTAAGATAGCTGAAACAAAAATCTAATAAACCAGTACTGACATGAAGTTATTTTTTCCCCTCTAACTTCAGGAGAAGTTCATATTCAGTCTTAATTGCAAGAACTTTTCCTGTCCCTGGGATGGGCCAATGAGTTGTAGGTACAGAAAATGGGAGAGAATTAATAGGCAATATGAAGCTGTGGTCTACAAAACTATTTCTATTACAGGGATGCTATGACTTTTATGACAGAAACAATTAAAGCCACGTGAAAAATTTTGCCTCCTGAGTGAAACCAGTAAGACATTTTAATGAAAAAGTAATAAAAAATCCTAAACTTCATTGGTGACAATGTACAAAATGTGCTGCAAGTGAAACCACATGTTTCATTTATGGAACATTTTGTTCTCTTCCAAAAAAGTCACATCTACTACTAATGGAAGCTTTTTTTTCTTTTTGATTTTCTTGAAGTCTAGCAGTCACGATGGTCACCTCTATTTCCACTGCATTGTGTTTCATCCAAAGGTCCTCCCAATAGCTACTGATAATTAATTGTTGCTACTAACGAGACTCACTGACAAAAACTACAGTAACTTAGTCACTTGTAGCCAACATTCATGAAGTTCTCCAGAGATCACAGAACAGAGAGAGAAAAAGGGAGAGTTTTTAAAAACTAATTCTAAAATTCTTCATGGTTGACTTTATTAACAAAAGACACAAGAAAATCCCAATTTCCCCTCTTTTTCCAAGCATTCAAACTCCCAGTGAGTCTTTCTCAAACTCATTCATATTCAGTCCACACTCTATTTTATATCACAGGCAGATCTGTTGGTTCTGAATTTTTTTTCACCACTAAGACTTTCTTCCATGTTTCACATTGAGGGTGAATTTTCACCAGTTCAGCAGTTTCCTTCCAGAGTTCTTGGTGCTCTCCAAAGCCTTGAAGAATTCCTAGGCTGTGGGACAGGCTGAAGCAAAGCCATTTCCAGACTCACATAAATGGAAAGGCGCTCACAGGTTTGTATTAGGGGGGTCTCTCAGGACATAGTGGAGAGTTCTTAATTTTCATGCACTGTGATGGTGGATCAGTGAAGTTATCAACATCCAGATGCAGCCATTTAGCAGCTTGAAGGATAACACAGCGTGAACTTGGGCAGGATAGCTCAGGCTGGTAGGAAAGACCTCGACTAAGCACCTACAGACACCGTGTGGGTCCTTGCAATGGCAGCAGCCACCAACGGGTGGCAGGAAGCCCCTGGAACTGGGCTGTTCCCAAGATTTCTGTTTCCATTGACTTCCTTCTCCTTGCCTCATGTTCTGATCAGTCAGTAACTCCCCGAGAAGCTGCAGGCAGGAGCAGCCCCTCCATATGCCAGCTCAAGGCTGGGGCTGCCCTTTGATTCCTTGAGTGGTCTCAGGGATATCTGAACACATACTTTCCACCTTTTCACACCTACTATTTTGTTACACGTGTTTACCTTGCTCTGAGCTCCCAGTAAACTGGAACCAGTAGAGAGGTGTTTTTATGGATTGAGATTTTACAAACCACTTAAGATGACTGGCAGCTCCCTTCTTATTAAAATTAATGACTTTGGGCATCAAAATCCCAGTGGTGGCTTTGAAAGTTTCTAGCTTAATTGTTTCCACTACCATCACATGAGCCATAGGTTGTAAACTTGATATTTCAGAACATTCTTTGGGAAGAGAATAAATAAACACTGGAGAAACTTTAAAATGCTATAACCTAAAGAGGGTTATAAACTAACCACCAGTACGTTACAGTTGAGTAGGGGGAATAGCTCCACTGTGGCAACTGCATATTACCTTTGGTTGATATTTCTTCCATTATTCATGCACTAATACTTTGTTAATTTTTAATAACTGCTTATAATTGCACCAAGACCTAGGAGGGACTGTTGGAGGCTGTGTACTGCTGTATGCTTGCTCCTTTCAGAAAAAAAAGAAAGTTATTTTTTAACTGATGCAATAAAACAGTTATAACAATTATATTATTATATATAGATAACAACTACAATAAACATAAACAATGCATATTATAAAAATATCGTTAATTAATTATTACCCTGATTCTTTTCAAATCTCACTATCATCCTACAGACATGCAACCAGAAGCAAAATCAAAACAGAATATGGACATTTAATCCAAATATACTGCAAGAATATTTAGAGACTTCAATTTAATGTAAGATAGATTCCCTATAAGAAGACAGTTTTACCACTGATTTCAGTGAAAATGTTATTAATACAAAGGGCTTGAATTTATTAGTATTCTGGCTTTTTTCCCCCTAAAAAAATAAAGACAAAACCCTGCCATCTGCAATCGGATACCTGGACAATTGATCTGCCCATCACGTGAAGCTCTGCTGTTAAGTTCAACTGCTCATTTCATGGACTATTTCGTGCCTTTCCCCTGGTCTCAGTCTCTGTGCACTCTGTTAGCACAGCTGCACTGTATGAAACCATGGGGATATAATGGACTTTTTTTTCCATTCCTTCACTACTGCTGAGACAGCTTTTCAAGATACACAGCTATTTTTAAAGTCAGAGAAAAAGCAAGGCTAGTTTTCAGTTTGTGAGGCCACACTGCCTTTTCCGAAGGAAGAGTGAGAAAGTACCACCCAAATATCTTGGTCCACAAAAAGATCTCAGAGATTTTTCATGAATAACTTGATACAATTCCAGGCTTAGAGGTTCCACCCATTCTTAAATGTATCATTCCCACACAGGGTGGTCTTGGAGAAACTGAAATTATTTCAGGCCCTTAGGTGGGTTTTTCTCATTTCTGACCTTAATTTCCTTCCCTGAGATGTGCAGTTCTGCAAAACAAGTTCCCTAAAACAATAAAGTCCAAATAAAAAAACTTTGGATTCTCAGCAAATATCCTACATGGCTTGGTAATGTACAGAAAACAGTGAAAACAGGAAAACATTTATTCTTGCTGGTTCTTGAAAATGCTTAATCCACAGACAAAGACCTCTGTGGTTTTCTTTCACTTCTGGTGAAATCTACCATAGTTTTCTAATTCTTTTCAAGAATTAAAAGAACAAAACAAAACATGTGAATTGTTTGGGCTGAGCTGGATACCCCATTAGGCTGTCTCAGCATTTCTCTCTCTGCCTTGTGGTCTCCAGTGTCACTCTGTGCTGGCACTGACCACCAAAAACTGACTCATCACAGGGATTTGCTAGGGTTATGGAGTGGATCTGGTCAGAAAAAAAGACATTAACATCATGAAGTCCTGCAATATATTAATTTCATATTTCCCAGGCTTAAAACTGCACAGGTCAGGCAGGGCAGACCCCAGCAAAGCCTCTGCCCCTGACCTGCCAGAGTAACACCAGCAACGTTTGTATGGAGTTCCATCAAGCCCCCCTGGGCTTTCAGAGAGCCAGGGACTTGCCCTTGCTTTATGCCTTAGCTGATGATACACATCTTCCAGACAACTAAATCATCAATCTATTTTTTTCAGCAATCTTGCGGTAACAGTTCTGTTCCCTCAGATATGTGCAGAATCTCCTAAAATCCCAGCCTGCCAATTTGTTATTTGCATCCTGACTTTGCAGCAGGAGCGATGGAAAAGTTTTGCTCAGAAGACTGCCATGCTTTGCAGGGGCTTCCAAGCACAGCAGCATCACTGAGGTTTTCTTGCTTCAGTTCTCAGAACTGTCAGACAAAGGGAGATTTTGTTTCATCAAGAGAGAAGCTGCGGTGATAGCAAGGAATGTGTGATGTGGCAGCTTCATCCTTATGCCACCGTTCCTGGGATGCAGCCGGATGACAGCCAGACAGTGAGTTAAAAGCGTTTTATTGTAGATGGATTCTCATAAATTCCAGTTGGGGTGTCTTTGTCAAGGCAGGAATTCATCAGCCCCTCGCACGCACCCTCACTCCCCTCGCCACAGGCCACAGAGACATCTGCTCCTTACACATCTTTCATTTCCTTACACATCTCTCTGAGAGAGTCATGCACACCCACAAGATGGGCACCACAATGTCCTGTCCCACAAGGAGTTCTACTTTTTCTTTTTTTTGTCATCCACACTAGGATGAAACTCAGATTTTCAGTGCTCTTGGGAGAGAAGCAAACAAAAGAGCAGAAAAGCAGGCAGAAATCCTAACCCACCCCAGCACAGCCTATAAGGGCCTCTTACCAGTGATGGGAAGTATGGATTGAGAGCATGGACTCTCACATAACTAGGTGACACCATGGAGATAACCTCCTTCAAGATGAAAACATAACTATATTTTACTGCAAAAGAGAGTAACTCCAAAGCAGAGATCAAAGAATTGGATTCTTCCCATATTTAAACTTTATCTGGGCTGCTTCAGGCTAAGTGCTGTAAATTACTTGGGATGAATTTGGGCTCAAGAGGCAGCAAAAGAGAAATCCCTGATTAGTCCTGTGAAATACCCGATTATTCACTCACCTGATCAGCTTAATTATAATGAGGTTATTTTATTTAGGATGTAGTTGCCTTAGGCCTGTACACTAAAGTTAAAACATTTCCATTTCATAACAGAATTTGGAAACAAAGTTGTTTTTTCATTTTTTTGCACCATAGTCAACTACATCTCACGAGCACTTAAATTAGGTTAAGTAGTTAAATTAGATTACAGTCCACTCCAAACTTGGATGGTATCTCTGTGGTCTGAATCCATGTCAGACTATTTCTCTGGGAAGAGTCACTGTTGCTCCAGAACTGTAGCCTTACTTTGAAAGCAAATATAGTCCTCAGTATACACACATACATATGCACAACTCTGTGCACAAAGGAAGTGAAAAGCTTGTGATGTGAAGGTATTTTCATGGATGGTAATGCTTTCCTGCCCAGTTTGAGAAACTATAAAGTAAGAAAAGCAAGTAAAACTTTTGTTATCTATTCCATTTCAATAAAAGTAGAGCTGGTCTAGGGCACAGAAAAAATGCATGCTCTCTGCAACTTGAGAGCCTGAATTTGCTGAAAAAAGTGAGGGCAGCTGAAACATTTGTAACATGTCATTTCCACATTTTCATGTGAATTCCTTTATTTCAGAAAACTAAAAATGTTTCATTTCAGCATTTTCTGAACAAAGCTTCTAATTCTTTTTAGTCTTCTGTTTTCAAAGACTTACATGCTACAAAATGCCCTTTTTTGTTCAGAAATTGATCTCAATTAAAAAGAAAAACCCAACTAATACACAAAAATGACAAAACCCAACAGAAACCAATTCCTGCCTTCAAAAACATCCTCAAAACGTTCCATTTCAAATTGCTCTGAACTTATTTTCCGTTCTCGACTTTTTGGTTCAGTTCTTGAACTGAATAATCCTTTGTTTATGCATCTTTCATGAAAACTCTGCAAGCTACACACTCCAGCCCCAGAGGATGGGTTGTGCCCCCAGAGGAAGGATGAGTTGACCCTCCAGTGTTGTTTCCATTTTCCACATTAATAGCAAAGAAGAGCCTTCTCTGCTTGTAGCACACAAGCCTCACTTCAGGCTCTATTCCCTAAATTTCCACTGTCTTATTAATACCATACCAATTTATTGCTAAGCTATTTGTGCCTGAATAGTTTGTCTGAAGCAAAATATTCACAGTATGGCTGCCTTCAGTGCCTCGCTGTCTTACGGAAGTGGTACTTAGAGGTCCCTGGACAGAATGCCTATCCCATAGGTCAGGATGGGCTTTTTTCCTGCTCAGGCATCCTGGTTCAACATGAGAGCACGTAGATAAGCAGCTGTCCTGAGACACCTGGGAGTCTCCTTTTCAGAGGACAGAGAGGCCTTCACATTCAAATTACAGCTCTGTGTGTCCATGCACCATCGAAAGACTTGCCACACAAAGTTAACTAAAATGTTTTTGTGTCTTCTAATAAAATTTTGAGTGCTGAGTTTGCAATGCATTTTCAGTATTTCTGCTTTTCCTCTCTGATTTTGGACAGAAAAAAATGTTGGAGTATCAGCACTACCTCTGGATTGGAAATCTTGAGTTCTGCCCAAATTTGTCAAGAATACACAGGGTTTCTGATGAATCTACAGAGATTATACCTATATCTACAGGTATTATACCACAGAAGATTTTAGGGTTGCATTTTTATAGAACTATAGTATTTTCCAGCTTTATTCGACACATTTTTTGTCTGTTATTGCTTGAAAAACCATTATTAGTAAGACTAAATATATTGCTCTTTCCTTTTAATAACTTTTTAATAACCACACATATATTGCTTTAATAAAGAACAATGGTTGACTTATTACTGGGCAACGTAATCTCTCTTTCCTCTTTATAATGTTTCTTCAAGGTCATGTCATATTAATTATATATAGCAGATTTTTCAGATGCTGGAAATTAACTTTCATCATTCAACAGGTTCTGCAAAGCATAAAATCCTTACACAGTTTGGTCCAATCTGCAACACCAACTTTCTTAGGTCTAACTGTGACACTTTCAAACTTTTGGTCTGGGCTCCAGTTTTGGGCCAGTTGTGATTCTACAGCACATTTAGAGTGGTTTGGTCTGAGAACAAATGCCACCATCTCATCTCAGGTGCTACAATCTTAGACCCTGTGACTGGAATAAAAGTCAAGGGCTGAACTAATCGGTCTCCTCTAGCTTCTACAATCAAACTAGAAATACTCACCAAAATTTGTCTGCATCCTACTTTAGGTCAATGGAGCTGCTGACATCTGTGACTGTCTGCTCCTCTCTTGGGACACAGAGCTGTACAGCCACACGCAAAGGCAGGTTTGTTAAATCAGTTGCAAAACTGATCTTATTCCCAGACCATCCCTGACCTTGGTTTGAGCACAGAAAAGAGAGGAGACATTTGTTTTGTTCCAGTAGCCGTCATCCAGACAGGTTTGAAGATTGAGAAGCTGACTCATAAAAACCCCCAAACTGGCTGCTTGATTTGTTTCTGCAGTAGAATTACAGATGATACACAACTGCTGTCTGTATCTAGCTCATTTGCAACTCAAATTGAGTTCTGCTCCCAGATTGTCTCCACTGGGAATTACTTTTCCTTCTCTTCTGATTCTCCAGAGATAAGATATATCTGCAGGAGTCCATATTCTCTATCAGATCTTAAAAATAAAAACTCTCCACACATACATAGATGAGGCAAGGTACCAAATGCTTGAGGGACTACAACATTCTCACTGACTTCAGACTCAAAACTGAGGGCAGATTTTTCACTGTTTGCCTGGTGCTGTTTCCTGCACTTCCCTCTGACACTCTGGAAGCTGAGTCTTGGCAGAAATGAGGTACTGGGTGGATCACAAATCTGCACAAGCACAGCAACTTGTCTTCCTGAAGTACCTTGTTCAGTTGAGGCTGTTACAATTGCAAGACACAGATAAGGTAGGCTCATAAGTAGCTGCTATCACCAGGAGGAGAGAGACACAGACCACTTAAACCCAGCAGCAGGCAGAAGTGCAGAACCAAAGAGCCATAAGGAGACCATGTCTGCAAGGGACCCCACATCTCTGTGACACTGCATCCACTCTTCCCCTCTGTAGCCAACACTGTAAAACATCTGATCTGCTCAGCCATTGATGGCTGCTGAGCTAAAAAAAGGAGCACAGAGACACTCTGGCTTTCTGCAGAATACTGTTAGAGCCCACTGGCATTGCCCCTATCACAGGGCCTGAGTGTTTCCAAGAAAAGAACAGCACAGTTGTCAGAAACCCAATTCAGGCAACACTTCAGCATCTCTGTGGGCAATTTTACTGTGCAGTAGTGGACAGAGCCCTCGAAATGTGATGAAGGCAGAAGAGTTCTTCCTCCAAACCCCACTTGCTTTCATGTCTAATGCTGTTCTGTCAACTCTAATGCCAATGGACTTCACATAAGCTCTCTCTGTGTATTAGCCTGGTTTCACTCGGGTTCCCTCTCTGTATCAAGTCACAAGTCATGCTGATGAAACTGCTTGTATCAAATGCTTATTTCTGTTTCACAAATCCGTCCTCTACTAAAATTCTTCATTAGCAAAGCATGCACATTGCTGCTGAAACCTTAAGGAAGAAAATAAGGTTTTATAATTTATTTTTTGGTTGCTAATTGAAACTTATGAGATCAGACCTTGAACTACAGCTTGCACATCCAGGAGGCATGTGAGGCCATATGAGAGACTGATTTTTAATGAACTCAGGCAAATTTCACTGTCTAGTTACAAAAAACAGGCTCCAGGTCTTCCCTCCTTAAAACAGGAAAACTTGCAGTGACCCCAGAAAATACATCTCCTTCACTGCAATGTCTATGATTATTATTTTTATTGTTACATTTAAGAATCCCAGAATTAAATTATGCACGGTTATTATTTTTATTGGTACATTTAAGAATCCCAGAATTAAATTATGCATTCATTAAAGAGCGCCATTTCAGCAAGCTGACAGGTGAAGGGTATGATACTATGACACAGTAAAAAGGTGACAGCCCCTGCAGCCTCCCTCCCTAACTCTGCTGGAGACCTCATTGCACAGGAGCTTTGGGGGGCTCACCTTCTCCAAGGAGTTACCAACACAGCTAAAAATGCAGGTGGAGAAGGGTCTGCATGAAGGCAGTGCTTCTTTCCTCCTGTATCTCACTGGTTAGCACTGGTCACCAGGAGTTGTGGGGTTTACCTAGGTCTCCTGCTAACACCTCTGCTGAGAAAAGAGGCTGAAGAGTGATGGGTCTTTAGAGCAATTTTGGTACCAGTTGTCGTCCAGTGGAGGAAAGGGAGAGAATGTCCATGCATGGCTGCCAGAGGCTTTCCTTGACCAGAGAGATAACAAGATCCTCAAGTGTCCTTTGTGTAACCTCTGCAGACTTAATTTGCCAAGGAAAAATAATAAATTAGAGTGGGGCTGGGCAGTGGTTGAAACTGTCACTGGGGTGCTTTGTGAGCATGAATGACAAATGTCTCATCACAAGCTTGAGCAGACCCAACTTATACATAAACTGTTTGTAAGCACACAAACAAGTAGACAAAAACCAGCTCTCTTCCCATGAAGAGAACTGTACACGGCACGAGGTGAAACACCTGGAAAGAGAAAGCTACTTGTTCTGCTGCTCCCCAGAGCACAGTAAATCACTGTAAGGAAGCTGCCTCCCTTCACTGTATGTGCATGTGTTTATCTGTTTGTTTGTTTGCCCTGAAATGCTTTATCTAAGTGCCAGTTGTCTGAGAGGGTATCACAGCCGAGTACTCATAGCACTGCCTAGCTATGGAAAAACATGTAATATCACAAGTGTAACAGACGTCAGAGACTCATCAAAACTATGCCTGGCATCTGGCACAGGTTCCAGCAGTCACGTTAGCTTCTTATCACTACACAAAGCTGGAACATTGAGAGTGACCAAAGTAGGACTTCTCATGAGGCAGTGCTCTAACACAGCTCAAACTGCAGAGAAGTCAATGCTGTTGAAATGCTGCCCACGTGAGATGTTTTAATTCAAACTGCAGAATGACTCATCTGATTCATCTCTCTACAATGGGACTGAGTGCTTGGGGCTGCCCCACCAGCCTGGTAATTCTGAACACAAGGGGAAACTCCTCTGTCCCTCTGTCTCCTTCCTTCTCTAGTAAGACTTAATCTGACAACCAGTTGGAAATTAATTATCCCAAGTAACACACAGATCAAAAAAGTGTGTATGTCCTTATTTATGCGAAAATAAGCATGGTGGAGTCAGGCTTTATGAGGAAAGGCTCAGCCCCTTTCTAGATAACCCAATCCAAAACCTAGGAAACCCATAGGACCCCTAGACCTCATCAGGTCTGTTGTTTACAGACCGACCAGAGTTTCTTGGAAAGGTAGGAGAGGTAAAGAGGGAGGATGGGACAGTGCACTCCAGTAGAGAAAGAAGAGGAAAATAAAATCTCCAGCTCCATCACCTTATTTAAACCACTTCTGGTTGCCTGTGGATTTCATTTGCTGCCTTTCACTGACTTGAGTGGGAATTGTTGACCATTCAGCAATGACTGCAATCATTATGAATGCTTAAATACATAGAAATTGCCCTAAATTCATGGCTGCATTTGTAAAACAAACAAATGAAACCCTTGTTAACTCTGCTTTCTTTCAAGTCAATGTCTTTTCTCCTTGAGGGGAATATGTCTAAAATTTCCTCGGCGATTTAGAACTTCAGCGCCTGCTAAATGTCAATGGAAGTTGCAATTCCCACCTAAAACCTAATCTACTGACACAAGTGCAAAATTCTCATTTCACATTAGCAAGAAACCCCATGTCTCTAGAGAAGAAAGATGATTCCTTTGTCACAAACTCAAAGCAACATTTGCTTTGACAAAATGGTGGCAAAAAAGTGAATCTATGCATCTACTGCATCCACTGACTGTCGGTCAACAAGTGGAATGCCATGCTGCTCTTGGGAAGAGGTCTTCAGCCTGGGAGGCACCATGGAGGAAGGACTGAGGCACCCAGCAAAACCACCTGGGTGCCCATACTGGAGTAAGAAGTGAGAACATAACAAGGTCTTTCAGATCTGCACCTGCCAGGACAACAGAGGCAGAGGAGGAGCCACCCACGGACCTGGACCAACCCACCAGTATGACCCTATTGTTAGACAGCATTGACTCTTAGTATTGCTGATTTCAAAAATCAGCTTTTTATCTCCAAAGTTTATGGAGGGACTTCTGGATCTTCCTTATGCTGGAATATGATGCCTTGACTCTGTGGCTGTTAGGAATAATTCCTTAAAATTACTAAAAATGCCACAAATGCAGACAATGTTACAACCTAAACCCACTACAGAAGCAGAGATTTACTGCTCTCTTTGTAGAATCACAGAATTATTTAGGTTGGAAAAGACCTTTAAGATCACTGAGTCCAACTGTTAACCCAGCGCAGCCACGTTCCCCACTAAATCATGTCCCCAAGTGCCACATCTACACACACACCCTTTAAATTCCTTTAGGGATGGTGACTCCACCACTTCCCTGAGTAGCCTGTTCCAATGCATGTGAAGAAATTTTTCCTAATATCCAACCTAAACCTCCCTGGCACAGCTTGAGGCTCTTTCTTGTTCTCCTACTGATCGTTATTTGGGATAAGAGACCAACTCCCACCTCAGTACAACTCCCTTTCAGGTAGCTGTAGAAACCGAGTAAGTCTCCCTTGAGCCTCCTTTTCTCCAGGCTAAACAACCCCAGTGAATTTATTTCAGCCTGAATTGTTTTCTTTCCCTTTTGGGAGGAGGAGACAATACCACAAAAGTATTCAAGATCCATGTGAACCTTGTTTATCTGCCGTGGATTGGGATTTACATTCCAAGGCTATAATGAACCCAGAGACACAATGATGTGGGCACGGGACATTTGAAGATTATCCCAGTCTCTCTCAGTAACAGAGCCTTTCCTTAACAACCCTGGCATGGATGTGAACTATAGCCTTTAGCAAAGCTCAGTGCCAACAGAAACCAGCAACTCTGCCGAGGCTTTATCGCTGTTCCTCAGCAGAGGAAAGTGTTTATCTGGGAAGCGTTTCACATCAAGGACAATGGGAAATTGTTCAGCTTTGCACAAACAGGCTGGTGTGCAAATTCCAAGCACTCTCGAAGGAAAGCTTTGGAATACTGGCCACATCTTTCCAGCAGGGATCTCATGTAAAGTAGATAATGCCCCACATCCCTTATCCTGATTTATTCCTGCTTCATCCTTGTTTCAAAGTGCTGCACTCACTTCAAACACAGCATGGAGCTCATCTCTGAACATGCACTTTGATCACTGGGGACTCCAGATTGGTATCAGCCCTTCAAACAGAAACAGGGGTGTGCTGTCCACACAGAATTATTTCTGGGACGGCCTTTATGTTTGCAAGAGTAATTCAGAAATGTGAAGCCAGGGTCATATGATGACAGAAGACACAAATCTAGTCACCAGACAGACCTGGGTATTAAAGCCCTTGGAGCTTGTCTATGACTTTGCTGCTGAAGTGCCACAGGTTAGCAGGAAAATCTTACTACTCCTGACTTAACTGGAAATCAACGGAGAAAGACCTCAGTGTGCTCTTTGTCACAAGTGAGAGTACCAAATTAGGTTTCTTCCTCTGCAAGCTGCCACCAGCAGAGAGTGGCACTATGGAACTGTGAACTGCTCAGATGTCCCATACAGCAGTGGGAAGGGGAAATATCTCAAATTCAGTCCTGTCAACTCTGGCTTCCTGTAGGGCCCAATGTTTTCTTGCTGAAGTGAAAAAAGTTATGAACATGGTGGGTGTAAATTTAGGCTTAACTCTTGATGCTGATGAAAAATTCTGTTCTATGGTGGGGCTACATGAGGCAGACAGACAGGCATAGCCAGGTCCACAGTGGCCATGAGGGGGTCAATCATCCAGGTGCTTCTCCTGACCAACAGGAGCCTCTGACAGTGGCAGGAGATCCAAGCAGAACAACTTTCACAAGCAGAACAACTGTGTTCCATGTGGTCACCTGCCTAAGCAAGAGGTCAATGGGGAGTTCAGACAGTTCAGTTTCTGCCAGACACCCCCTGTGCCCCAAAATTCCTAAATTTGCACCTATGAATCCCAGTATTGGGTTACTGTAGTGGTGTGTTTTTAGCAATCATGATTGCAAGAAACTGTCTTCATTCAGGAAGTTCTTCCATCATAACACCTGACAGCTCCTGTACCTACATCCAGTTACAGCATCTGATCCATTTTTCCTCCCTTCTGTTTCTGTTCACAGGTCCATTTTTCATTCTCCCTGGAATGCAGAGCATTTGGGAGTGTAGGTGGAAAACCAAAATCTTTCAACACCCACTAATAGAAATTTGGTTTATTAATTAACTTTGTGGGAAGACAAAAAACCCCCAAAAAAATAAAACCAGAAAAAGGAGAGCTGATCCTCTGCTCTGACATCATGAATCACTGCACAAGAGAAAACATGTCCTCTGAGGCACCTGAAGCCACTTCAGACAGAATGAGTGACTGAGCTGCTTCCTTGGAAAGTCCTCAGTCATCAAACACAGCAGTTTAATCCTCAGGAAATGGGAAACACATTGGCATGGCGTTCACTTGCATGAAGCATGAGGTCCAGAGAAGGGTGAAACTCCAAAGATTCTGGAGATCAGTTTAGCTCATGGAAGGATTTTAAAAACCTTAATGCTTCTCTGAAGTATATCTGATCTGGATCTGGGTACAGTATTCCCAACACATGATTTCCTGGATGAATTTAACTTTTTACAAACTTTACCAATTGCATATGAATTTACTTTGACTTCTCATAAAAATGATTCAATGATCATGACACAAAAATGCATTCTGGCTTCTAAGGTATTTCCTATGACAAGTGCTTCTTAAATTCACCATCCTTAATTTACTGTTATAAGAACTTATTCTTTTTGGCATCCGGCTCCTACTACTAGCACCTAACTAGGAGGAGAAGCTGATATACATGGACCTCAGCCTGACTCTTCACCATGTTCTCCCAAAGGGACACCCATACAATCATTCAGACCCAAACCTGGGTTGTGGCCAGCATGAAGTCATCTGGCTTGGCTGAGGTACCATGAGTTGTTAAAAGTGAGACCATTTTGCACCAAAATGGGCAGGAAATGACACAAGATCACATCTCATATGTATGTTAGAGTGACCTTCTACTTGTGGGGGCAATTGAAAAAGGTTTCAGTAAATTTCACATCTTGCCACAACAAGATCCACTCACAGGGAGTCATTTGGCCATGCCATCAGTCACACAGTAGTGTTTTGGAGGGCTTCTAACCCGATTTAAACTCCAAAGAATGTCCTTATGAAAACCTGATCAGTCATGAAAGATAAAACATATACTTCTCAGCAAAGTCCTCTATGGAACACTGTATCCTTGACTGTTTTTTCCTAAGGGACTATTACTGAACAAACGTTAAGTGAAAGTATCAATGAGAAAAGTAATTGACTTCCTTTCTTACTGTTCCTTTTTTAGGAACTTGTGCATTGTAAAGAGCTCCCTGCAAACTAATTTACTAGCAATTACACTCAAGCTGAATCAAGCAGCTCTATCGATTGCAGCACAGCCCACAGACCTCTTGCTGAAGGAAGAGAAGTCAGCTCTGGATGTAGAAAAGCTATCTATCCTAATGTGTGAGGTCTCTTTGCCTGACAACGTGATAGTGAAGGTAAGGGAAGTCGGCACTGCAAAGACAGAGTGACAGCAAACAGACCACAAACTTCCTTAGATAAACGACATCTTTCAAACCACACAATACCACTTGATACCTTTGTGCCCCTTGAGCTGTTACAAAGTGCAGCTGCACTTCAGCTCAGATTGATATCACCCGGGGTGGAGGCCATCAATCCACAGGACAAGTGCAGGCTGAATACACAAACAAAGTCACACAACCTCACTGCTTCAGTATAACGCTGGGGAGGGGATGGTGCAGTTTTTCCAAAGGCTTCAATGAGTCTAGTGACACATCTCAAAAATGATTAGCCATCTAAAACTTGGTTAGCCACCTAAAACCAGCCAGATACCTACTACAAGCAAGTTGGGCCAGTTGTCAAAGACACCCACGAGCATTACTCTGGAAAAGCCAGTCTTTTTACACTGACTATAGTAAGCATCTGCACAACTGTGTGAACATACTCAGAGTTTTCTACCAATTCCCTCATGGCTCCTCACAACCAAAGACAGGAGAGGATCAGCAACCATCTGATATTAACGATGACCTCTAAAAGCTACTGGCACTGATGGAAGCCAACAACTTCAGTGCAAGCTGTATCAGCTTTATCTCTAATACCTATAAACCAAAATTTTCATCTCATACTCATGACCTGAGGTGAAAAGATCTGCATTAGAGTTGGCTGGAAACAGAAAGAGGATGAAAAATCAGCTTCTCCTGTGGAAACAAGAGCTCTGAAATTTGGCTAGGAAATAAGGTAAGAACTAGCTCTGAACTTTTGAAGTCTCCAAGGCTCTGTAAGTTTACTATTAGATAGTTTATGGAGTATGAGATACAGATCTCCTAAAACTGATAGGCTGCAGAGCAGCAAAAAAACTAGAAACCTTAGCACTGGCTTCAGGACAGCTTAGTGAGCAAGCTGCCCTTGAGCAAAAAGAGGCAAGCCCAGGTTTCCCCAGTGGCCCCATTCCCTAGGAACAGAATTATATGGAATATGAAACAATTTTTTCAAAAGAAACCAGAAATTTTGCCAAGGATAAAATCTGATTATAGAGAAAAGTGAATGTCCCACTGGGAGAACTAGTCAAGCATGAAATTCCTGAGAAGTTCTTTTCTGTATTCTTACTCCAACACCATGAATTATCTCGTTCTTTCCCAGATTTTTTTTGTAGCCAGTTGCTAAATTCCATTCTCTCAGAAGGTGTTCAGTGTCTAAAGGTGGCCCAAAGAACATGCAGATACACTGTACCTAAGTAACGTCTTGCTCAGGAAGTGACAGGATAATTAAATTTCTATGTCTGAGAACTTGTAAGTTGACTTTCCTTCTCTACCATGCTTTGGAGACCTATGTCAACTTTTTTCCCCCTAACAGTTTCTTTGGCTGGCTCAGACTTTGTGCCTGTAAGGTAGACACAAAGACAATTAAATTGCAAAGGAGGATATTTTAAAGGCACATGGGAACATGAAAATGTAATGTGCACATTTTCACAACTAAATACTCTAAGCATTCTGTAGTCCTATTCTCCAATGTTAGATGAGGCAATAAATTTGCCAATGCATGAAGATGAACCCCATTTAATCTCTATACACCTCTTACTATAAATTATGCTGTCAGAGAACGCCCCCCTAAATAATGGATTTGCTTTTCTTCTCAGGGAAGGAAGCTAGTGATGGGAGGAGTATGATCCTCAGGCTCAGATCAAGTGAAAGATCCAAAGGTTTACAAGAGGTTTAAGAACAACTACAGCATCCCAATGGGGAGATTATTCCACCCACATAAAAAAAAGGGTGCATTTTTCCCTGTCCCAGAAGAGATGGGATCCAGAATCTATATTTCTCAGTTCTACTTTTTCCTGAATTAATTCAGTTGTTCCAATTAAAGTGTCAAAGCTCTTGTAATAATTTTTTTTCTTGTGTCTTTTCTAAATAAACTTTTACTTATTTCACAACAACTTTAACACATCCTACAGATTAACAGCGATGTAGTGTGGAGCAACCCTGACTAGCAGGCACCAGAGCTGAAGCTGTGTCAGCATCCCAAAGAACTTGGCAGCTACTGGGAGATTCCTGAGGGCTCTAAGGGCATCTGTAATTTTCTGGGATCTACTGGACTGGTTTACCGAACTGGGGCTTCGAGGAATGTTATGTCAAACATTTTCCCATTTCTGCCCATCACCTTGAGAAGGTTAGGAATCCTGATGGAGTGAAATGGCTGGAATGGAGTGTGGATGGAGTGTGTTTTCATCTCATGGGGAAGGAAAGAGCATTCCTAGGTGAGCAAAGACTTCTACCCTGAGACAACTCTTAGTAGCAAAGCCAGGATCTCACCTGTACGATGCTACAGGAGAAGGTGTTGGAGGAAGCTCTTGGCTTCAGAAAGAAGGAAAGGAGTAAGTTACAACAGCAAAGTCACATTGCTTCAGCTGGGCCAGGATATCCAAACATAAGGAGCAAGGGTAATAATTTCTTCAGCAGAGCTCTGAGAGTTTACAATAAACTCTCAAACATGCAGACATAAAAGCTTGTCCTGAATTCTCTGGTTTGTCCAGAATTCTCCAATTCTGAAAGAAGGCAGTATTGATCACAACCTGGGAGAAAGCAGCCTGATGGAAAAGAGCACTGCTGGATGTTTTTCTGGCCAAGACGATGGTGTGCAGCACATCAGGGCTTGGCACGTGCCAGAAGGTCAGAGCTGATTCTGAGAACCCAGCAACAATAGAGTCATCACAGACACAGGTGCTTCCTGGATTGATCTGCCTGTTTGGCTGTTTCCAATTAAATGTGAAGCAGCTGTGGCCCTTTATCTGCTCAAGTCACTGGAATCCATCTGAGGGGAAACTTTCTCCCATCTCCTCCTCTCTCCCAGCCCCAAGCATGCAGCTCTGTTTTCTGAAGACTGAGAGGAGCAGGGACAGCCAGTTGGCAGAACTCCACAAAAAAAATAAAGTTGACTTTCTTATCTCAGGGCAAAGCAATGAGATACTGATTCAGCCACTAATTTTCCAATGCCTTTATTCGGGGACAAGGACAACAGCCAGAAAAATAAGAAGCAAATATGAATGCTGCTGAAGGCTGTCACGCAAACAGATTTGGGACATTTTCCCTCAGGCAACAAAATGAACAAATTAAGCCAATGTGAGAATAAGTTCCCAAGTGTTTATGGCATTGTTCTGCATGATGAATACAACAGGGTTTCTTTCTTTTACAGAAAGGGATTGAGCTTTAAAGAAGGTGTTTTCAATAGTCAGCTGGTGGAATTCTAGAAGATGCTCAGGAAGGTCAACACTGGGCCACCAGGCAGATCAACAGGAGGTGCCTGGATATTTCAGAAATCCAGTCAGTGAGAGTTCCCAAATAGCTCCACACCAGCTAAAAGTACTTTATATAAACTTTTCTTTGCCAGTTCACTGATTCTGGAGCCATCAAACCCCTCTATGTCTTGGCTATCTCTTCTAGCCAGAGAAGATCTCACTTTATTTATCCCCAGTACCTAAGTAAAGGGAGGATTTGGCTCAAATTTGTGCTCGTCACTAGACAACAGAAATGTGAGACTCTAGGTATTCAGTTTGGTTGGCTTAAAGAGCAGGCATTTCACAACCCGTGCTTAGCATTTTGGACAGAGGAAGCCAACAATCTTCTGGCTTTACCCAGTCTGAATGCAACAGAAAGCGTAAACAGCTTTGGTCTTTGTCCTGTTTAACTCTTCCCCAGGCTTTTTTTTTTTTTTTTTTTTTTTCTGATACACAGGAACAGTCCTATTTTAAAAAAGGCATTATCTTATCCTTTCTAAAACTGAAATAGATGGCAAACTTTAACCATCATACCAGACTATACTCCACCTATTTATGGCAACAATGCTTAATTATTGTTGAACAATAAAGATCATACTACTAATCATGTCGATAATAGTAATAATCATACTCTTCTAGGAACAGAGACATTAAAGAAAAAGAGTATTTGCTTTTGGCAAGGCAGCACTGGTAGTAAGTAGGACCTAACACAAGTGTTTTGCTGAAGCTGCTTCTTATTTAACCTGAGAAAAATTGTCCTACAAATCATTGTCAAGAAATCATTGATATTCATTCAAATCCACCCTTAATTTCAATCTGATATACCTCCAAACCTTCCTATGTGCCAGCTCAAATTGTTCCTCTTCATTCTTCTACGTTGTCTGTCCACAAAACTCTTTTTTTTTAATTCCCTTTGCCAAAACATAGGCATGCAGTTGCTTCAGTTTTTTTCCAACCCTTGCAATTTTACATGTGCTGCCCACCCCCACCAAACTCTACATTAGAATCCAGCTAATCTTCCCTGATCAGTATCCAATTTTTCAATTGTCAATGCCAGAATGCAATGCATTAACTCCCTTATACAACTTATTTGGAAGTAAATCAGAGATGTCTCTTTTGAGCTTCAGCACAGGAGAGAAATACCTCTTATTTCATGTATGGCTCCACAAGAATCAAGATGAAAACACCTGCATCTCTGCAACCCTAAAACAATTTCTGCTTTGCAAGCAGCTCAAAGGTCATTGATTTCTATTCGTTTATTCTATGTATACATTTTGTTATTACAGACACTATCACAAAATGGTTCCTGTTCTGGGCCTTTCAAACTGTTTTCAATTGGTTTTATTTCACCTTTTACAAAGGAAAGAGAAGAGTAAAAAAAGGAAGTCTAGACAAAAATGCAAGGTTCCTTAAGACTCTCAATTACAGCAACATGATCCCAATAATACAACAACTAAGTGGTTGTGCTATCATGTTTTGTCATACTGGGTTTGGCTAGACTGTCTTCTGCAGCTTGTCCAGAGATCGTAAAATACAAGCTATTAAAAAAAAAAACAAAGACTAAATGGTTTGAAGCAGCCTCCTCATCTCTAAGGGGGAGCCCCAAGCACTTTTGATAGCTACAGTCCCAGGACAATGACAATACAGTCCCTGACGTGCAGGTCTGAGGGTCTTTTTATTTTTTTCCTAAAGGCAGCAAGCTGTTTCCTGTGAATATATTTAAATTCTCTTTATTCACAATTTCTATAGTCTTCTACTGTTTCTGCACCTTGAGTAACTCAGTCTAGTGGCAAGTCTGAACCTCCTTACCACAAAATTTATTCTTCTTACTTTATTCTCATCTAGGACTGGCAGATCTGCCTTATCATTAGACCACAGGAAAACTCACAGAGAACCTGATTTTCATAGAGTGCAACCATATGCTGTCTCTCGACTCAATCCAGTACTCCTGCACAACAGTTTACTCTTTGATAAAGTTTTGTATGTTCAGTGTTCAGAGCAGATCCCACTGGAATTAGGGTACTAGTCCAGACAAAGGGACTAACCTGCCCAACACAATGATCTGGAGCTGGGAACAGAAGTTACCAAGTGTGGGACCGTTCAGCTGAAGACACACACATCGACCTAGGCAGAGTCCAAGCCCACTTGCTTTCAGGTACATTTCGCCCAGGGACTGACAATTTTAGGGAAGACACCATGAACAGGAGATACTGCTGCCAAGGTAGGGGAATGCACACACAAATGTGCCCCACTCTAATAATAAGTCAATGTTAAGCACTGGCTCTGATTCAAGTTTCCTGCCCCATCCTTTATTTCAAGTCTGTGATGATGTGTACAGACATAGCCTAAGACCATAAAGAGCAGAGACTATTCCTGGACTTCTCTCACACTACTGCATCTTTAGTTCTTCTCAAGGGCTTGCAACAGCCAATAAATTAATAGTTTCACAATTTCCAGTTGAAACACTTTTCATGGAAGATGATACTTTCAACTAAGTGAAAATTGCTGAAGAAAGTGTCTGCTTCCCTGAGTGGAAAGTTTCTTTGTCAGAAGCTTATGAATGGTACAATTCAGCTGTTCTGCTATAGTTTGCTTGGTTTTTCTGTTTTGCTGTAATTTTTTGGTTGATTTTACTCAAAGATTTCCAGCTTCAGCCTGTTACAGTGTTTACTGCTCTTCCCTGCACCATGTTGACTTTTCTCCCTCTGCCAAAGTGCTTCTTAAACCTCCTCTGAATATATGCTCTTCCTGGTGGTGTTTAATAGCCTTTTCTTCCTCTTTCCCCCATTGTTATTTAAGACGATGCTTTTATTGCTCAACAGATTCCAAGAAGCATTTAGGATAAATGCTCTGTCAAAGAACACTTATGTACAGTTGAGCTGTATTATATTCTATATGAATCACCGTGGATGTTTCCCAAACAAGGTTAGATCAGCCAGATTTTCCAACTAGATTACACACAGCTTTTTCAGACATGGTGTACTACCTCTGCCATTAATCCTCTATATTGAAAATCACCTCGTATTTGGACCATGTCACGTCTGCCCACCGGGGACAGGAGTATGCTGCTAACACTTTCTCCTAATGAGGATAACAATCCTATGACAGAGTAATCTTGGCCAAATTTTATCTGCAGGATGTAGGGGAAAGGCTACTTTTGCAAAACTAGATGGTCCCTCACCATCCCTCATGGTTTTATTGTCTATGATTTCTTTAGACAGAGACCTCATTTAAATGGCCAGGAATAAGAAAAGTCCACAGGACGAAGAAAGTCTGTTTCACCAGCTAAAGGCAATTTTGTGCCACATTTTATTTTATACTAATAAAAATTGCTAAGAACTTGTTGATCTGTCCTTCTTGCCTGCTTTACTTGACCACGTAGATGGAGAAGCTTATGGAATATTGAATTGTTCTCTACCTGCCCAACACACTTTCCAAGGTGCATCTGCTACATTAAATGTGATCCTTCAGGAAAAGCTGAAATTGCACCTGAAGAACAGCAGCCTGACAGAGAGGTCTGCAACTAAACCACCATGGAGAGAAAAAGGAAAAACAGCTTTGGGGTAAAATAAGCTGAATGACATGTTTCTTGAAAGAAACCATGGCACTTCTGAGCTGGTATAATGAAGCAGCTGTGATATAAATAATGTCCCCAAGTGGAAAAAAAACCACAAAAACCCCAGCCACTGAGACTCCATATGTTTCCAAACTCACACAATAGATGCTTTACAATGAACTTTTTGTCTGGAACTTGGGTGGGAAAGGGAGATTCCTCACCCACCTCCTATACTAATGCAATAATCTTGCTTAGTCACAGAAAAAGGGAGAGAAAAAAGGAGAGAAAGTGATTAATAATCTGTGGGCAGCTGCTTACTTTCCAATTGGTTGTCCAGGAGGGGTGTGCTCCACTTCAAATCCTGCTTGTCTCAGTACATCAATCACAGTGTTGTTACCCAGGAAGTGACCTAAAATACAGGTAGAAAATAGCACTGTCAATGAAACTACTACTCTCACTCACTTGAGTTTCTCCTGTAGGGACAGCAGGTTTGGGAGGCAAAGGTACCAAAAGCTAGACCAGAGGAAGGGACAGCATACAGCCCAACATTTTCTTCTTCCATCTTATTTATCGCTCCCTCCCCTCACATGGCCAAGGGACTGGGTGGATAACAAAAAACCTAGATGGATTGCTAGTATTGTCTACTGCTGTGACCATTTTAGTATCTACACAGGTTAAATAAACTTCTAGCATGGATGTCAGAATGACCCTGCAGTTGTAAGAGGACTGGGACTTTGACTCATGAAATGGAACAACTTACAAACCTGACCATCACTGTTCATGGATATCTGCTTATGAAGAGGCTCTGAAGTTGTTGTAGTGCATGTTCAGCACTGGTCTGACCAAACCCGCAGTGATTCAGGAATTGCCTCATCAACCATTCAGCCACCTGCACAGCAGGGCTGGGAGGAGCTGGGATGGTAACCTTATCTCTCTCAAAACATGAAGATTTAGTCCTGTAATTCAGGGCTCTTTGTTAGAAGTGTAAAGGTCACATTCCTATTCACAGAAGTAACAAAGAGCCCAGTAAGTAGTGCAGCGTGTACAGGCCTTGAAAGAGTTTACTTAAGGGAGTCCCATATACTTGAAGTCTGAACCAAATCCCACCGGAGTCAATGGGAGCCCTCAAAGGGCTTTGGGCACAGACTCAATAAGGCAGTGTAATCCTTCCAAAGCTTTCAACTTATTATTGTCAGAGACCCACACTGTTTTCAGGATGGGTTAGATACTTAAAGTAAGGAAGCAAGGAAGTCCACTAACAGGTTTATTAAAATCCATGCAGTGCAGTACTGCACCCATGACTGACACTGAGGAAGGACAGACTACATTCATTAGCTCCCAGCCCTGCAGGGCTGGGCGACCTCCATTTATACCCAGGTAGGTCACTGCTTCTCACTGCCAGCTCTGGACAGACCAATTCACCACTAAAGTACTCAAGTCTCTGCCTCCATGTACTCTGTGCCCTGTGGCATCTTGGAGTAGGGAGTTCCACCACGTGCTGGGAGAGAGAACTCACTGCTCTGGTTTGCTGCTGCTTGGAGAGAGTGTTCTTGCCTTAAGCACAGCGAAAGTGTTTGCAGGAGACATCTCTGACCGCCCAGCTCCACAGCAGAGACAAATGCTTTGCATCGAAAAAAACCAAGGCAGGCAATACGTGCCTTGAGTCCCTCTCCACGCACACCACTGTGCAAGGAGCCACCAGCAGAGTCACCCCCATGATTCTTCACCCACGCTGCACAAAGTCCTGATGAATCTGAGAGCAATGCAGCCCCCAGTATTTGCTCAGCCTGCATCTCTGCTCCCGCTGCCAACAAGGGCGCTAACTCGCCTCAGTTGTTGGAATGATGTAGCTGGATGGCTTTGAGTGCAACTTGCAAGCGCTGGTAAGAGCTTTTAGCCAAAAGACATTTCTTTAAATGATTAAATGTACATTTGCAGAGCCCTGGTGTGTTCCAGGATTCCTCCACTTCCTTTTAAGAAAACACAAAATTTGATTTTCCCCTTACTAACTTACTTATAACAAAAGCCAAAGCAGCAAAGAACAGTCCCAAAAATGTGTTATACACCCTCAGAGATTCAAGAAATGAGACATTTGTGAATGATTAACTGGATTTGATCATATCCTGTTTTTTTATGCAGTGGCCAAGGCAAACAAAGGTCCCCATTCTGTCACTGGCAAAGTGACACTGAGGAACACAAGTCAAAGGTATCAGAGTCTGAGATATTTCTGAGTTCACGCTACTTTCCCTGAACCAGAGTCTTAAATGCCAAACGATTTCTTAATGTAAACAATTGTCCCGAATCCAGCAAATCTTTGACATCATGACAGCACAAAGAACCCAATTTTAACTCTTTTAAAACCAGGGAAAAATGTAACTATGCAATAGCTCTGACTCCTCATCCACAAAATGAGGTCTGTCAACAGTGTCAGCTCCTCAGCAAAGCCCACAAGTCCCTTGAAAAGATGGATGAAGACCAAAAGGTGACACTTCCTGGACTTCCCATTCTTGCCCTCTGTGTGGAGATCATGTTGAAAGCTGCCAACCCCTGGGACTGGTGATCTGCTGTGCAGGATGGCAATAAGGCTTGTTCTCTTAATTTTGCCTTTCCTAACTGGGAGGAATACCAGCTTCCATTTAAAAAACTCACCAAACTTCAAATCCCTAAATAAACTAAATCTTCATAACAAATTTTAATGTTACCATCATAGTTATTTCATTTTATGTCCAAAAAATGTCCATAATCCAACACATACTAAAATATTTTCTATGTCCCAATTCAGCCAAGTAAAAAGACATAAAAAACCCTGACTTCTAGTTGTCTTAACTTCTCTGTCCAGTCAGAATTCACATATTGAGGTTGTTTTTGTATCCATCTGTTTATTTTACATCACAGTAACACTGCTGTAGCCAACTCATGCAACTTGAAGTCATGTTCTACTTTAGAGATTGAAAACATGAAATTTTGCATGCTCAGACCAGCAGTCTTCCCACCCAACACAGACATCTCCCAACAGTGATCCCTGTTATCCCCTGGCAAGGAGCTCCTCAGGATCAGAGATATGTGGAAGAGAAAGGTTTAAAGAAAAAGGTCGCACTTGAGAAGTCCGGTGTGTGTAAACACCCTCATGTCATTGCTGCACTTCCAGGGTTAAAGAATTCCTAGAAGAATTGTCTTGGCTTGCCTCCTGCTGTGAAGTCCATCACAATTATCCTTTCCAGTTTTAAAACCCAGGAAAATTTTCTGTATGAGAAATACCTCACATAAAATGACTCTCCTTGATCACCCACAACTTGAGATAAGCAGTCACTTGTTAGATATTGACAACAACAGAATACTTTGATAGCTTATAGCATGTAATGAAACCAAATCTAACATGGATATTAGAGACAATTAAGTGAAAAGCATCAAATCCCCGACTCTGGCTGCCCATATGTGCAAACAGAGTATGCAGCCATTGTCATATTTTTTATAACATCAATTGATTTAATTTTTAAATCATAGATATAAAATAAATGAGCTTTATATATACACATATGCATGTGTGTGTACATGTTTGCTTCTGCTAAAATGTTTTCAAAATTTCTACTCCTTGTCTGGGAAAAACCTTCAAGAAGGTATAACTATTCAAAATTTAGTGCATCTAGAGGTGTATCAGACAGGTTAGAGAGACAGGGGAATGATCTTGCATTTCCATCACTATTCCCTCTTCAGTCTAAACCTGAATAAACTATTCCTGGAGTATTAACCAAATTTATCTTGACAGCTGATGAAAACTGGATCCGAGAGGTCAGAACATCAGCTGCCTTGGGAAATCCATGCAAGTGGAAAAGGAGAGAAAGCAGACATAAAAGATTTTCTAGATAGGAACCTGAAGTGAAAGTCTGCATGGAGATTTGCAGAGCATCCACTCCTAACAGTTTAAGATTAAAACAACCCAGGTGTGCATGCAGTCCTTCCACCCTCTGAGGATAAGGAGATAGTCATGGGATTTGCTTGAGGACAAGACCCAGTGCTAAACAGCTATTTTGTAGTTTGAACACAAACACAGTGGAGGGGCCAGTGAGGCTCACTGCAGTTAAGAGGGGGTTTCTTAGTGAATTTGATGAAGCCAAGATTATTCTCCTTTCACTCATGTCTTGTTTTTTTCAAGACAGAGGGTCTGGAGACAGTGGAGGAACACATTATACAGCATGGTTGCTAACATTAATCATAGACCTTCCATCCCTGGTTTGCTTTTTTATTTTTAATTAAGAGCTATGCTTTGGACTACACAAAGCAGATCCATGTAATGTGTTTCCTTATCTCCCCAAGGTTTCATTTTTCACTGGAAGGAAGAAAGAATAAACCATCACTCTGGTTTTTTTTTACTAGAAAACACATGAAAAAATATGTGAAGAATACGTGGTTTCCTTAAAGCACGTCCGTGCACCCATACACTGCTAAAAACATTGTATTTTCTTCGTTTCTTAGTGGAATATTCCTGAGGTGGAGAGAAAGACACTTCTCAGCCAGCTTCTCACAGCCACTTATTTTCTAATTGACCACATAAACTAAAGCTATCCCTTTGCCATTTCAGACATCTTAGTGACCCTCACCAATTGCATACCTTAGCACAAGGCTGCATCCCTCAAAAGTTAAATGAACTTGAGTGTTCCCACATAGAAAAATTATAACTGTGTTTTGATGACAGAAGCAGAAAAAAATGTTTTTAAGCAAATGTTACATACTTTATCTAGGTTTAGAGATCTACTACAAATTACTTTGTCTATTTGTTTCACAATTCTTTGTTCCATGGCTTAGAAGGATAAAGGGGTACAAAGGAGCAGGAGATAATTCCCTCACAAAGGACCTCCATTGCCAGAGCCTTTGAAGTTGTGCTAAAAAAGCCTTGCTAGCCCATTAGCTGACACACAGCAGAAATCTGAACTGTTTCCATGCACACTACAAGCAGAGCTATTTTCTGCACAATTAGTCATAAAAAGGGCCAATGTAAACTGTGTCGGGAGGTCTCAATTCTTTACATTCTCCACACAGTGAATCAGACATTATGTATAACGTTTTGCTGCCATTTAGACCTTGGGCTGCTCTGCAATCAGGAGGCAGCAGCGTCTATTCCTCCTTCTCCCTCCACACTGATTCTGAAGCCCCTTGGCATCACCACGGTGTTTATGGTAGTAAGGCCTCACCAGAATTAGTGCAGGGAAAAATGCAAATGGCTGAGAGCTGCCCCTTCACAGCTGGGGCAAATACTTGGTGGTTCCTTTGCCTGCTGCCTCCAAAACTGCAGCTCCATTTCTCTTATTCTGACAGTGGTCAAACTGAGTATTTTGGAAGCTGAATGATGAATTTGTCAAGACGAGGTTGTAGCAAGGAGCTACAGCAAACACTTCAGGCAATGACTTTTATTTGAATTTGCTAATTTCTCCACTGTAGCATTCCAGTCTGACCCAGCGGTCTCTGGGTAACAGCAGGAATTTACTGGGAACCACAGGACATCCCACATTACTCTCTCCTGACATGACAGATGTCCCAGACCCATGACAGGGAATCGTTTTTGTGGATAAACCCTCCAAATTTTTAATTCCCTTTCACTCCTTGTCCAGCATCTTTCTCAGCTAATAAATACCATGCTTTAAAAACTGGAGGCTCTTCCAGCCTTTCTCAGGATGACTCAGGTTTAAACCATTAGTACTGACAGACAATTGCTCCTCTTTTTTCCTGAACCACTTTCTTCCTTGAAATCTCACTCTAATGGTAAGGATAGCCTTGAATGAGTATCTTGAATGCACTTTGACAAGGAGTAAATGTTGGATTTGTGCACATCTTGCTTTTGCAAGTTGCATCTAGATGTATCTGAAAGATTCCCCCAGACTGAGTACCCCTCTAATGTGAAGAGCCTTATCAAGGAATGACACCAGGAAATGGATTTAAGTGGGTGATACGCAGCACCTAGTTATGAGTATGGAGCTAGGACTGCCTGAATATTTTGATTTTAGATTTTACTGATAACATGATCAAAATTCATGCTTGTGGATATCCAACAGGGAATTTTCTGGAAATGGCTGGAAGCACCTCAGTCTCTCCCCCAGCCCACCCCAGTCAGTATGAAACAACGTGAGCCACACCATGCCAGAGGATGAGACATGCAGCCCTACCACACCTCAGAAAGACCAGATGTAACAAAGGCTTCCTAGAGACTGGTATTCAGGTTTGAAACGAGAGCGCTGTGGGCTTTCCAAAGAGAACGGGACTAACAAAGACCCCCACCTTCCAGAAAAGTCTGTCACCCCAGGTTGCTGGCTTTTGCTCTGCTTCAGGACATGGTTTTGCACTTGGAAATTGCAGCATTGTGCAAAAAGCTGTGAAGGAGAGCTGGAGATGCAGGGAACGATCTTTCCTACTCCCCTGTTTGGCAGGATTATCCAAGCCCATGCCTTAAAAAATACTTTGCACAAGCCACGTGCAGTGGTCTTGTAAAGCAGGCTTTCATCATAGACTCCTTACATCATGCCACCCCTTCTCCAAGCAGATGGAGAAATCATTTTCCCTCTTGTTTGATGTTGTTATTCCATGCAGTTGTGAGGAACTGACTCATAGCCACTTTTGGACAGTCGCGGGAATCAGAGCAGTAACACATAAAAAGCCAAAGCGTGCAGCATTTCCAACGTCCAGCAATCCTCCCATGGCTCCCCTTCATTCTTTTCTTGCATGTAATCACCTCTCTCCCCTCTCACCAGAGAGCACTTACAGAACATGCACTGGAGAAAGGCCACACCGTAGCTGGAGGGAGAAAGGAGCGACAAGGGGCCAAAAATTGAGGGGGTTATTCCAGATTGACGCCAGGCTAATAGAGCACAGATTTGTGCTTCCCTGGGGTGTCTCTGAGATCTGCAGTGCAATTCTATACTCAGAGCATCACAGTCTGAAGGACAGACAGACTTCCACAGACTTCTCTTTCCTTGCTCCCCCCCAATATAATAAACTCCCCCATGTCTCTCTCCTTCTTCTCTTCCTTTCTGAGCCTCCCTCTTGTTGAGGGTATGGAGCTATTCTGGAGGTACCCAAATGTCACACCATGGAAATCGTTCTCTAGAAGTAGCCTGGAGTGCAATGCTCAGAGTCCTCAACAGGCTCAGCATGAGGTGGGACTGAGTTTACCAGTTTGGGACTGGTACTGTGCTGGCAAGCTCTCTATTTCCAGACTCAATGCAGTGCCACAATGTGAGCTTAGCCACTGCTGTCTTCAAAGTCTTTGCACACTTTCCCTAGTACACTTGCCCTAAACAAATGAGAAATTTATTTTTTTTAAAAAAAGCTCAATTTTCTTCAAGTCTAAACCAGCTGCTTCACTTAGGTTAAGAAAAACAACACAAGCAAGAGCTGAAGTGAGGTCACTTCCCAAGCATCTCTTTTGGTATCTGTGTCAGAGTTTGTAGCTACTTCAGACATTTCCAAATGAAGTGACTGGTCTGAGCTAGTCAGTCTCACTGGAGAGGATGGGCACCTCCACAGAGCAATTCATTCCAACATCTCAAACACCAGGTTTGGCCTGTACGCAAGTCTCTCTCCACTGACCCTGTGAGCTTGAGGAGCTCCTTTAGCCTGGGTGTCTATCAGACAGGGCAAGCCACCCTGCCACTGCCCAGAAGCTCCTGAACACCGCCCAGAGCCCACCCTTCTTCCCCATCCTTCCCTTTTCTGCCCTGTCCCTCACCTTTCTTGCCATGGCAGAGCTTGCAAGGGACAGGGAGCTGTGTTGATCTGTGCTCTGGTTGCTTATGGGGCCATTTGGGCTATTTCACATTCTTGCTTCACTTACATGGCATTAGAGGAGTTTTCCACAGACAAAAGGTCCAACAGAGGATGACTCTCTAGGTATATGTTCTTAAAGAAAACACAGAATCATTTAGGTTGGAAAAGACCTCTAAAATCATCAAGTCTAACCAGAAATAACTCACTGAATATCAAGGATCCAAGTTTAAAGGCAAGAGGAGGTAGTTTGATAACTCACAATATCCTATTACCTCAGCCCAGTATGTTGAGATATGATGAATTCAATCCTCACTATGCTAAGAAAAGGGTCCCTTGAGAATCAAACAACAAAGCATGAAGATTTTGTAAAACATATTGGTTGTGTTTGCTGGTATAAGCTGCACCAACTTACCAGGAAAAAAAAATATATATAGGAGGAAAACTATGTGGGCACGGCTGAAATAAAAGTTTGACTGACTTTGTCCCCAGGTTCTACTGTGAGTGAAGGCAGGGCTTTCTCAGTCTGAGATACTGCAAGGAGGATGGTCAGTGGCATTTTGCCCTACAGCAGAATGCCATGACTAGATGGGATTTTCTTTCTTAATTGTTTTTATTTATTTTATTTTATTTTTAAGGTGCATGCTTCTCACCTCACAATATGAACCATATTGTCAGGAATACACCTTTCTACACAAAGATATGATGTAAAGTGTGTGCCAGTCACGGAGCTGTGTGACAGGGAACATGTCTCTGTGTCCCTCAGGGGATCCTCTCCAATGGACAGGGTCGATATAGAAAATCTTGGGAACTTCACCCATACCTAGCACTGGAGCAGAACAGAAGGAGATGAGCCTAAGGAAAATCTAGAGAAAACCCAGCATCTCTATGAGTCTTCTGAGGATGCTGGAGGCATCTCTGGGACAACCAGACCCCCCAAGTGCAGACAGTCTGGTGTGCAATGCGCTGTCTTAGTGTACAACATTCTTTGCCAGTTGTCATCAACACCTCAAGCAGTGAGGAAATTGGTGAGGAAATGCAGCCTCTTTTTTTGCCCAAGGTGCCTCATTAATGCACATACAGCCTTGCTGAAGTAGACAACACTCTCCCACCTGAACCAAAGTTATCAGCTCTTTCCAGGGAAGCCGCTGCCGGCCCCCCGGACAGCTGGCGCAGGGCAAGTGGCCTCAGAGAGAAGTGTTTCATATCCCATCGCAAATCCCCTGAGCCATCCCCAACTAGTCTGGAATGCACATGGACCTGCTTGCCAAAGCCAGGCAAAGGTCGGGCTAGGGGGGAGAAATTAGTTTCCGTCACTGCCGGCTATGCGTGCCTGCTTTGCAAAGGAGGTAACTGTGAACGTGGCACTAAAACACCTCAGGGACTTGGTGGAGTCTGAGATCAGGGCAGCTTTGGGCCTCGGAAAGCTCCTCAGTCAGGAAAACAGCTTTTTGGATGCAGAGCATCTCATTGAAATTGTGGAGGCACCTCTGAGGCCCAGGAAGGACCAGACCATTGTGGGACCTCAGCTTTTCTTAGGACACAGCCAGTGTCATGAAATGCAGCACCTTTGCCTGCTTTGGCAAAGGCTTCTGGCAGGCAGTAATAAGGTACTTAATGGTTTGTTAAAGGAGATAAACAGGGGTGAGGACCATGGTATATCACTGCAGGGTCAGTAGTGTCTTCCAAAACTCAACTGTTGAGTCTGTCCAATTCCTTTTTTGGCCTTAGGGATGCATTTGGCTTCCACAATAAACTGTGTCCACAATGTAATCAAGCCTGGTGAGAAACAGCACTTCACTGTGTTTGTTCTGAACCTGCTTCCCCCAGATCCTCTAGTTTGCACAAGACAGCTCTAAACTGAATTAAACAAAACTGTAATCTTGCTCTAGTGTGAGATCAAACAATTCCAGGAAAGTTAGTTGAGGGCAACGTCTGTTGAATCTGTGAAATTCCTTCAAAAGACTACAAGACAAGCAGTCAATTTCTGTTTGAAAACCACAAATCAAAGCTCCCAGTTGGCAGGACATGGATCTTTGCTTGTTCTTTCTGGTTTTGACCTCTCAGTCAATTATTCTACAGACTACACTGCTTTCTTCATCTATTCCAGGAGCCCTTTCTGGCGGTTTATTTGGATTGTGGATGTCTCATAAGTGAAAAACGGGATGATGCCTTAGCACAAAACACAGTGATTCCTCAGCAAATTGCCAGCCCCCTGGAGTTTATGGACACAGGATAAACTCCTTGCCGGAGCAGAGAGTACTGATGCTTTCTACCCTGCGCTTCGAGCAGTGCCCTGCTGACACAGGAAAACAGAAGTTATTTCACCAGACTTCTTTAAAAGGGAAACTCTTCCAGGAAACCAAAACTGAGCCTTCTTAGTCAGGATTTTTTTATCTATAAAAAACTTCACATCGTTAAGACTGTCTATAGTTCGTGTTTTTCCCAGAAAAATCCAGCTGGCCACTGGATGTCACTGTTGTTGCAGAAAAACACCCCTGAAAGTTCACAAGTGAGGCTGTGAATAAGGTGAGGTGTCACCCCAACCTGGAAATGGCCTTTTCTTCCAGGTTAACCAGCACAGTGCTGGGAGCACCTGGAGGTTGCCCAGCCAGTGCAACACCTGGAGGCAAGACACCCTCAGTGGTCTCCATCAGCAGCTCAGGGCAAGTCCTCCAGGGAGCTCATGGACCCTGATTCACCTGTGCCAGGTGTGTGTCCCCTCTCCTTGACAGATCCTCTTGGGTTTTGCTGAGACATGTCCCTGCTGAGCCCCTGGGTCTGCACAACACACCCGGCCTGGCCTCCAGTTGGGACTCAACCCTTTCTCTTCTGCCATCCAGCAGAGCACATTGCAGCAGGCACATTTCCAAGCCTGTCCTTGATCGTGGATTAAAAGCAATTACACATCATGTTTCTCTGTGGTTTTAGCTGGCACTGCTCAAAGGCAGTTTAGTGCAGTTCCACGACATGCAAGGTTTGAGTTAATTTCTCCATCGAAAACAGCTCTGTGCTATGTAGATCATTTGCCACTTCAGAAGTTACACCAGGCATCTCCAAACCCATTCAACCACACAGAGGAAACCTGCCCTAAAAGACCATCCTCAGCCTTATAATTCAGCTAAGGATTCCTTTGCACCATCATAGTCATGGCCAGTGCAGACACTAGGCTTTTACAAGGAGTTCTTTGAGGCTGTAGGCTGAGAGAAAACAGGAGAAATAAGCCCTAGGAGTCCACAAAATGCTCTCAAGATTGGGGTCAGATGCTGCTACTGTGGCATTCCAGGAGGTGCAAACTAGGACTTGTTTCCCTCCTTACACTCCAAGCTCAAGGCTTGCTGCTCGATTCATGCCTGATCTACACTAGGAAGCAAACCCCAAAAACAGGGCAAATCAAACCAACAAACTGTTGCCCCTGAGGAGAAAAAGGAGGCAGGAACACGATACAGATATTTGGTAAGCTGCTTAGTAAGTGTTACAATACCCTGAGATACATGTGGTCTGAGAAGAGATCTAGAGCACCTACATCTGGAGCCCTGTCTCCTTTGAAATGCAAAATTTAGTCCATCTAAATGTCATAAATCAGGATCAGCTCTGCCTGGACATGACAGATCAGATCAGATCAGATTTGACTCTAAGGATTTTGGTGTAAACTAGAAAAAGGACCTCCAGAGAACACTTTGACCACGGTATTTTTAAAGCATTAGGAGACTCCATGGCTGTGTCTTTTCTTAATTATTTTTTCTTTCTTTAAAAGCAAAAAAGAAGTAAGAAATGCTTTGTGAAGGATGGCCAGTCCTTTGGCTAAAGGTCCTGGGATGGAAGGAGGGGGTGTTTCCAGTCTGCCATAGCAAATGCTCTACTAGATGGGTCAGTAAATCTAATCTGTCAAACAGACCATCTGTATAGTGGGAAAAGAACAGAAAATAGTCCTGCAGTATTTAGAGATTCTTAGCTGCAAAGGTGCTGTATTAATACCTATCACAACCCAGCAGTGATGAGCTTCATCCTGCAAATACTTCCATTTGTAAGCTACTTCGGGCATGCAAACAACTGTATAAAGCCTCCTCATTCCCATGCACAAAGGGTATCTTCCTTTTGAATGTAAAATTTAATTGACTACAAGTCTTGGAAAGCTATATTCCTCAAGTAGTAATTCGAACATGCTATGCCTATGGAGAAGTTCTTCTTATTACAAATTTATTCCCAATTAGGCTATCAAATATGTCTCTACATTCCACTCATTACTAGTTATTTTTGTGAGTTTCACCCACACAGATCTATTCTCAGCCATATGGCCAAACATCCTGACTAATTTCAATTTAGTTTCTTTTTTCTATATAAATACACAGAATTTCTATATACATCCATGTTTTGAGCAAGCAGAAATATTTGATTTGAGTCCCCACTGCAGTACTCTGGTTTTACACTGGTATAAACAGTAGTGGTTTCCACTGTTATCTCCCGCTGCCCAGCTGTTAACACTGGGGAAAAGGAGCAACAATGAAGCCAAGCACAATTTATCTGAACATCCCCTTCATAATACTGGCCTGGGGAGCAGACTTCTAGTGAAACCAAAAAGAAGGAGATTCAGTGATCCTGTGAAGTTTTCCATGACACAGCTGTCCACTCTGACACATGGCCACATTCAAAAGCTGAGTAAGTTATTATGGAAGTTCAGAAACCTCAAAATATACACAACAGCTTTTGAAAAACATTGTGGTTGTGTGGGTTCAGGCGTGCTTGAGGAACATGTTAAAATCCAAACAAACAATCTCCACCTTCACCCCTCTCTGTTAACACACGAATGTGTGAGCACATCACCAAGCTTGCATGCAATTTGTAGCCCTGTTATTCACAGCCTTCATTAAAGAATAACAGCCCCTGTTTGAGTATCATGAGGCAAAATTGTTCGCACATGTGGA
Organism: Climacteris rufus; assembly: GCA_013398175.1. Classification (NCBI taxonomy): domain Eukaryota; kingdom Metazoa; phylum Chordata; class Aves; order Passeriformes; family Climacteridae; genus Climacteris; species Climacteris rufus. The sequence continues at coordinate 211,761 of VZRZ01008463.1, read as the reverse complement.
CCAAACAGACACACCAAGGCTGCACCCTTATGGTTTGTGAGTGACAACTTTAATAAGATTATGCTTGATCTTTCTCTTAATAAAGCTGGATGACATTCAAGCAAAGCCTGGGGTTTCTTTTAATGGTACATTAAGGGAACCCAGAGTTTGGCACAGCTGGAGGCCTGAACCATCGAACAAATCTTGGCACTGCCAGCATTGCCCTACAATCTCAGACCTCACATAATGAATATTTATATCTATATATACAGACATGCATATATATTAAATACCTATCATTAGCTGGTCAAGGTCAACGCTCTGGGTAACAGAGCTGGATGTAATACCAAGAATGATGATGGCTCTTTTTTTTTTTTCCTTGTGTTATGAATCACACAAATTAAGCAACCCACAGTTTATAGAGTCTGCAACATGATGGACTGCTTTTAAACCACACATACCAAAGGGAAGGAGAACAACTCCAAGAAATAACAAAAGCAAAAGAGAAGTGTCATCACCTTACTGTTTAAACCTGAACACAGCAGAACATGGAGACTCCTGCTTAACTTTAATAACACCAGCAGTCTCAGCCGGCTCCAGAAGCAGTCATTTGGTTGAGATAAGTCAGGGCTCGTGTGTGTTCAAGCATTATGGGTGAGAAGCTCAATAGTGTTAGCTGAGTCACACTGATTTAAACCGTCACTGCAACTGGCCCAAAGATTACAAAAGACATTTCACAAAGAAATCACTTAGAGAAAGAGGAATTACTGAATTTTTATTTTGAAAAAAGAAATACATAAAAAAGAAAAATAATTCCTCCCCAACTAATGGTTTTGGAAAAGGAAAGCTTCCTTAAGGACAAACTGAACATTCCCATTTCTCCTTCCCTCATCTCTGCTGGCTATTCCCTCAGGCTGAGTGTCTGTATATTAAGTACCAGCTCCACAGATAAATCAGTGGGTCTCAGGATTAAACAGGGAGTTGATGATGGAGCTGGTATCTAAGATGCACGTGGGGTGGGGATGGTTTAGACTCTGTAATTCATCTGCCAAAAAATTTGTTTTTGTGACAGCCAAAATAGTTCCCAAATTACATTAACTGAGGCATACTGATGAGGAATTTAAGAGTACTGAAATACTGTCCTTTGCTGTTTCCTAAACAAAACAAAATTTTTTAAAAAATCACAATTTTATTTCAAAACATGCAAGAATTTACTAAAATGGAATATGTGTACATTGAATTTCAAGAAGAACACAAACATGAACGTTAAATTAAACACTTTGCACAGCACAGAGTTTTTTTCCAGACTTTTGTTTTGGTGAGAAAATGAAAACATTTTTGTTCGGCATTGACCCAATATAACTTTTCCTTCAATCATGTGGTCCAGCCGACAAAACAAGACATAAATTATTTCCACTGCTCTAGACTGAATCCAGGTCTTGTTAATGTGGATGAATTCCTGATCCTCAGCCTTTTTCTTTTTTTTTTTTGAGATCTATATGCAGTACCTTAGAGCCTGAACATGGTGGTGGGACCTTCCCTGGCTGTTAAAGACTTATCTACAGACAAGAGGTTCAGAGCCAAAATATCGCTTTACAGATTCCCATCTTCTTCCCTTAAAGTCAGCAATGAGACTCACATTGAATCTGAGGTAGCTGATCAGAGATTTATGCAATGGAAACATATATGAGGAAACTGTGCTTCCTTCTGTCTTCAATTCAAAGCACTCAGTTTGCTTCTTGGGCTACAAACCTGTCCAGTCAAGCTCTTTACTCTTAGTTAGAATGCTTAAAAGTTTCTCCTTGTGTGGAACCTGATCAGAAGCTCATTGAAATCAATGAAAAATGCCTGGAAGGCATCTCCTGTGCAATCTGGGGTCCTTACTTCCAGCTGGTTTGAAGACACCAGAGCTCCAGAGCACTGAGCACACACAATTACAGGTGAGCAGAATGTGAACAGGAGACAAGATCCTCTTGCCTAGAGAGAGGCCCAGGTTAGTAAGTAAAAGCACCAAGAGAATATGCATTCTTGCACAAATTCAGCCCATAATGATCTACTTCAATAATTATCTGCTCCTTTCACTGGACGAAACTGAGATAATCCTGACTGAAATAAGAAATTCATGGCTGGCCCTATTGGCATTCTTGTGTCCAAACCCTGCAGTACTTTTCATTCAACCAAACTCCACCTATGAAGCTCTCACATTGTGTTTTGGCTGACTACCCTGGGCTATTATATAAGCCCTTTGGCACTGGCCTATCCCAGATTTCTCCCAACCTCCACACTTTTTGTCACAGCCAAGATTCTGCAGGAAACAAACCACTTTTCATTGAAGCCAATTAGCTGAAGAGCATCAAATGAAAAAAAAAAAATCAAAAGGCTTTGGGTCAGTGACAAGAGCAATAGAGAGGCCAAGAAAATGAAAGGGACTCATTCTGAAAATGTTTTTTACTATGTCAGAGCCAATTCCCAATGGAGTGAAACAAGAAAAACATTCCTTGAGAGATTCGAGATCTGTCATGAATTCCCGAGGTGTATTAAGAAGCCTCACTCTCCCCTCTGTCTCTCATTCCTTTCTGAGGTACATCATGGGGCTCCAGAAAAAGGATGATAGGTCTGTACATCATCCGCCCATTAGGATACAGAGATAAGAGATCTCTACAGTGGTTCCAGACATCCAAAGTCACAATGAACCAACGGCTGGGGAATCCTACAATAATGCTCCACAGTTTCCCATCTTTTGTGGGGAAAAATCAACAGTAATCAAAATTCTTTTTCATAATATTTTCTTTGTGGATGAGATACTGGGATTCCTTTTCTCATGAAACACTCCCTTGTATTTGTTGCAAAGTAACTGGTTTGTGGCCCTGCTGCTCCATCCCTAAAAGAAGCACAATTTGCTTTCCTCCCAGGAGGACATGTGTCCCACTGCACACTTGTGTATTGATAAATTTGGTGATGACTAAACTGTGGAATGAACTTCAAAATACTGCAACCTCTGCCTTTCCCACCATCACCACAATGCTCATCACTGACTCCACATCCATGATAAGGAGCCCCACCAGAGCAGCAGACACCTCTTTTTTCCATGCTTGTAGACATCAGACTCACAGACTTGTCAGTATTAGAACCAAAGCTCACCTTACAAGTTGTTTGAAGTATGAATTCAAAGGATTACTAAATATCAGTCTTAGAGGGCCTAAGGCTGCTATAGGGGGGAAAAAACATCACTGGTTTTCAGCTGAGCTTTATTTAATGATAGACTTTGCACTTCCTAATCTGTTTGGAAAATAAATGCCACATGGCATCTTAATATACTTAGCAAGGGACAGTCAGACTCCCGGCAAATAATTCATAAAGACATCTTTTGGGTTAGATTTTATGACGCTCTTTGTAGGACAATGCCACGAGTTGGTCTTGAGTATTTCACCATGAGAACAAAATATTCCTCCTGACATCCAGCTCTGTGTTCATGGGTTCATTTTTTCTGATGATTAATTCTGAGTTCATGTAGAGTGTGTTCAAGATTACACGGATTCATATTCAGTTGACCATATCTGAGAGGATTATTTTAGTGTGCCCCAGTTTATGGCCCATGAAACATGATCCCTCTTGTCTCTCCATTTCTCTCACTCTGCCAGCAGTATTATTCCAACAACCAGTACTGGGAACTCATATTATCAGCAAAAAAGCAGAAACTATTTTTCTCTATGAAAACCAGCTCTCATTTAGTGCCTTACACTTGCTCTGCTCTCAGTGCCAACAGCCAGGCAGAACACACCAAAATATCCAAACATTTTGAAGGAAATTCCCTTAAGAATAAATCTATATTCAAGATTTGCCACAGTCTCAATCATTTTTGGTGCATCTAGCACACATTACCGCTGTTACTAGTGCTACTAACCTGAACAAGATGAAGCACAGTGGAAACACCCCGATGCCACCTGAAGCCATTGTGTGTGTCTCTGAAGAGCTGTGACCCACATGGATTACACTGAAAGATGTTTCCATCTCTGCCCAAGACACTGGTGATGGCAGCTCAGTGCTGATCCTGGCATACAGCAGGCAGATGTGCTGTCTAATAGTTTTGGCAATTTCTGACTATCTTTCCTATCATGGCAGCATTATCTTGAGCTGACTGCCAGCTGGCCTGAGCGGTGCTGGATACATGGGATGCAGAGGAGCTTTCAACTGACAACACCCTGTAAATTATACATAGTGTTGTTATTTCATGTGCAGCCCCCAAAGATCTCAAAGCAGTTTAAGGACAGAAATCAGGCCTAAAGCTGTGACCCTTGCTTAACAAGTATGAGCTCATTAGAAAGCTGTCCCATTGAAATAAGCAGAGTTCCTCGAAGAAGTCCGTTTAATGCGCAGCTGCACAATTTAAAAAATAAAAGTAAAAAAATTATTTATACTGGGGTTGTTTCTCCCAGCCACAGTTCTACTATATTCTCTGATGCTGTACCAAAGTAACAGAAACACAGAGCATTCCAATTCAAGAAAACCCCATTCCTGGTCAGTGACACAGTTACTTTGGAACTGACAAATAATCGTTTCTCCAGATCTTCTACAACCTACAGTACACTTATGTTTTGGTAAGTGGCCTAAGTTCCCACAACTCAATAGCTGAACCAGAACTCCTGCACACAACCTCCCCTGAACCAACAGGCAACGCAACTTGCTCGTGAGAAAGCGTAGGATTTGAACTAAACCCTTTTAAGTAAAATCCCTACAGCAATGAGCCGTATTAAGCTACTGTTTCTCAGTATCATTACTGCTGTGACCAGAGCTGCTGGGATTTTCTGTTGGTATTATCATGCATCCCTTCCCTCACGTGTCACTGCGCCTGCTCGCAGAAAGCAGAGGTTATATACACCGCTTTATTGGAACAGAGAGCGCCTTTCACAGCCCCTTGGCAATTTTATTTTTCTTTGACTGATGCTGTCAACACATTATCTGGAGTCTACCTCGAGCACGAGGGCTCGGAGAGAGTGTTTGCATTGCACTTGTGCGTTACACTACACCCAGCTTGGGCACCCTCTGCCCCATCACTCACCGGGCCCACTTTCTCATCACTCGAATGCCATTTGGATAAAGCCCAACTCCAGCCTTCTCCGAGCACAGAACACAGACAAAGAAGGAAAGATAGTAATTTTCAGTTCAGTTTGCAGTTGAAAGTCAATGAGTTGTGTGTTTATTGCTCCTTTTTCTGAAAATAGAGCTTTTCTGTAAATAGCATGCTTATGGGAAAGATCAGAACCCACATTTTTTTTCTCACTCATTTCAGTGAACTGCAATATGCTGTCTGCAGAATCCTTCTTTTGCAGATGAAGATAGGACTGAGACTATCTCAGTAACTAATAAATACAACACATTCTCTTTACCAAAAGATCATGAGCACAGTAGTGCTGTGCAGTAGCAAAAGAAGCTTCCTTTTTGTTCTTGTCTCTGAACATTATTACTGTAGTTGATATATTCATGGAATACCTTAGCTGATCACAGAAAAGAAAGCAGACCTTAACATTGGTTAGCTGACAGTCTATGACAGTGAACAGCAAGGAATACTCTGTGCATCTGGAATCGCAGTGGAAATGCATCTCATCCAATTTTCCAGGAAAGAATTTGGCCAGGACATCAGAGCAAAGAGTCTCTTTGCTAAGTGTGCTACTGGAGCATTAGTCACAGCAACCCCTGCCCAAGGCTTGTGAGTCACCACCAAAGAGAGGAGGGACCTCACAGTCCCCTGACAGCACACAGAGGGACGCCCAGTGCAGATGTACAAGGTAGAGAATTACTCCTGAGCTGCCAAGTGCTCCACCAGCACTTGATTTTCTCTGCCATGGCTTGCTTCCACCCAAGGCTTTAGCCAACCGAGAGCAGTTAATGAACAGCATTAAAGAGACTTGCAAGTCCACGGCACTGGAGTGGCAGAAGTGAGATGTAAGGACAGGACTGACGCAACAGGGATCAATTTCCTTTCCATTGTCAAGCTTCTTTTCCATAACACTGCTTTGCTTTATTCAGCATCCAATACCTGGGTCCTGAAAACTAATAACACTAACAATTCCACATCCACACATGTGCACACGGATACAAGTATGTATAGGTTCTAATGTAGAGGAAATATGGTATTTATGCTTTATAAGATGAACAAGAAGAACAGAAAACCAAGAATTCTGGGCCATTGCCCAAACCACACAGCTTTGAAATCAGCAGTGCATTGAAAAAAAACACCACACAACAAAAAAGCCCCTACGCTTCCTTCCAAGAAAAGTGTCTAAGTTTTCCAATTTGTTTACGACTGATGTCTCCCCACAAGAGACTAAATTCCAGGCTGAATGAGACCGGATGGGCATACAACACCAAAAACCTCTCCTTCCTGAACTGGGGAACAATACTGTAAGTGTTTGTACATGGAGACAGGCCTGGTATTGCAGAACATTTTCCCTAAACTTTTATATCTGCTTTTAATTTTCAATGAATCAGCAACCATCTGTAGGCTACTACTCTTCCAGACCAATGCTCTCCATTTTTTGATTCTCAGAACTCATCTCTCTTTTCCTGACACCTGCTCACTGCTCCCTCTGAAATGCAGTCCAGAAGCATTCAAGTACTTAGAAGAATTCAAATTTCTTTCTCAGGAAGCCTCTTAGCCCTGACTTCAATTAAAATGTATTGTATGTGATGTAGAAATGAGTGAATTTAAAAATATAGTAATTAAGGTAACTTGACTCTCTAATAGAGAAAGACAGGATCTACAGCAATCTCCACAGGCTGAATGTAGGTGAGGAATGTGATACAGTTCTGCACAGAAACAATATCCAGATGATACAACAGCAATATATCTCTAATTGCCCCAATCTTTAAGTAGTATCTAACTCTAAGAGTCTGTACTAGTATTAGTGTCATTTCTCTGGAAAGCTCAGTTATTGTCTACCACAATGGAAACAATCCTCAGTATCAGCTACATCTTTGCTCAGCTATGAGCCAAGGAATCACCTTGGTGAATCCTCCTGAAGTCCCAGATCTGACAAGGTATGGAAAATGGACCTAAACTGCAAACACTATCACTTCCCATTTCCAGACTGCAGGCGCCAGCCTAGAGGCTGTGTTAGGGAAAAACCTGGTCTGTACCCCAGGAGCTCTGAGGAAACAAGATCTACTCCTCACATCCCACTAATGTTTTTCAACTTCAGGACAAAGCCATCAGGGAGTTGTTTTTCCTCTGTGGCAATACAGAGCCAACACCAGAGCTGTGCTGGGGTGTCAGGGCAGAGACCAACTCCTGCTCGTTCTTTCACCTGTCCTGGACTGACGATGCTACTGCAAACTCTTCCATGGTCAGGATGCCAGGGTCAGGCTCCATCCGAAGAAATGACCTGGCCTTCCACCTGCCAGTCATTGCAGGGGTGATTGTCCAAAAGTTTGCAGCCTCTAGGTTAGAAGTGGGACTTGCTGCTGGGAGGGGTCTCTATGGCAGGACAGCAAATACTATGTAGCCCCCTGCCACCCTCCTTAAAGAAGCCTCCAAACAGTAGTGTGGCATTAGAGAGTTTTTTGTTACAGCAGAGGAGGGAATTGAACCATCCTTATTTACCCAAAGCATAAAGAAGCTAAAAACTTGGCCTGGGACCAACAGGTGGCCAGTAGCAGAGCAGGAATAGGAATATAGCTCTCCTGAGACTGATGGGGATGTCTTGGGCTCTCAGAACACACTTTGCATGCTCAGATGAAGCATGGCCTGATAACATTATGTATGACCAGTTCCCTACTTATGCTGAGGCCTTTCATCTGTGAGACTTCACAGCTCTCGCTGTCCTGCATTTAACCTTGAGCTAAGCAGATAATTTATGGCTATACCAATTCCAGAAAAGAAAAGGAAAAGCTGCAGTACTATATTTGAAGTGAAGTCTGGCAAGACGTCCTGCTCTCTCTCCACAAGTACTTTATGGCAAAGCCTGAAATGGTTTCCCGGGATGTAGTATATCTGGCATGAATCCCTGCCAGGCAAAAATCTTGTCTTGTTTAATTAGCTCTCACAAATTTTCACCATCCAGCTTTCTCACTGAGGTCTGAACCACAGCTCCTGCTGTCCAGACACCATGGAGAGCGAGACACCACGTCCAAGGCCACTGCTGGTGGCCCGGCTGTGAAAATCCCTGATGGAAACTCATCTCATTAAACTTTCGAAAGATGGATGCTCTGGCATTGGACCAGCTCCGAGCTCTCAGCTGGAGTTTCTGCTGGCCTCCAACTCTCTCTTTGTAATATTTTAGGGTTTGCCTGCTGGAAAATGACTTGTAAGAATGCTCTCAAGTGCCAGTGTTTGGAACCAGAGCTGTTTCCAGCATTCCCAAATCCTGGGATGCTCAGAGCTGATGTGCTGACTCAGATCATTCGAGACAAGCAAGTTAGTGAAAAGTTCAATCCAGTGGTAATGAGATCTGGTGGAATTAGACATCTGTATGATTTATTCTGTGTTTTGTAATCAGTATAGAGTGTTAATGTTATCCATTTGCTCCCAAATCTCGGCTTGGAAAAGAGCAAGGCTAGTCAAAGCAAATGGCTCCAAACCTTCCAATGTCAGCCTCTTTTCTTTGTGAAATGAGTGGTGCCAGATCTCTGCAGAGGTGCCTGGAAGTTTAATCCTATCCTCTCAATTAGTATTTCTTATTCATATTGATTATTAATTGGTTCAGTCAGATGATGCTTCCCAGTTCCCTACTAGAGAGACTGACACTTTTTGTCGAGCATATCAACAGAACTTAACCCAAGAGGTGTTGAAATAAAAGCTATGATCATGAAATATGGACATTTTGCAAAAAATTCACAAAGTTCAATGGGTTTTGAAGATTCACTGACAGTAAATGATAGGATTTGGTGGATCCAAAAATCATCAGGATTTTCCAGGGCCCCCTGCCTTCTCAGTTGTCTTCTTCACACCACAGAGGTTTCACCAATAACTCTTGGAAAACACGTGCTTGCCTCCTGAGCTGTGTGGTCTCCATTACATAGCTTTTTCAAGGCCCAATCTGTCATGTTTATAACCCAGAGAGAAAATGTGATGGAGCAAGAAAGCTTATGGCTGTGGCAATCTGGAAAGCCCTCTGGCACACAGAAAAACACCAGGGGAGTAACACAACACTAGGGCTTGCCACAAGCATACAAGGTGCTGGACATGTCTGTGGATCAAGGAGTTTAGATTTTGTTTTACTTCCTGCAACTCATGTGGAACAAGAGCTCTTCAAAGGACATCTTTTTCCACAGTTTTCATAGGAAGGCACAGCTAACACTGAACAATGCCTCCAGCTACTCAACAGACTTGTCTTCTCCATCAAGGCAAAGGTTTGGGGCTTCTGAGGTGGTTTATCTTATTTCTTTAACTAAATCGTACCCTGGTTTTTGATACAAAAACTTTAATTTTCCCCCCATACTGCTCATGATCAAGTGGGAATCTTTCCTTGTTCCTGCCTGTACTGTTAGATATTTCCCTTGTTTCGTTTGGGTTTTTTTAAACCGTGTCAAGCACTTTCATAGGAAAAGAATGACTGCTAAAAAATCCATTAGCATGGTTTGGCCAGAGTCCAAAATTTGAGCTACCAAGAATGTTAAATCCTCCATCTGTTTGCTAGTTAGATAATGTTACCTTTGAGCTTTCCTTTGGCTGCTAAAGACACTTTATCTGCCTTAAATGTTGCAGAAAATTACACTTCAGGTCAAAGCCTGTGTGCCATTAAATAAGGTGGGGGAGGGAAAGGTTCTTGCTATAAATTTCCACCTTTAGTTTCTCCTAGCTCTTGGTACATTCAGACACAGAGGAGTCCCGAGCTGAGCATAATCATACTAATGACCTGGATAATTGATGGTGAATGATGGATATGTTGAGCTAGACTCTAATCCACTCTTAAATATTTGCTTGACTTTTTAAAAATCAAGGGAATACCCCAAAGGGAAGGAAGTTCTTTCACACAGGAGAAGCTAAGCAGCCACGGTGTGCTCAAGTGAACATTTGGCTAAGACATTACTTTGTGCCTCAGCTGGGGATGCAGCCTGGGCAGCGAGGCCCAACTCGCTCCTCAGTGCCAAGTCCTGGCTGCAACATCCATCAGACAGCTCCAGGGAGAGGTGACTCAACAGCCTTCACTGACGTGATCCCATTGAGGCCAGGCCAGGAGGTGACCTTGCACAATCCCTGTCTCCACCATTTATCTCCTCACTTCTCATTACAGCTGATGGGACACACAGCCAGCCACCTTCTCCCTGAGGAATGTGCTGGATGTGGAGCTCGCACGATTGACACGCATAGGAGTTTTCCTTATGGCTTTAACCACAACCCCTTTTCACCTACTATTTCACCACAGAGCAGGGGTTTCTCCCAGATCACATCATAACTTTCCATCTGTCCGTGACCCCGCTCCGGCTCCCTGGCTTGGCACATCAGGTGCCTTTCAGATGAGCACTGGAGACAAAAAATTAATCTACAGCCTCCCAAGCTGTGTCCTGTGCTCCGCCAGGAGGGAGCAGCCCCTGCTGAGAAAAGCTAACAAGGAACCACTGAGCACAACTGCGTGGGACACTGACAGCTACTTCTCAGGAAGGATTAAAACACGACCCCAAACCCACAGAAATTCTGGCACTGTGTTTAGCGGATCCAGTGAACATCTGCCTCTGCTTAGGTCTTCACACTCTCCAGGGGTGGGTGGCTGGACAGGATTGGTCAGAAACAGGAATATATGACTGACCAGAACAGAAAAAACTGAGATGCAATTGGTCAAGACCAGAGGCAAGTTGTTTTAGGTCAGCAGTGGGATCCTTGCATCCCACCGTCTGGAGGACAGCAGCGTGAGGCTGGTCTTGCCAGTCATAAATCCTCCTGGGTAGCAAGAGGAGCAGGGATGAGACTCCACGCCTGAAATGGGAGTTACAGACTGGCCTTCTCCCTCTCTGCAGCTGGGAGAAAGGTTTCCATCCAGCCCTGTCATGAATTTCCCACCATCCAGCCAAGTTTCCTTAAGCAGCAGCTGTGGGACTTAACTTTTAGGGCTAGAAAGAGATTTCTAGGCATAGAGCCCCATCTGCAGCAAAGTCAAAGTGACCTTGACAGCCACTGTGGGAGGTCAAGAGAAAAATGCCTGGAATACATGGAGTCATCACTCCATCTTCCCCATCAAAAAATGAACTGGCAGGGAAGAACACTGTCCTGGCTGAACAGAGAGCTTTGTCTGGAATTCAGGAAAAAAAAGAAGAGTTTATGACCTTTGAAAGAAGGGACAGGCAACTTGGGAAGACTACAAGGATACTGTGAGGTTATGCAGAGAGAAAATTAGAAGGGCCAAAACCTAACTAGAAATTAATCTGGCTACTGCCATAAAAGACAATAAAAAACCTTTTCTATACATTAGCAACTAAAGGAGGGCTAAGGAGAATCTCCATCCTTTATTGGATGTGAGGGGAAACATAGGGACTAAGGACAAAGCTGAGGTTCTCAATGCCTTCTTTGCCTCAATCTTTAATAGCAAGACCAGTTGTTCTCTAGGTGCCCAGACCCCTGAGCTGGAAGACAGGAATGAGGAGCAGAATGAAGCCTCCTCGATGCACAGGAATGGTCAGTGGCCTGCTACACCACTTTAACACACACAAGTGTTAAAGTGACCTTATCACTCTCTACATCTACCTGAAAAGGCATTGTAGGCAGGTAACAAGTGATAGAAGAGGACAAAATGGCCTCAAGTTGTGCCAGGGGAGGTTTAAACTGGACATTAGAAAAAATGTCTTCACCAAAAGGACTGTCATGCCCTGGCACAGGCTGCCTGAGGCAGCAGTAGAGTCACTGTCCCTGAAGGTATTTAAAGTATGTGTAGATGTGGCACCTGGGGACATGGTTTAGTGGTGGACTTGGCAGTGCTGGATTAACAGCTGTACTTGATGATCTCAAAGGTTTTTTCCAACCTAAACAATTCTATGATTCATTAAGGAATAGAGAAAGCACTGACGTAAGCACAAAAGATGTGGAGGTGGGAGGACTGGAGATACTAAAAAGGTCACCCTTCAGCTCAAAGTCAGAGGTCCAAATCTGTCCTTACACAGAGCAATCTGAATTCATTAGCCATTGATGTAGTTGTGACTGCCTTAGGGAAAAGTCCCTGAATAATTTCTAATGGAGCAACATCTGCAGAACAGTTGTGCAAGAAACGCAGCTCCCCAGTCTGCATGACTCCCAGGTATGCAGGGTCTCAGGGATTACCGGTCCCCTTGAGTATATCAAATGCATGAAATGAGGAGCAAAGATAACGTGTCTGGGTTGTGCAAATCCTTTCCTCAGTAATAGACCAGCATTGTGTAAATGACCACAACTGGTCCTGCTTTTTCAACAGAGAAACCAAGCCTGGTTGCTGCCACTGACCTAGGAAGTGTGAATGAACCATTTGTTTGGAGAGAGATGAAAGGAAGCGTGCAAATGAAGCTTGTCTCCATCACCACGACAGATTTACTTCTTCAAGTGGCCTCAAGTAGCCTTGGAAAGGAAATCTGGAATGTTGTAACATTCATAAATATTTGACTGTTCTGTCTTACCTTGAAAACAGGCAGAAACTCTATCCTAAAGAAAGCACTCCCAGATTGAACAGTCATTTTGTTAAGCAGGCCATGACCTGGGGAACTAGGTATTGGTGACATTTAATCTGTATCTATATCTATGCACATGTACAAACACACACAATAAAATGCAGTGGTTGTCCCAAGGAAAGCCTAGCAAGCATTTGAAAACAAAGGTAAATCTAAGCCTGGGTACTAAGACTTACAAATAAAGCCTTGTAAGGTTTAGAAGCAAATCAGAAATATTTTAGACATGTTAGAAGTGATAAATCATTATTTCTTCTTTATTTAAGTTACCCAAAAAATCTAAAATATTTTATTATTTTCATTAGAGCACAATATCCAGTGCTTTAGGTGCCTCCTATCTGATTTAATACCAATCAGTTATGGCAAACTCCCACCTTTCATTCAGACTTCCCACCTAGACATCAGAGTTGAATTTGAGAAGAAACAAACAAGAATTGCTTGTGGAGAGAACAGTGAATGGGTATTTTAAGATGCACCATGTAACATGATCTACAATTTAAAATTTGCACCACTGAGCAGATCCAACACAAACCCCTTCTGCTCCTGTTGAGATGGAGTAATTCAGTACCTGTGGTGCTGCTGGCAGCTACAGAAAAGGAGAAAAAAATAAATAAACTCAAGGAGTTTCCTTCTTGAGATACTGAATAATCTGAACACGTTCCCACAGAATGAAACTCCCTACTTTCACTGGGTATGAACTGTACTTAAAACTATCACAGTCTGGTTGCTCAGTTAATGAAAGATGCTGATTCTTTAACTGAAAAAGATGTAATTCGGATCCACAGGCAATTTCCTCTACCAGCTGGTTTTGAATGCTGTGGTACTCTCTCCTCTGGGTATAATTAGATTGCTGTAACCTAAACAACCCTTCCACTCCCATCATTTTAATGTCCCCCAAGATGGTAAACAGCATTAAGGCCTCATTCCTGCAGCCTCTAGATAAAGAAATATGTATGATTATATGTATACCTTAAATGCTTTTCCTTGTGACCACAGAATGAGCAACAATTATTTCACTGAAATGAATTGCAAAATCTGACACACTCTGCCTTAAGTCTTTCAAAACCATATTAACACAGGTTCCACATCTTAATCAGCATAGTGTGACACCGAGTTCAGTGGAGCCAGGAACTAGTCTAGCCTTCGTGTTAAGCAATAAGAATAATAAAGAGGAATGTTAAAAAGGAAAAACATTTGCCATATCCCAATTGTTTCTTTTATGACAAAATATACTGTGCATTGAATACCCTGACAGATGTGCATGGATATTGATTCTTCTTTTTCCAGTTCACAGCCTACTTCAGTAAATCAATTAAAAAAAAAAAAAAAGACAAAGAAAAAAAAGGAAAAAAAAAGAAAAATATTGGTTTTGTTTGTCCAGGACAAATGTTTTAAAATGTATTTGCAAAATTATTTTTGATCCAAATCTTAGATTAAATATTTAGTTCTTGTGTTCCTATAATGTAGAAATTAATGCAGAAATTCTCTTCTGTAATATATTCAGAAATTTTCTTTTGTAAAGTAATAAAAATCAAAGTCTGTCACTTTTAATACATCATAAGGTATCTTTGTGTTTTCTGATTCACTGAAAACACCATAGAAGGAATATACTTATACTATTTCTTTCCAACCTTGACCCAAGTTACTACATAGTTGTCACTGAACAACAGGATTTTTAGGCAAGAGAACTAGTTCTACTTTCAGCATAATTATATTGATTGAGTAGCACTGCAATTGAATCTGGTTAGTTATAGGAATTCTCTCCAGAACAAAGGGAAAACACAAGTTACCTAAAATACTGACATTGTGCATCAAGAATAAAACATAATGAGCACCTTAAATATGTAACTGATGGGAATAATTTAAAGACACCATGGAACAAAACCCCCAACATATTAAAAATTAGATAAGCACACTATTACATGAGGAACTTCAAAAGGGTTCCCTGAAAATTTTAGCATTATATTTTGCTGTTCTATAGAAAGACTTCTCAATTGCTTTCTGTTTGAAGAATGTCTCTGAATTTTAACAGCTATTTTTTCTGATATTTTCCTTTGCTAAAATTTCTCTAATGAAAGAGAAAACCAACTCCTCTTTTCTGTTATTTCTAAGATACACAGGCATCAAAGGCAGGGGAGGAGACTGAAGAAGAGATACAAAGGCTTAAGATGAAGATTAGAGCATACTATACAGACTCTTCCATCTGAGCAGGAAAATGTTTAAAAAAATGGGCTGCATTTCAAGTGGAAGAGGCCTTTCAGAACCGCAAATCCAGTTTTTTACCATCAACAAATTGCTTTAGTGTTCTTCTAGATCTTCAGTTTGCTATCCATCACAACATGCTCTTGCACTGAGTGTTTGTACCCTTCACAAACTGCACATGCAGCACAGGCTACACTGCAGGGTTGCTGAGATGAAATGCATCTTCTCCATGAAGCTGCAAAGATTATTCTGACAAAGGGCAAAGACAGATAAAGACAGAAGCTTGCTCCAGCCAGAGCTCCAGTCCATCATGGGGATGATGGTGGCCAACACCTGGACTGTTGTTTCTTATTTGCTCCAGTGGAACACAAGATTTATGAATAATGCCATTGATGGGACATACAGTACATTTCACATGGGATTAAAGAAAGTTGGTTCATTAACTAGATTTAGACAGAGGGAGAACCAAAATGATTAAGCAATGAAAGACAAAAACGAAATCACATTTAGCCCAGGAAACATGTACATATCCTGAAGGCATATGTTCACTCACTTAAGTAATTTTGTTAAACACTCAAAAGATTTAATTGAACAAGTGAGAGATTCTGCAATAAATTAGGCATGTAATCAGAAAAGAAGATTAAATCCGGACCTGAGAAAAGGAAATACATTTAAGTTTCAGTTTTCTTCTGCTGTTAAAGTACTTGGTATCACACTTTTTTTCTTTTTTTCCACTGCCACCTACAGCATTATAGAGTGTTCAGTACACAGGGGAAAGATAGTAAAAAAATCAAGTTCAAGTCAGTTTTGATATCAGTTTAGTTCATTTTGGTTGAAAGAGCTAGTTTGGAATAGATCCTCGAAGAAGAAGAGCATATGTTATAGAGTGTTCACTGAGTTGAGAAGATTCTTAGGAAAGGAGAAGGATGATCTGTGGTGGTCAATAGGACATTAGAGAAAATAATCATGTCAGAAAAATAGTTCTTTCTTTCCTGAGATTATTCAGCATTAGTTGGTAAAATGGCTATTTACAGTAGTAAGGCAAGGGAGATTAAGTTTCTGCTTATAGAACTAGAAATATGTAATATTAATAGAAAACACCTCAAACAGTTTGAAAACTGACTACACTGAAATGTCAAAAGGTAGCTGTAAAAATGGAGAACCATCTGTGGGAGCTTTTTCTTGCAAAAAAAAAGTTTACAGAGATTGGTAATGAGCCCAACACTAGTCAACATTTTCATCCATGGTTTGGAAGTTCTCGAAACGCTGCCAATAAAATCCACATGCACGAGACAGACTGTCAGCATGACAAATTACGAAGACGTGGAGCCATCTGAACAGATTTTCCTCCTGAAACAAGGCAGGCAGAAACACAGCAACCCCCTGAGAGACTTCTGCAGATGGGGGATAGTGGGTAGAGCTCTCGGAATATGAACCTGGATGGTCATTGCTGACTGCAGACCCCACCTCTGGGTGTGCTGCTCTCCTGGGCAGGATGTGCAAGACACCTGGTTCAGTAGCTGAGCATGGTGAGACTAAACTGTGACCATCATGCACAGCTCCAGCCTTCAAAGGCAGCATCCTCAGGAGCAGCGTAACTTGAGAAAACTTTTTGTGGCAGGTTGCTCCAGTGTGGATTTTTTGATGTCTAGTATCAACTGAACACACACGCTCCAGCTTTTCCTTCATTAGGGCACTGCTAGGACTTCCCTCGTCTTCCTAGCTGTGTATCTCCAGGTGAAGTGCAGCTTAAAGATCTTTAAGACTCTTCCTGCCTTTATGAAATCAGTTAAAGGTTAGTGGGGAGGGGGAAGGAGATGGGACCAGGCAGACACATAAATCCACTTTCAGTAGACCTTGTTTTCTTAAGAAACCACAAATAGAAAGAAGATCAACAGGATAATACAAGGATAAGGAAACAAGTCTCGCAGTAGGAGATTTAAGTAGCTTGGTCAATGTAGCGTGAGATGGAGAGGGACTGACTGCAGTTATACACATCTTTGCTAGGAAAACTTGAGGAAGTGGACAGATTCCTAAGTTTGACAGAGAAAGGCACAACTCAGTCAGAAGTTAGGTGAGACAGATGCTAAAGGTACTTTATTTATTTATTTAAACAGTTGCAAAATACAGAAAAACATTGGAAGACCTTATCCAAGGGAAGTGGAGAGAGATCCCTCCATGTCCCCCAAATGACTCCAGATGCCATGAAGATAGATTTTAATGGACTCCACAGTACTGGTTATATGCAGGGCAGGAGCAGGTGACCCTGCCCCACCTGGTTCTGGTATTTTTTGTGACATCTGTTTGCCTTAGGGCCACACTGACTCACAGAGGATGCAACTCCACAGGGGACTCCCATCGACCCTTACGGGTCTCTTTGTGGACTGGGACAGGGGAGTTGAAGGAAATGGAACAAGCTCTACAATGCCTTTCTGAACATGGTAGTTCAAGGTAGTTCAACAGGTGAGGTGGAACTTCCGTGGACCTGAAGGCACTCAGCACCTTCCAACATTTGGTATTTGACACCTTGGTAAGTCTTCCTATCCTTCCCCCTTCATCCTCAAGACAACCTGACCAGTAAAGCATCAGCCTGGGGACAGAAAGCAGCTGGGAATGTTCCCCATTCCCATACACAAAGCTTTGCTAATACTCAGTGCTGCTCCTGTCGATACCAATACCCCTTTTTCTGTTGTTTCAGTGGGGGGAAGGTCGAGTCTACATCATTTTTCCAGGGTAACATTGCAGAAACACCACTCTGCTAGAAAATGGCTTTGATTTGTTGCAGAAAAAGCCTCACAAACTGACAGGTTTTGTCTGATTTTCTCTGGGCAGTAGGGGAAGGAACATATTTTCTCCTCCAAAAGCATTCAGCAAATTTGTACTGCGGTCAGCTAATTTTATTACTTCTCATAAATGTCTGTTCCTGTAATGCTCTCAAGGTATTTTCATAATTCTACCCTGGGAATTACAAATCAACTTTCTCTTTGATAAAGTAACCTGCAGTATTTTATTTTATTTTTTATGTTATGAACAGTTGAAAATGTATGACATCCCATAAAATGTCTGAGTTAGGCCTTTGAATATTGCTTCTTTTAAGGAGTCTTTTAGCATTGAAGCAGAGAAATACAATCCTAGGATTGGAGTCTATTAAGCAAAAAGAGGAAAGGAAATCCTTAAAGCCCATGTCTAGAGTGTCTTTAAAGTTGCTTTTCTGTATTCCAAAGGGATCTAACTTCCATTTAATTAAATTCTTGTTTAAGAAAAAGGAACCTGGATTATTTTATTTATTTATACATTTTTGCAGAAGTTTATGATGAAGTATATGAGGGAGGGGAGAGGAGAGACGTGCTCCCCAAAGACAATACATATTTAAGCAATGAAGTATTTTACTAGAGAGCCTAAAAATTGGCCTCATGGCCTCAGAGGCAGAGCCACAGCGTCTCTCACATAGCAACAACTGCAGGCAGAGGAAAGAGCCCTCTACACTTAAACAAGCCAGGCCACATTTTCATTTAATCACCTCTGAAATCACAGGCTGGGGAGCATTGCTGAGGTACTCAGCCAGTTTTCTGTCATGCAATTGTTATGAGAATTTTACAAGGCTAATTTTGCCCTTTTTTGATCAATTTATATAAAATTCTGACTTAAGGCAGTATTACATCTGTTTGTAAACAGGAGAGGCTGTATTCAGAGATAGCCAGCAATTCTTTTACTACTATTTAGGGATATCAATGACACTCAGAGGATTTTATATTTTAAAATCAACAAGCAAGCCATTTCCCCCAGTAGTAACCCTGGCTCAGGATTGACTCAGTATCTCTGCACTTAGAGAAACAGTAGAAACAAGACACATGTCACAGAGGAGCATTTCTCAGCATATCCTTACGTTCTCTCTGCTTTAGGGAATTACTGAACCAGGGGTTACACCTCAACCATAATTTTAACGAGCCATTGGTGAACTTTTCTTCCATGCATGTGTCAAAACCTTCTTTGTAACCATGAGAATAATTAACCAGCTCCCTCCTTTCCTGACACAACTATCCCAAAGCAGTGATGATCTGTATGTTCTCTTTTGCTGAGGTTTGCATAAACAGCGTAAGAGGTAAAAACTGCTTCAAGTTCCCCTACAAGATTATTCTTTTTTGTTTAGTACTGAAGATGTCTCATGATATCAGATCTAGCATTTGCTCTCTCTGTCATCTACATTTATGGGGACGGTGGTCACCTGGTTTCTCACAACACAGTCCCACAACTCCAGCGAAGCCCAAGGATGCTTCACCACCCATGACTCCTTGCCCACCCCTAATCAACGTACTGTAGACACAGTTTATCAAATATAAATACCTTAATCATATATTTTCTGGTGCAGAACCTACTTAAAAGCTCACAACTCCATGAGAATAATTGTCTTTAAAAATGCCATAGATCCAACCAAGCCTCCTTGGTTTAGTATCATCAGCATCACTTGCATCAACCATGTTAGAAGAGAAAAAAATGCCTATTTGTTAAGTGTTGAGAGTGGCGTTGCAAATCTTTGATTGAGGGATAATTGGAAAATTTCTGAGAGCCAAAAGAATTTTACCGTGTTCCCAGAATTCCCTTTGCACAGAACAAAAATCTGAAACACACCACAGTGACTACCTCAAGGCCAAACTATATACAATCTATGTGGGATAAACGACATCTCCATGCTCAGGGAGTTAGGCTATTGATTTGGAACAGAAAGCCATGACGTGCCACAGGTGATTTCTCGCCCTGGATGGAAATGCCCCATATGGCCATGAAGGCTTGCACAGGGTAATGTCACGGGTATAAGCTAGAAAGCCAGTCTCCCTTCAGTGAGGAGAGAGGTTCCTCTGAAGGCAACTCAGAGCATCTGTGGCCATCCAGAAATATGCATTTTTCTCTTCTGTCTAATGAAACAGCCTCTGTCCGCTCCTTAGCCTCTGGTCTAGAAGGAAAACTCGGGATACTCGCACAGTGAGTTTTGAGAAAAGGCAGGGAATGCTTTCAACACCCCTGTTCGGAGACTTCCTCTTGGAGGCTGCAGACACGCCTGCACATGCCAGGCAGGTTAACAGGGCAGTTAACAGGACATCAGGTACTCAGCACCAAGATGTGCTCAGGGAGACCTCGGGGAGACCTCGGGGAGATGAGCTGAGAAGCCAACACGCTCTCCACTGCTCTTAGCTTGCTTTTTTAGAGTGATGTAGACATTTCCTATAAATCTAAGTTAACCCTATAAGCCTGGGGAGCCAGAGTCCCAGGCTCAGCTCAGGACTAAGAAGGTCTTTGCAGCATTAGCTCATTCTAAACAATCAAACCTGTTTCTTGAAACATTTGTGTAGATTTATGAGGCTCTGGTGGGTGGGAACCTGAAATAGATACCGTGCTCTTCTCTTCAGTGCAAGGATGATTTATGCTGCCAGGCAGCTCTTCGGCACAAAGCCAGAACAGATCTCTCAAATGCGACTAACAAATGTTGTAAAACTGAGTAAACCAACTGCAACGTGAGCATCGCTCCTCCGAGCACGTGGGCCCCGATGGGGAACAACAGGTGCATAACATAATTACAAGCAAGGAGAAAAACAAGAGGTATGCACAGAGACAAGCCTCCCAAAGTTGCCTTCATTCCCATAAATCACTGTGACAACTACAATACCAACCAGGAAAAAAAAAAAAAAGCAAAGAAAAAAGAGTAAAAAAAAAAAAAGCAAGGAGATACATGCATGGAAAAAGTGTCATAGGAGATCGAACAACAGAACAACAGAATTGGAAGCAGCCGTGTTAATCCCTCATGGACTATCTCACCATAATGATTATTTATTCTTTACAAATGGGAATTCTAATCTGCTGATTTTGTGGTTGCATTTTTGTGGCTTAACATTCCACATGTCACAAGAAACATCGGCCTCCCCACCCTGCCTAAATCCTCCCCTGGTTAAATTGATCACATGTGTGGCACACAAACGGAATGGCCACATGCAAACATCTCATCTCTGATGGGCTGAATCCTGTTTATCCTTAGAATAAAAGGGAGTCTTAACCATCCTATCTTCACTTCTGCAGTGTGAATTTCTTCCCAAAATGCCACTGGAATAATTTTGTCCACCACAAAAAATCCACAGAAAAAAACCAAAGAAAACACCATAACATTATTCTGGATCCCATCAGCTATTTACTAAGCATTCCTGAATCTAACCAAATAAAAAAAAAAAAACCAAAACCACTCCCTCCCCAAACATACACATGTAAGAGATTAGGATGTGATTTGAGCTGGAGTGGTGCTCTATTGCCCATTGGTTTGTAGACAGGACAGCACCCAGGAGCTCAATCTCCTTCAATGAATCCAGAATTTGCCTGTCTACAATCAGACAACTGGCTTATGTGGCTCCAAAATGATGAGAACCAGAGGATCAGCACCAGTCAAAACCTTTGTAGCAACTCATAATACCAAACTACAAGCCCCACTAACCTAAAGTCCTACAACACCACAGATTATTCCATGGTAATTCCTACTACCAGGAGTAGCCAGGTTGGATGATGCTCAGTATCCTGAGAGGGACCTTATAGATGAATTAACTTTCTGTGGAGCTCGTTTGGATGGGGAAGGTTTCCATACATTTTGGTCTCAAGGATGCAGAGCAAAGCTCACTTAGAAATCCTGCTGCTGGAAATGTGACTTGCCCTTCTGGGATGAGCAGCACAATGCCTGGCTCTGCTTTCTCACACTCTGAAGCATGAAAGGAAAATCTCTCTATTGCTCTCAGGTTTGCCAGTGTAGCATAATAAAAACCATTTTAATAGAAAGCAGCCTCTCAAGAATCACAGAAGATCCACGAACCAACTTCCCGACACATGCTGCTCACGCTTCTGGTTTTTACCACACAGGCTGGTGGCTTTTCCTGAGCTTTGAGCCACATCAGCTGCACAAAAGCCACAGAAAAGCTACAGCTACAGCTCTGTGCTTCCCTGGTGTCATTTGTGAACCTGTGTTCCCCTAAACAAAAAGCTGCCAAGCTGATGGAGAGGTCTGACAAAATCAACACCAGATGTCTCCTCCACCCAGGTCAGCTAGGACAGGCTGATGGGATTGCTGTCCTGTGAGGTCTTACAGCTGGAGGCTCCATCAGCATGGGATATTAAAGTACATCTGATGATAAAATAGGGTGTGCCAAACAGCTAAAGTGTAGCCTTCCTCTAACATACCAAATAACAAGGCAAACTCAAACTAAATTAGAAGGCAAACAGTGGATTAAGTAATATAACAATCATCATATGTATTAAATTTGATATTTTACTACACCAGGATGTTAGTAATGAAAACAATCCTTTCACTACTCAACATCGTAAACCCACAAAAGAAAGTGTGTTCATCAGACCTCTCTGTCCTACCATCCAGGGGATGGTTTGTAGCAGGAGGCCACATGAAAATGAGAATAAAGATAAAGACAAGTACAAAGTGGGTTAAAACACTCCTAAACTAGCTGTCTGCATCCAGTTATATCAATGAGAGCATTTCCAGCCCAGCTGGTACTCAGCTGCTAGAGGACGTGGAGAAAGATGGTGAACCAGAATAACAGCAATTTATTGATTAGAAGTTGCACTTCATTAGAACATTTTGCTATTAAATTCCACATTGCTTTTCTCTTGGAAACCTAAACAGCTATTAATTTTCATAATGCACATTGAATATGCCTAATTAAATAATTTTTAAAGCGATATTTTTCTCCTGGGAAATGCTGACACAGTTCCAAAACATTCTGCAGATGATGCTAGTTCTGCCAAAATTATTGGAAGGGAAAATTCAATTTCAATGAGTTGGACACTGTAATGTCATTGTTAGAATTTTCATAATTTCTAATAGCATTCATTTACTTCTGCATAGCACTCACTTTGGACTGACATGTTATTTTGAAATATTAATATCAATGTTAAAATTATACCACATATCATATTGTTGCATGATGGCCAATCTGCTATCTTCAATGCTTGGCAGTGTTTGGTCATCCTAAAGAGGGAAACAAAGTCAGGTTTCCACTGAGGTTCATTTTGGAGCAGGCTGGAATTTCTGTTCCAAAACCTTTTAAACACTGTTTTTTTTTTTATTCAACTTAGAGTACAAACACATTTCTTTCCCTGGAAGAGAAATCCCGCTTTTCAACATCCTGTGTGTGTGGTGATGATAAAAGCACTCATTTCCACTGATTTTCAACCACTGTTTTGGAAGGAGTTGAAAAAAACCATGAGAAGAGTCCTCCTCTGGTGCCACAGCCATCGAGATTCCTCCAGAATACACAGCACAGTAATGGACACCTGCAGTTTTATTTCCTTTAATAGGCACGGCCTGGGGGTTTGCCCAAAACACAGGAACCTTTCCCACATGTCCTGTTAACCAAACCATCTCTCCATGGAGGACCATCCCCTTTAGGTCGTGGGTCTGCAGTTGGACACAAGGACTCCAGCACCAGGCATATGGGAATTATGGTTGCTTCTCCACACTGAACTTTTGCACCACATCTTAGATGTTTCAAACTGAGATTCCTCAGGCTTTGCAGTCACTGAAGGAGAGTTCAACCATGGGCAGCTCTGGCAGACAAGTCCAGATGCAGGCAGTGAAGAACAAACACACAGAAAAATGAGGCTTTGCCTCTTGATGAAGCAGTATCCCATCATGTCCTATTGACAGTCACCAGCCACCACCTTCAAGGCTGAGAAAAGCACTGTGGCCATCTCAAAGCTGGGACAGTACAGAATAAATTAACATGGGCAGCATTTACTCACTCTGAATTCAGACAACGATGAAACTACATAACTATCCAAGCAAGAGAGAGCTTAGCAACTTCTTTACTTGCCCTGATAAGCTCCTCTACCATTTCATGTGTTAGAGCTGTTTCATAAATGCAAAGAAAGGGTTTGTGAGAGAATCTGACAGCTGCTACCCTGAGTGTCAGCAGACAAGTTAACTCCAGAGGAGCTCCAACAGAACTTTTTATGGGAATACTGCTTTCATATTGCAAATGCATCAATCGTAGTAATTGTGCTTTGACATATCACCTGCTTTATTCTCTTTATATTGCTTCTCTTTTCAATAATTCATATCACTGGTGGGAAAGAAACAGCCCCTGAACTACCTACCCACTGCAAAATACACACTGCTTGATTATGCTGGAGGAAAATACCCCTGGTGAATATAGCAAAAGTAAGGACCCATTTACAAAGGGCCCCTTTGAGAGGTAAAAGGGTGATAAAATTTGTTATAAGCCATTTGTTATAAGTATATTCATCCACAGGAAAGAATTCAGCACAATACCGATGTTTCAAAATGGAAACTGTGGAAGGGGAACTAGTACAGAATCAGTACAAAGCAAATTATAAGGATGGGTTACAAATGAAAACTAGATACTTGCAGAGGGTAATTTAATACAGCTACAGTCAGCTATTTGCCAGAGACTCAAGGCTCAATAAACAACCCTATCTGGTTTATTGTTAACTTATTCTTTTTTTTTTTTTGGCTCAGATGTTTTTGTTCACCCGCTCAGCCTCCAGCAATCAGGCAAGAAACCACTTTATAAAAAACCTAGTCAAAATCCCATTTAAAATAGTAAAAAAAAAAAAGTCCAGGGAGTTCACTGGGTTTGTGGGAAAAAGGTGAAACACATGTAGAGACACCGTGGAGATCTGCAGGAGTAAACTGGCCATCACCCTGCAAAATTAGATGCAGGCAGCTCCCACTGCAGAACCTTTTGTCAGTGTGGAGCAGATGTTGGGAGGAACTCAGCTGGTGTGGTGCAGCAGTGAGGGAGAAGCTGCAGAAAAGAACATAAGTCTACAAAAAGAAACAACAAGGCTATGAGGAAAAAACCACAAACAACTAAATCCAAAACCCCAACCTTTAATCCACAGTTAGCCTGAAAATGGTTTTTCCAAGCATTCTTTAAACAAACAAATATTACTCATTTTTAGTTCCAGGCACAGGTGTTACAGAGTAGGCCATTTTTAAGGAAAATATTTTAAAGATATTCCC
Source organism: Climacteris rufus (assembly GCA_013398175.1). Taxonomy (NCBI): domain Eukaryota; kingdom Metazoa; phylum Chordata; class Aves; order Passeriformes; family Climacteridae; genus Climacteris; species Climacteris rufus. Next base: position 186,929 of record VZRZ01008463.1, on the reverse strand, counting down.
TGACCCCACATGAAAGCTTCCCCAAGAACTTTCCCCTAATTTCTGTTTTAATTAGTTATTGGACTTTTCATTTGCAGAAACAGGAGTGGGGAAAAAAATCTAAATTATTTGAGAAAAGAGGGTTTTGTTACCCATTTATAAAATAGTAACTGTTTTTGCAAAAACAAACAAACAACAAAAGCATTGTTTTCTTCTTCTTCCCTGACATTATAGCTTCCAAACATCAACTGACAAGAGAGAAGAGCTGCTGCATAATTTCCAGAGAAAGCTTTGGTTTTATACTAATGGGGCCACAGGATCTGGAAGAGCAGAAACAGGTATCCCAGAGCAAGACAAGGGATCTGTTCAGTGTCTCACAGTCCCATGACAGGAGGTAAGTGACTTCTTAAAGCAACTCATGCACCAACACCTGTTAGCAAGAAAATAAAAGCAACCACAGCAAAAAGATGTTCATGAGGCCCACGAAAACTGCTGTAAAGCTCTTCTTTTCCAAGATTTCCAAGCACTTATCTATTGTAAATTAGGCAGTGAGAGGCTGGAATCACTCATGGCATGCTCCGTTAAAGACCATCAAGGCAGACTAACTGGTTTGGGCCAGCAACTGTCAGTGCAAGGGCAATAACACAAGGCTGGATTTTTGTGGCTAAGTCATAAAATGAGAAATGTAATCACTGTTCAGGATTCAATCCTGGGCCTGATCCAGCCATCAGCATGGCGATGCAAATTTGGAGGCTTTGGGAAACCCTGCCAAACCCAGAGCACACTGCTGCAGACCACTGCAGGACCTCCCATTCCCTCTAGGAGGAGGTTCCAAACACGTCCCAAGAAGCCCCTGTGGCCCCAGGATGCCTGTGCCCAGCAGAGCTGTGGTTACTCCCTCCATCACACCACAGCCTGCTGAAAAGGGAGCCCACAACGGCTGCCAGAGATAAGAACATAATCCATGTTCAAGCATGGTTAAGACATTTCTTCCTGGCAGGATTTGCTCCTTGATTTTCACACAGCAGGACAGACAAACTCAGATAGGCTCAAGGCACTGTTTAGGTATACAGTGAAGGTAAAAACCCCAAATGTGATGAAGGCCACATGTCCTTACAACAGAAATTAGGATGTCTTCCCCTCTGGCAAAGGTACTGTCTCATGCAGCGGGGCAGGGCTGAGGCAGCCCTGTGTTCTCACAGGAGCCCTGCTTCCTGGGCCATGGGGAGAGGAAACACCTTCCTGCATCACTGCACATGAGGTCAGGGTCCACAAACAGAATGTGGCACACCAGGTCCAAAATGAAACCTAGAAATTTTCAGCCCCACAGCCCAAATCCTTGAGTTTCCTCAAATGCTCATTTGCAATGGTAAGGAAGGAAGGGAGGATTAAAACCAAGCAAGAACTCTATTAACACATGCAAATGTCGGTAAACTAATGAGATTCCAAAACTACCTTGCTCCCAGAAAGAAATTACCCAAATCAGGTCAATCTGAATAATAATGAGATGACATTTCCTCCTCATGGGAGGCCAAACCTACGCACGTGAAGCTGCTTACAGCCCTCTTGTCTGAATGACCACATCAACCTAATAAACTTCTGTTACATCAATATTGTTCCTGTCACTGCACTTAGCATAATTAATGCAGATGCAATCAGGATGGAGAGCAAAACACTCTTTGCAAGCACCCCCCCCTAAGTGCTGCAGTCACGCTGGCATTTTAAAAGTGGATTTAATCAAATGTTAATCAGGAGAGAAAAAGTTCAGGCAGGTGCAGCCACAAATAATCCAACAAGATTAAGGACGTCTCAGTGGCTGATTACCCTGCAGCACAGGAAATGCACATCGTGAGGTGGATGACAATATGTTTCCATCTCCTCCTTTAACAAGGGGCATTGTAATTGCTTGAATATTTATTTTTCCAACTGGAAGCATCTGAAACATTTTGCAACATGTGACCTACCACCTCTCTTCTCCTTGTCTGTGCAAAACAACCTGAAGTTGGAGTGACCCGGTCAAAATGAATTTGCATGAGTATTTTCTCCTGCAGTCACCCATCTGTATTACCATTTAATGAAGTTCTATTATTAAATGTAAGTTACTTTTGCCTTCAGTAACTTACTATCAGTAATGTTAAGATACAGCCACATTCAAGAGTTTCTATGCAACTCTGGTGCTCCAGGGAACGTTGTGGATACTGCCATGGTTTTCTTAGGACCAAGGGAGGCATTTTTAGCACGTCTCAGCTCCTACAGAGACCAGGGCAAGTGGAGTGGTACGTGCAAAGCCCAACATGCAGGTTTGGGGCAGCCCCTGGGTCCCTGCCCAGTCCATCTGCTGCACAAAACAGGGCTTGGGGACTTTTTAGCTCCTGGACAACACTGGGGCTGGTATATGTCACCAGCTTTACAGCCTGCTCCTTCGGCTCATTATCAGTCCAAGAGGGAAATACCAATGGAATAACTCTGGGTTGAGCTGAAACTGAGCAAGAAAAGCTCATTTAGCAAAAGTGCCAAGGGAGAGAGGGAGTGGGGGCGCACAGACAAGTGTTTCCATTCAGATGCCAAAACACATGTGAACAGACAATTTATTTACATTAGCCATTTTTTGGAAGAAGAAATGGGAAGGGGGAGAGGCTGGCTCCACTGTGGATTCTCATGTTCTGTCTCAGCAGATGGAAGCTGCTGGGCCCTGTGCTGTATCCCCTTGGCACCACACCACTGCCTGATGGCAAGAGGCCAGAGCATTGTGAATGAAACATCACAACTCCATGGAGCCCTTATTTTTCCCAGGCCACTTTGCTCTTGGTCCATCCAGTCCTATCCATCTCCTTTCACTCCAAGTCCCACCGCTGGCCTCTTCCTGCCTGCCGCTGGAGGACCACCACCATCTTCAGCTCAGGTGAAGCTCGGGTTGCAGCCTGTGGTTTCAGTATGGGATGCAAAGCTACCAGGCTTCATCCTGAAGGGCTTTTAGCTGCTTCCAGTGCATCTCTCCAGGCCACTGACAAGGGGAGCAGATTTAAAAGGAAGCCTGCAATTGGAGGATGCAGCACACTCACTGAATGGGAATTCACAGACCTGTGAGGGTGTCAGCAACCCCACCAGCCACACAACCTGCACCAGACTGAGCAACTGCAAATGGCCACAAAATCACACCTAGCCTTCAGTTTCAGGCACTTCTCCCAGGACAAGGAGACATTGTGCCTTGGAATACTCATTGCATCCCTCAAGGGCCTCCTATGAAAATAGGAGCTGGCTCTAGATCTCAGCCTCAAGCTTCTCGCAGCTGGAGGGTGCTCAGGTTTGCAGATCCAAGTTTAGGGTTATCTGGGCTAAAGAAAGCAAAGGTAAGGCACAGATCACCTTTCCAAAGCACGAACTCGGATGTATCACAGAAGAGAACAGCTGACTAAACAGTGTCATGTGGCTGATAATAAAGAGCCAAGAAACCAGACTGATCTCTGGATACCAAGTATCTCACAGGCCCAAAAGGATGAAAAATGGCTTTTCATGTGGACTCGTGAACAATTTTTTTTTTAATATGTGATATGGTAAAATTGAACTGTAAGATAAAAAACATCATTATACAAGTATAAACTACATCTGCTTATGTTGGTATTCCAGTAAAGGAATGTAAAACTTCTAACTGAACTTCCTTCACAAAACACATTTTTTTCCAGATTATACCTATAAATAATTTTAATTTTAAACAAATGAAATTTTCCTAGAGAAAATTATTACCTGAAATTTTATGTACCAGGTCTTGTTTTCAGTCTGCAAACAAAATTTTTTCAGGAAAAAAACAAAACAAAACAAAACAAAAACCCTACCAAAACCTCCCAAGTTCCCCATTAGACTTTAAATTCTTTAAATTTAGTATCTGAAACAAATACAGGACTTAGTGCTCCCTCTTTGATCTCACGAACTGCTGAACTCAGCTCCATAAAAAACAGGATATCTATTCCCAGGAGAGCTCCTTGTAAATCCTGAAACCTACTGGGGACTGGACAGGTGAGGTAAGTAACGAGCATGAGGTTTCTTCATGTAATTTTTCCCCATGCTTGCCAAACTCAAAATACCTCAGGGCTCCCAGTCTTCCTAGTTAGCACAGACACACACAAAGGTGCAGAAACAGCTGACTGGCGTGGATGGGAACCAGAACAAATTGAACTGGTACCTGATGCCATTAGGAGTCCCATGATCCATGGCTGTGGCGAACCCTCTAAGCATTCTCCTGGTCCAGTGATCTGGGAAAATACCGGCTCACACCAAGCTGCCCAGTACAGCCAGCAGCACATAAGAACTGGATAATGCACATCATGAATGTGAAATATTTACTAGAGTGACCAGGCTGAGAAGGGGCTACACTTCCAGCACCTCCAAGCACACTCAGCCCCTTATAAAATCAAGATCAGCAAGTCTGATCGCAGCAGTTCTCTCATCAGTCTTAAAATAAACCATTTTAAAGGACAATTTAAGGAAGTTTTAGGCACACACCTATGTCCATCCCTGGAAGTGTGCAGGGACAGGTTGGATGGAGACCTGATCTAGTGAAAACTTTTGCTGACCATGGCAGGAGAGGTTGAAAAGTAATGATCTTCAAGGTTCCATTCAACCACCCTATGATTCCATGATCCATCTTATCCAGCAAAGCCCATGAGCACATGTTAAAGTTTAAGAGATGTTTATGTCAAAATGAAGCCAAGTTGAAGGTAAGCATGTGTCTAAAGTGCAGCAGGTGTTGGGGAGAGTCAGCAAAGGGGAAAGGACATCTGTCCTGGGAGTGGAATGTTTCTCATTTTATAGCCTTTCCTGACATCCAGACTAGCAGGTCTTGCCTCTGATTTTAGCTACTCTTCTGCTACAGTTTATAAATGAGTAATTGGTACTAAAATAGAACAGCTGATTTTTTAAAATCTTTTTTTTTGCCACAGCTGCATCTATTACCCAAGTGTACAAACATTGTGCTAACAAGATCACCTGACTCAGATCTGTTTTTTATCACAGCAAACATGTTACAGATCTATAATCACAACCATTCCTCTCAACATGAGTTGTGGGAACTCTGTTAACTGTTTATGCTAAAAATAGTCTTATTATTTTAAATTTAGCAGCATCACAATATCCCATGAGATTGTTGATGGTGGATTCTTGAGCATTCATGGCACAGCAGTCACTGGAGAACCGAATAAAAGTCTGTGTTCATGTTCCTCGATATGCTGCAAGAGCCCACCCAAGCTCTTCTCCCTATATCTGGGCTAAGTTGTGTTGTCAATTTGTAGCTGATTTTGGGTTACATGGGAAGGGTCCATCAGGATTGGGCTGAGCCCACCAGACAAACATCAGGGCAGCTCTGTAGGGATTCTTTCCCCTCATCCCCTCATCCCCTATCAGCCTCCAGCCTTTTGTAGCTCATGGAGGCTTCCTGAGCCAGGTGAAATCTTTGGATTTAGTAATTCTCAGTGGATTTGTTTCCAAACCAACACTAGCCAAAGCTGGGTTGGACCCAACCGCCTTTTTTTTGTGAGAAATTGTACACTTCAACAACACCTGGTAACTGTGGCAGCAGGGAATGCAGGTGTATCCTAATTTTTATGTAGATATATACACACAAAGAGAAATATCTTAACAATATATTAGAAATATGTATTTTGTTTGGAGGGATGTAAAGCATCAGCTGTTAACAGCAGCAATGGCATGGAAACAGTTAAGGCCATAACTGGGCCTCAGAACACCCACGATCAGTCCCTAAATCTGCCACAGACTTTCTGCTTTGCTTTGGGCATATTAGTTCAGTCTCTTATCTGTCAACTGGGAAGAATTATGCTGGTTTGTTCCCCTCATAAGGTCCTTGGGATGTACCAATTCCCAGCCCAGATTTTGCCTAATTTTAGGTCTTTAACCACAGCGTTTACCTAAGGCTCCATTAAAGTCAATGCAGAGAGACAGATGCTGTGAGAGTGAGACCAGCCTCTTAAGAGAGTTGTAGCTTTCTCTGGAGAGGTTTATGTCCTACCTGACATATTCAGGAGAAATCCTATAATGTCTGAATAATTAATATAATTACTCTACTCGAGTACCTGGAGTCAGCAGCCATGAATATCCAGGTCTCAGCATTTAAAACAATGAGCTGATATAAAGAATATTTCCAATAACAGCATGGAACAACTGCATCCCACCTGCTGAGCTACAGCCCAGGGTAACTATCACTTGGATATGCATTCATGGCAGTGCTGGAGGATAGCAGATGGAAAACTCAGGGGCCAAATGCATCCAGATGCAAAGCAATGGCCTTTCTAGCATCACACTGACTTTCCCATTGATACTCTCATCAAACTTTTGCCCTGAATGTAGGTTATAACCTGCAGCTTCCACATCTGTTATATTTATATTACAGTAACTCAACTTTTGAAAGATTTTGTTGGTTTAATAATACTTACCAGTAAGCACTTTGGTGCAGCTTACATTCATTCCACTTTATGTATACAGTCAAATCTTATACATATGCTCTAAGAGTTTGTTTTCTTTAAATTCACCTTCTGGGAGTATGTGGGTAAAAAAGAGACAAGGGCAGGGACGGTAAGAAAGGGAAAGACAGAAGAATGATGGGATCTAAAAGGAGTTATTTCAACATTCTGTATGGAACTGAATAGAGGTTTGATAGGGCTGTCAAACCAGACTTCCTCCTGAACCCTGAGCAAATAAATAAGCACATAAAGGAAGCCCCAGAGCTGCTGGGCTGCATGGCAGTTCTGTCATGACAGGAATATATCGTCAGAAGTTCTGAGCCAGTGTGAATGGCACTGCAGCTCCAACACTGACAGGAGTTCAAGAGCCATTCTGTACTCTCAGGCCTCCCACACCAAGAGTGGAGCTGTTGCCAAAAGCTGTGACTACAGAACAAAGAGACCTGTCTCTGTTGGCTTGGACTAATGCCATAGACATGACTCCATCTCAGACCTGGACCCTGGAATTACACAGAGAAGCTGCATAATGAGCAGAGCATGGGAGTGATTTGTTCATGAACACTACAAGGTATTTTCGTTGGTAATGGTTTCAAAGTTGAGATTTGTTTGAGTGCATCAGTCTCACTCTCAAAACTGAGCTGTACTAGAGACAACTGGAATACCACAGTGTCCCACTCACAGTGGCCAGCTCGGTGCCAGACTGAAGGTGTGCAGACTGAGTTGGAAATGGAAGAGGAAAGAGTGCTACTGAGCTGGTATTTACTCACATCAGTTCTGAATGCAATGTGGAAACAGCAGTGAACCACCAGCATTTAGAATCTTTACATGTTTGTTGAACCCACAATGAAAGGCAGCTCTGCAGGAGAGTGTTCTGGGTTTTTCCCAGGTGTGAGCTACTTTACACACTTGTTCTATGGATGGAAGCACTGGAATAAAGGGTGGCCAGATCCTAACCTTGAAGAGAAATTACTCTCAAACTAGGAATTACTCCATTTAATACATTTGAAGAATTAAAGGATGCAGCTGGAATAAAAGACATCAAAAACAAGATGCCCACCCCTTTTATCAAGAGATGAATATTAACTGCCCTAGTCAGCCTCAGTCAATGTTGATCTTTCAAGAGCCCAACTACTTTCTGTAAAGCCCATGGCTAAGGCACAGATTTACTTTACGTTCTCTGCTCTGCTGTTCATCTGTAGCAGAGCTTGTTTATCTCCCAGTATATGTTTTGCTACAGCCATAAACCTCACCTCAGCAAGAAGCATCTGAGCAATGCTCGGATAGGGAATCATAAGCAGCCATGGCAAACAGCAGCCACCTGGCTCACATCCCAGTGCTCTTCCATTAGAGCAGCTCAGTTCTTTGGTGGCCACTTACGAGTTGTATTTTATTTATATACTGCTGCTAAACCTCATCTTTATTTGTTCATGTAAATTGCCTGAGCAGCCCTGGCCTTGGAAGGGAAACACGTTTTCCTCCCTAACAAAGAAACAGATGATCTCACTGGCAAATTGGATGCATACGGCATTGTGTTTACTTTAGAGTAAGCTTGCTTACCAATCAAGCCACTTGACTTATCAAGCTTCCCCCCCCCCCACCACCCTTTCTCTATTATGGGGAAGAGGATGTCCCTTCTCCACCTCGTGCCATTTCCCATTCCTCTGCCATTGGGGTTGCTGCCCTGGTTGCCAAGGCAGAGCTTTTAAGTGTGGTGCTCACAGGTCACAGGCTGAAGAGGTATGATCCCCCATAAAGCATGTGGAAATCAATAGGATTCAGTTCCTCCTAATGAAGGCATGAACTTACAAGACAGACTATCTGTTTGTGCTCAATGAAGATAGAAAAGGTCCCTAAAGCCAGGCTTGCACTGAAATTCAGGCAGCTTTTCAGAACTGCTGTCTAAGGGCTCAGGCCTTCTGAAAATCCAGCCCTCAGCAGAGGCTCTGGTTTACAGAGTAATTAAATTCTATTTGACCAAAGGGCCAGATTGTCTTAAGATTTTGTGTACATGGAAATCTAGTTTTTGGATGTGCATGTACTGAATCCTAAGGGCAAAGTCATCCAACTAAACTGGCTGCAACAGGTAAAGCAGAATAATCTGCTACTGGAGAACGCTTCTGGAATTACTCTTTCTGGGGATGCTCCAACCATCACTATCCTCCTGCTGAAACTACTCCAAAAGCAAGTCAAAAACTCAATTCCTTGTGTTAACCCAGGAATCAGAAATGGACATGAACTTCTGTTTCCCACATCCTAAATGTATCTAGCAACGACCAGGCAAACAGCTGTTTGCAAAGGAAAACGTGTAAAAGTCTCATGGCATAAAATACTGATAACTACTGGGGTGTGTTTCTTTTTTCCCCTGGGGAACATGTCCCCTGTATTCCTACAAAAGGTCACAGTGAATTGGCATTCTGGTATGAAGGACCATCTTGTCACAAAATTGTCTTTCAGCTCTTCCCAGGAGACTCTGGTCTTTTCATGGACAAGTGACCACCCATGACTTCCCAAAGCGTGGAAGGCTCATCCTGCCATTTAACTCCACAACTTTTCCCAGCAACTCTTTTCAAGTTCAGACAACCTTTTCAGTGCACAAAACATAAGGTAAACTTCCAAGTCCATTTCGCTGTTATCCTCTGGTGCAGCTGATCTCCATCTGACTTACAAAGGACTATGAATAAGTCAGTTGAATGACAGAGTGGAAGAAATCATAGACTCATCACTGGTCTGAGCACCGATTATCCAAAATGCACGATCACACACAGGGAATAATTTCAAATACAATTCTCTGTTTACAGAACACATGGCCACAAACGTTCCTCTTCTAATTCATGACCTGTTGCTGTGACACTCCACACAACCTCTGTTCCTTGCTGTTATTAATTAGCAGGACAGTTTTCAGCCTGGGGATCGCTGCCATGAGTGTTACCACAGCTATGAGCTAACACATTTGTAGACTCATAGTTAAATGAATTGCACATGCTACCTGGTAGTGCCATTAGAGCTTTTTACAGCTTTTTTCCCCCTTTTCTTCCTCTTCTCAAAAACAGACTTTCTCTGGCAATTGTAGACCTGTTGATAAAACCATGTGAAATCTGTTCACATGGAGGAGTGTAGAAAGGCACCTTTTGTAAGAGCTTGCACAGTTGAGTACACATTGTTATCTCTATCCATGTGCTGATTCACTAGTTTATCTGTGTTATCCCGGCCATAAAAATATCTGTGAACACACAGGAATTTTGTGTTTGTTTGAATGGTAACATGAAAAACCTTCTAGAGAGGGGACAGGACCCATAGCTTCCCAAAGCACACAGTGTGAGCCAGCTCTCCTGAAGGTACTGAAAATAACTCTGCAGGTCTAAATAAACACCAACACAAAATCTCCATTTGCAGCTGTTTTTCTGCAGTGTTGGTAAGCATCACCCCCAAATATCCTTCTGACAGGCAACGTTATAGTCTCTGAAATTCATCCTGCTGTCCCTTAGTACGCTGCAGCATTCAACAGAAAAGGTAAAGAGCAAAACTCCCATCTCTTCTGCACATGAGTTATTGTGCAATATATTGGAGGCAGAGCTCGTAACATTCCTTTTATACATCCGCCTCAGCTTAAACCTGTTCCTGGGGTTATCTGTGCAATGCAGGGAGGAGCAGTGTGAAAACAGCTGTGGGATACAGCTGGGTGCAGAGGGATGAAGGGTTCCCTTCCATGGCATCCCAACCAGTTGTGCTGTACATGTACATGATCCCTGGACAGAGCTAATTGAAGCCAACAGCCAGGTGTTCTCAGCCACAGTGTTCACCTACAATATCAAAAAAGCAATCAACTGAGAACACACTCTGCTGCACAATTATGCCTGCATGCTTCAAAAATCCTGACTGATCTTCCACCCATGGGAAAAGGAAGGAAAAAAAATGGAGTCAGAAATTCCTACAACATCTGAACTGAATATATAGCTATTGGCAGCTTTTAGTTTTGTGTTTTGAGCTTTCACTGGCAAGAGACAGTAAATTCATGAGCTTTTTCCAAAGAACCCAAGAGAGGAGGGAGTTTGCTTGACAGAGTTATATCTCTGGCAAGGAGCAGTGCTGATAATCACTTTCACTGGAGATGCTGTAAAGTGGCTCATAAGTCATTTCTTTCATACAATAAATGCAGGACAATTAAATCCAACGTTCTTCGATACTGTGCACATAACTCTGGGACAATCCATCACTGCCTGCTTAAACACAACAGCACAGAATGAACCTGCCCAAAACAAAGAAAGAAAAAAGCAAATGTGCTTGGGTAAACTGTCTCATCACAGTTTCCCACAGTTACGGTGATCCAAGGCTGTAACTAGACTGCACTTAGCACAGCTCCTTCCCTTTTAAGACTCAGATTTTATTTTCCTGTATTCATTTCCTTTTCTCACCCAGCAGGAAGAGATTTTGAACACAACTGTATTTGTATTTCGTTAATACTAGACTTGTACCCGTGCCATACTGGACTGGTACCCAGCCTCCTCTCTGCTGGCCTCCTGGTGAGACCCAATCAGGAATCTCCTTCATTTCAGCCAGATTTTGGCAAAGCCTCCTTGTTTCACTCTGTATCCAATGGAACCAGATGAGGAGCTGAGCGTCTGCTCAGCCTGAGAATCCTCGACACTTAATTTTAGTAGAAAATAGCATTAAAATACAAGGGTTTTTTTTCCCCTGATCAGTAGAAACCAGCAAAGCGTGTTTTCCTGTGGATCTGTGTTTGGAGAATGCGCCCCTTTTCCAATACCTAGGAAGGAGTGAGTTTATATCATAGTCTCTTCCTGAATGGGAACATTACCAGAAACTTCCTCCACTTGCCAAAGCCAGCTTTTTCCAGTAGGAACATAACCACAGGAACTTCCATCTTCCACCAAAATTCCAGGGAAATTAGCCTACAGGCTGCAGTGTTCCTAGCAGAGATGTGTAGAGCTAGGTTAGCCCCTCTGAGGGAAACTGGAACCAGTTTCCTCCCTTACTACACCAAGTTTGAGAGCTCTCAACCCCTGTTGTTGCACTTCCCAGACTGTCACCACTGACCACCCCTGAAGCTGCCCAGGGCACTTGGGTATCCAGATCTGTGCAAGAAAGCTCCCACTATTAACACACAGTCCTTAATGGCTTTTTGAGGAAATCAAAGACTCGAACAAAAAGTCAGTCTAAGGCAGCAGTCCTTGTCCAGGATAAGAGCTTGTCGAGACCTCAGCCAACACTGCCACAGGCAACGGTCTTCAAACAGATCTTAAACCTGACCTTTTCAAGTGAGATGTTTTTGTCAGATCCAAAGAGGAGAATAAATGATTCAGGGCCACAGAAGGCTGTGTGTCACACAGGTCTGAAACCAGGCAGACAGGACATGATAATCTGGGGATGAAAAGCAGTAATGGGAAACTCATAGTGTTCCTGCTTGCAAACACTAACAAAAAAATAAAAAAAAGTTTATGCAAACATATTCCAGTCTGATTTGTTTGCAAGCTGTTGGCTTTGTGCTATTTGCCATTGTTGGGATGCAATTAGACATCAGCATCACTTGGCTTGTTCATACAGTGACTAAGATTAAAAACAAAATAAAAAAGAATAACAAATATGACAGCAAGCAATGAGCAATAAAGCACATCTACAAGCCAGTATCTTTGTGTTCATCAGAACACTGATATTGAAGAACAATTGCTTTCTTCCAAATTGACATAATCACACTCTATGGATAGCAAGGACCAAGAAAAGAAAAAGTCTTTCTAATGTTATTTCTTACACAAAAGCAATTCTTCAAGATGTGTTTTTGTACCTAATGTATAAAAATGAACTTACAAAACATTTGAGAAAGTCAGATTTGTTTAATTAAATATTCTACAAGAAGAAATTACCAAAGAAATGATGAAAACCATTTGGTGTCCTCAAGTTGTGCAATATTTACACTGCATAAATATGGCAATTTCATTTTAACCTTGCTTCCAAAAAACACGATGCTTACAGGATCCTGCTGTCTCTTTGGGTCTATGTTTTTGTTTTTATGATCTCTCTTGAAATATTCTGAACCCATGGGCAAATTTCAAATCTATTAGACAGAAGAGCAGCTGTCTCCAAGAGAGTCCTTTCTTATATATTTTATGAATACAGATGGCTGGATAGAGACTCACCGATCTCTCCTGTGGAAAGAAAAGTTGCAGAGTGAGCCTTTTTAGGGACATCAGAGACCCATAAAGATAATACAAATGCCCTAATTAATAGAAATGACTCAGCTACACTTCAAACCTTATTAGACTGCTGGGAATCCAAGCAAATGGCCTAAATCCATAGGAAACCAGGCTTCATTAATGTTGCTGCTCACAGTAAGTGTTTGAGGATCAGGGATTTAAGTCCAAGTCACTCCATGAGAACCAAACTTCAGGTAGTTAATTCCCCCAGCCTGGGATCTCACTTAATTTGTGCATCTACTGCATCCAACCCAGCTAAGTCCCACCTGGGGGTCTCTGTAGGGATTTCTCCACCTGATGTGTGTCACCATCCTAACACCTTGGGCTGCATAACAGTGCTGAGTTCCCATGGGCAGTACAGCAGCACTTATTTCATACCATTTATTAGGACTGTCCCTCAAACTGACCTTTAAAAAAAATGTTCCAGGCAAAACTGAGGGCTTTTCTGCAAGGGGAAAAAATTGATTTCTCCAGCCATCTTCAGCCTTCAGTAAAACCCAACTTACACAAGTAAAAGCTACTCATTCATTATTTCACTTTTTACTACTTTACGTTCTAGTTCTTTATTTCCCATGCCCACATTCAATACCGAAAGAGTTAAAAAAATGTTACTTGTGGCCCACAGTCTGAAGTTCAGAGTTAAACATGTGCTTTTAGGGTCCACAAAAGAACTGGATGAAATTCCAGGACACCAGGCCAATTAATCTAATGGTCTCTTCTGGCATTAATCGTTTTGAGACTATCTCCTGAGGGTTTTTAATTGATTGTTTCAATTTTTCAAATACTTACAACCATCTAAAATATTATTAATTTTTCTCCTTTAATTAAATAAAAAAGCAAGCAAATGTAGGAGTAAGGAAATTAATTCTGGATTCTGCTAAAATATCAGAAGGAATTTTACCAAGTGTCAGTCTCCTCAAGCTGCGTGTATTTATTTAAACCATTTTGGTTAACAGCAGACTGAGGGGGCAACTTTCAGCCTAGGAGTTTTGCAAATATTTTAAGTAGAGTTTTAATTGACCCAGTTTGACATTAAAAGCACTTTTTAAACTCTTGATATTGTTAGCCATTTAAGATAAGTGGCAATAAATACAGATTAATTGTAACACATGAAATGAAATCTCGGAGCTGCGGTGGGCCGGTGAAAAGGCCCTTTGTATGGCGGGGAGGTGGAGGATCGTGTGTTAGGGTTAGGCTGACAGAATCCCCCGTCAGGCTCAGCCAGGCTTTTGGTAGCTCACGCTGGGACCAACTGCAAAGACAACAAACTTTGGGCAAAGCAAGCAGGGTGATTGGCAGGTCTGAAGAAAAACAAAAGCACCAGGACCAAGGGCTCCCTTTTGACAGGAGTACTGTGCAGTGTAGGACTTAAAGGGAAGCCAACACTGAGGCTTTTATTGTGTGGGAGATGATTGAACTGGGAATGTAAATTCAGGAAGACAACTTCTAAGATGCTGGTGTTTCAGAGAAATGCTGAATAAATACTACAGACTCACTGAGTGACCGCACAGGGGAGACTACCTGTTGAGTCTCTCCATAACACTAAAACACAAAACACAAAACCCACCCACACACATTCTTATTTGTCTCTAAGTCTTGCATGCAAAAAACCAAGAGATATCACAAGGCTGTTTCAAAGGGTCTCCAGGTCTGAGTCACTCCTCATTAGCAGAGCTTACACAGATTTGGCCTGGCTGTAAGACAACAGTGAAAAAAATCAGACATATGGTATGTGAAAACATTTTCTTCTTGTTGGTTTTGACTACTTGCTTCTTCTCTTGCAAAAGGGATAACCATGCCTGATGAAGAGGAATGAGAGCTTGCTCTCCTGTCTGCAGTCCTGCCTCCAGGCAGATCAGGCTGTGAACACCTGTGCTGTCACTGAAGTGGTTTTCACTCCCTCCAGCCAAGAGGAGAGGAAAGATGGAAACGCTTTACACTCCTGCATGTCCAAATCCACCTCTTCTGTGCAATCACAGAGATGGAGAGTTTGCTCTGAGCACTGGGGCCCACAGGGGCATCTGGACTGGACAAAATGTTTGGCCAACCTTGGGTTCCAACCATATCACACAACAGGATGTGAAAGTTGTGCCTTGTCAAGGGGCTACAGCTTCTCCTCCCACCACAAAGAAACCTAGCCCTGGATGAGTCTTCCCGTGCTGGTGGCAGAGGGCTTTATTTTTCCCTTGAGACCCTGCCAAGATGCTTTCCAAGGCATGATGGAAAGCAATCCTATGTCTGTCTTCTGCTTGCAAATTTTCCTCAGGACTAACGACATTCTGCCATTGGCAGCAATGCAAAATGTTGCTCAGAGAGCTCACAGTGTTCAAGGTCAGGTAGAGGTAAGGACAGAACACCCTGAATTCTTGACTCCTGCTCTCAAGGTTCAATTAATCCCACTCATCTAAAAGTCAGGCATCTGTTGGAGGCCAGTATTCTAGGTTTTCTCTGTGGTCAGTTGAAAGATGTCTCTAGAGGGCAATTCCTTCCATCTTAAAATATGCATCTGAGATAAGTGGGAGGATTTGTCCTCTGAGGGTTTCAAAGGAACTTATGATCTTATACAGAAGACCCACTGAACTTTCAGACACCTACAGTTCAAGAGGGAGAGTCCCACCCCAACAGCTATCACTGTTACCAAGACACTCGATACACAATTTTCAACCTCAAGCAAAAAATAATAAAATTGAGAACTAACCCTGGCCTGGCTTTTCTGATCCCCATCTGTATTTTCCTTTGGAAAGGTTTCAAGCACTCCTCATCAGAATGTTTTCAGAGCATCTTCTCCAACTGCTATGTGACAACCATCCCCTGTATGATAAACTAATGTTGCAAAACTGCTTTCCTCCAGGTCATGCTTTACTCTTTCCTGTGTTCCTTAGTTTTGTTCCCATTGCCAGTGAGCTTTTAAAGGAATGACCTTGGTTCTGGGGAAAGTGTTCCTGAACTCTGCACACAGGAATGCTGCCTCAGGCTGGCTCCTGAACTCATAGGAGTTTCAGATGCTCTTTTCACCTCTTGTCTACTTAAGAACATTTTTGGGCATGGCTGATGGCACACTTGGCCAATTAGCAGTAGTGAGGCTGCACAGTTTGAGTGCCCACGACTCATTAGGTTTATAGAGTCCTGGAGCCATGCCTCAGTCACATTTATTAACCTACTCCCTGCTATTGCTCTGGCCTTGAGAATGAACACCTCATCAGAGGGCAGCCCAGAGGTAACCTGTGGCTCCTCAGATACTCTACATAATAAGTATTTACTGTAAAAAACATCATCATTACATTCAAACCATGCCATGTCTGATCTATTTACTACACACGACATCCTCCCATGTGCAGAGGAACCCTTGTCTATGGGGTAAAACACACTTGTCTATAGGGTGTCCTCCCACTCCCACTGGGATTTTCTGAGTGCTAATAGAAGTTGAGCTCATGCTGTGCCCTTTCAGTGGATGCACACTATGAATGTCTTTTTCCTCTTATTTTCATGAAGCATGCAAGAACTTATTATCTTGGAGACTCAGACATCTGTCAGGTTTGGTTATAGTCAGCCAACAGATGAAAAATTTACGAGGGCAAAAGACACAGTCACACACACCTATATATACACACACGCATACTCACAAACACTGCCATTGCTTAAGCCTCATTTCCTTAGGAAACCAGATTAAAAATAGCATTGATGTCAATAATGAAGTCTTTATTTCTTTGGCAGATCTCTGTTCCTTTTAAACCAATCCTCCCAGTGAGAGGTACTGCAGAATTTTCAACTGGAACCAGACCAGATCGCTAAGTGATAAGAACCTCACAGCAGTTTCACTGTACCTCAAACACCTCAAGGAAAAACACAAAGTGAATGTGAATTCTGTATAAATACTGAAAACCGGTGCTGAATTTCATACCAAGTTAACCCAGTGGTGGCTTTTGATTTTTCCTCTCCATTTACCTTCAGTGTATAAATACCATTTTAAAAAGTTTGCAAACCTCAGTATTTAAGGTATTTCCCATAATAAAGTACAGAAAAATACTAAAAAATACTTAAGTTATTAATTTAAATACAAGTCACATAGGTTTCAGTCCTCCAACATTATTCCAGGAAAATGATGGGAGATTTAACTTTTCTGCCAAAGAGAGTTCCAAAGCTGAACTCCACCAAAATGTTGCGTTTAGGTTAAAAAGGTATTTGGAAGTTCTCTGGCAGAATGATTTTCAGATGATGAGCAACAGTTTATCTAAATCTAAGCATTTGGTAGGTCTCATTGATTATCTCTCGCAAACTAGAAGTTCCAAAGTGGATTCATCTGGCTGTTTGCTTATTTACCTGACTCTTCATTCCCACTGTCTGCCTGGAGGTTGATTGGGAGCAAAGCCTAGTGGTTCTGACATATTTTGCCATATTTCAGTTCACAACTCTTTAGCAAACTTTTCTACGAAGAATGGCTTGTCTACCTCCAAGCCAGTCCATTTTTGCCAAGAATTACCATATTTTCCAGTTTTGTTAGCCATCTTTTCAAAAAACAATTTGAAACAGTAACACTTTTCCACAGATTGAAGTTGCTTCTCACTCCCCATCAGTCCAGTCCATACGCAGGGTTTCTATAGCACAGAGCAGAAAGGGAGCTGAGATTCAGGCACGAACCCGAACATTTTCCAATTTCAGATGGCAGCTCAGCTATTGGACTTGGGTTTGAGCCCAGTTTCAGTTGCCACCAGAGCAATTTTGTCCAACAGACCTCTGTTGCTTTCTACAGGCCTCTATAAAATGCCTGAACGGTGGCAGAGTTTGTGTTTTGAATGTCTAAGAGAGGTGAATAACTGAAGTTTACGACATCTCCTCTTGCCGGCTGGAGCTTTAATTATTTCCCTTCTGCCTCTTTAAGTAATTCTACCTTCACTTGACATTTCTGATGTTTAAATATTGTTTTTGGGCAGAGGTATATTGCACATACATTTTCTTTTCCTTGACACATCTCTTCTGATCTACCAGAGAAAATAACAATGGAACTGGGATTTAACAGGCTTTTAAAGAGGGTATTGATGTGAGAGTAGCAGCCTAGCTTAAAGAACTGGAATGACAAATAAATAATGTCTCATCCAGGTGCACATGCCAGTCACCTTGATGTCAGTTGCAGAACTACCATTAATTCAGTGAGAATAGGATCTGATCCCAAATCCATAAATCCTTTCTCAGCAAGTTTTCTCTGATGATATTCCTGGCACAACCATGACTAAGAAAACCTGAAACTCTCACAAGAACGCCCAGTTTAATGAGATTTCCAGTCCCAGTTTCCATACCAGTAAAAATCCTCAAGAAATCCACATAAATTACGGCCAGGCTTTCTAAAGCTTTCAGTTTCAAATCTACTTTTGCAAAACAACTGACTCCAGCCAGCAGTCATGCCCTGTCTTTCTAGGGCATCAAGACAACCACTGGTTCTTCGCCATATGCAGTCCTTCTGCAATTTGGCTCTAAAACTGGTCAGAACCTCTGAGGCTTGAACCTCTAAGAGACCAACACCACAAGCAGTACAAACTGGTTCCTAAATTCCTGGCTTTACTAAATTCCCTTTCCAGCTTCTGCTCCAATAGCCTGAGTGTCCAAGAGTGGAGCTGCAGGGGATACAGCTATGGTGGTCCAGGATGTCTTGGGACATCCCTGCTCCTCCTCCAGAGCACGCACCCAGGCAGGAGGGGCAGAAGAAAAGAACATGAACTCAGGTCAACCCCATCAATTTGAATTAATGTGAAACACCACTGAAGGATCTTTACTTGCACACTAGGCTCTGAATTCAAGGAAAAGGAGTAGCCAGATTTCTTTCTGCTCTGGGACAATCCCATGTAGCAAGGGGACTTGGGGGCAGAGACATTTTAATCACTGCAGGCAGCCTACAAAGGTATCCCAGCTGAGACAAGATCCTTGGAGCCTTTGCAATCTGTACCTTGTTTGCCTTTCACAGGAGCATCCCACAGAAACCTCAGAGTTAGAGGAAGGTTGCCAGTCCTTGGGTTTACCATTCTGCTCTTTTAAAATCTTCCCAACAGCACTGTTTGAGCTGGATGGGAATTTTCAGCTGAGTTTTGGGATGGGAAGTGATGATTTGTCTGGCATCCATATATTGATTTCAACACCCACATTATGAAATCTAGAGTTATATGGGAGCTCTGCCTTGTCTCCTGAGAGCTTACAGGGTGGCCTGTGGATCCACAGCAAGCTCTTGAGTGTGTGTGTGGGTGAAAAAGTATTTCATCCCATGCTTAAGCCCGTTCCTGTTCAGCAGAGTGCTTAAGCTTCTCATGATTCCTCAGTTCTGAAGAGAAAATTTCCCAAATTATGTCTACGTTTTTTATATTTCAGATGTTGAAGAGAAATACAGTAAGGGCATAGCCAAAATCCCTACATTATAGGGCAGGAGGGGCCAATATAGCTTTCTTTTCTTTGAGAACAGGCAGGCAGAATTAGACTTATACAGTAGAACTTGGCACAGGCATAATAATAAATATGATATGAAAATATCAGGGACCCAGAGGAGCTGCCATTAATGTATGTGTTTCTTTAAACCAAAATCCTACAGCATACAGACAACTTTCCCCACTCATCATGGACAGAATTACACCAGAGACGGTGAATGTAAACACTGCAGATTGCAAGGCCTATTTTAGGTGCTTTTAGCATTGATTTGAATACCTGCAACTGCCAAAGAAAGACTTGGATTTGGGGTTGCACCCACCTTCGGTGGAATAACGATGACAGCAAAGGTGAGCAGGGGTCAGGCTGGGCTCCCTGTTGAGCACAATGAATTCTCCACTGGACCACCAAACCCAGTCCAGGGTTTGTCCAGCTTCCCTCAACAGTTTAGGGGATGACATACCAGTAGAAAAAACAAATTGCAACCCCAAATGTCAGGAATCTGTTCTTTTGCCTGCTCTATCTCTTGCCTTCCTTGGTTGGTACAGGTAGTAGAGGCCTCAAGACAGCTGTCATCATTGCATAGGCTATGCTGTGTTTCTACAATTAATATCTTGTTATACAACAAGAGTTCCTCAAATCAGAATTACAGGAATTGGCCTTCAGAACAGAAGTTCCCTTTTCACAAAAGGGTGGTGCAGGCAGGTTTATTTTGGCCTCTCTAACTGAGGCACTCTTTGCCGATTTAAGCTTCAGGTGAAAAGCAAATATTCAGGGACTTCCAAACCTCCATATTATGCAAGATCACTGTACATTAAAAAAGTTCGCTCACATTTTTTTATTTTTATTTTAAAAGGCTGCAGGCTGGATTTGCACTTGGAACAAGCTTTTCCCCAGTGGGGTATCTCCTGATTTACAACAGAGTGTCTGAAAAGAGAATCAGGCATTGCCTGTTTAATGAAGACTTTTAAATGAATCAGTTACATGGTTTTTGGTCAGAATTAGCATGCAAGCCTATTTCTAAAAGCAAAGTGATACTTTGCCTTAAAAGCTAATAGTAAAAGAAGTCCATACACAAAAACAGGCTGACCTCACTATAAGCATCTGGATGCCCAAATAAACACGAGCACAGGGAATTCTAGCATCTGCAAACTGTTAATTCACCCTTTTCTTCTCTTTTGTAGGCTCGCCAAGTTCAATCTCCTGGTCGCCAACTTCTTGCTCCACTGAGACAACCCGTTGATGAACTGTGCTGGTGATGTCAGTAGCACCACTAATCAGCGCTGGATCAGGACGCACGGCCCAGGGGATAAAGTCTCTTTATATTCCAGCCTGCAAGTGCTTTCTTTTTTCTTTTTTTCCTCTCCTTTTTCCCCTTTGTGTTCTACACAGGATCTGAGATGACGAATGGAAATGGTAAAGAGCCCCACAATCCTGGTGGAGAGAGGGCCGGACTTTCGATGAGTTGGTTCCCAGTGGCACAACAGTGGGGTAACTTGGTGCCTGATTTGCAGTATTGCCTCAGGTGGGAGTGCAAAGCAGCTATTTGCATATTCAACGTCTGTAAATCCCCATCCCTCAGCGTGCAGTTGGACGGCGGCCTCAAGGCATTTCCCTTCTGAAAAAACACTTCTAAGTAACACATGTGAACCCCAGTGCCAGATCCTGTGGCAGGTGCTAATGGCTTTCACAAAGACTCTCAGGATTTTAATTAGTTGAGTTTAAGTTGCTCACAGTATCCATCACTTCCTTTCTTTTCCCAAACTACTGAGCAGAAATATGGTTTCCCAACAAAATCCCACTGCTACCTTCCCTCTGCCCTGCCACCTCTCAGTAGTGATCAAGACCATTCAAGACCTGACTGACTTTGAAAATGTCTGTCACTCCTACGCATTCCAGAAGGTGAAGGGTGAGCCTATTTCTGTCTTTGGTATATCAAGTATCCAAAATGATGTGTATTGAAATCCCCCTTGGGGAATCCTCTGCAGAGAGGACAAAAGGAAAAGAGCTGGAGCTGAGGAGTATAAAGAGGTTTGATAGTCTCCCTGTGCTCTCACACCAGCCCCATCGTATAGAAAAGTTGCACAATTCTCTCTTTTCCAACTGAAAATGCAGTGCAACCCATTTCTGAGCCCCATTATGAAGAACCACCAGGTAACACTTACTTTGGAAGTAACATCACTGTTTGAGAGCTTGGACTAGATGACCTTTAGAGGTTTCTTTCAATCCAGACTATTCTATGGTTCCTCTTAACAGTCTAATTT
This sequence comes from Climacteris rufus, assembly GCA_013398175.1. Classification (NCBI taxonomy): domain Eukaryota; kingdom Metazoa; phylum Chordata; class Aves; order Passeriformes; family Climacteridae; genus Climacteris; species Climacteris rufus. The sequence continues at coordinate 165,602 of VZRZ01008463.1, read as the reverse complement.
ATGATGATCAGAATAGTTATTGATGATGCTGCCTGTCCAGTGATGACTGAGAGAACTCTGCAGGATGGGGAGGGAATTCATCTATTCTGAGCATAGAAACAATCAAATTCTACTTCTGCTGTTCCTGCTCTGGGATGAATTCCTCTGCTTTCATGGGAGCACACAGACATCTGCAACTCACCCTGTATTTATTTTCTTGCAGAACATCTCACAAATTTAAACCTAATCCGTCAACAAATATGTACCTAAACTCAGCCACCTAAGCCTGCAGATGAGCAAGAGTGCTCTGACTTTCACACAAACAGATCCCTGTTATCACCAGCTTCACCAGGAGCTGTGGTCAAATCTGGCTTCCACCACACCACAAAAAACAACGTGGGTCCGCTCTGACCTCCTAAATGCTGAGGGGCTGCTGAGGTGGTTAAATGTGTTTTCCTTCACCACAGAACTGTAGTCCAGACACTATTTGATTCCCCTCTTGCTGTGGGAGATGCTATGGTACTTGCATTTCAACTCTGCTTCAACACTAAAAGAATATTCTTCATGATATATTTATTATTTTAAGAAACAAAACCCACTGCCTTAAAGCCTACTGATTTGGCTGCTAATAAACATTGTGAACTGGAGCAGCATCTGAATTTCTGAAACAGTAAATCCAGCTCTCAGCTACAAAACTGACAGCTCTCATAAAAGAAAGAAAGAAAAAAATGCAAGTAAAACATCCTAAGGAAATTATCGTTCAGATTAACTACAGACATAAATTTATCCATCTGTTATCATAAGTGTTACTTGAAAATTATTTGCCCATAAAAATGAAATAAACCAGAGTGATTTTTTTCTTAAACATTGACTTCATGCATATGGTCTTAGTTGCCAAAATATTAACTCTTTTTAACAGCCTGTGTGCTCTTGGCTGTGTGTCTCTTTCTTGACTGCAAATGGACCTTTATAAATTGTCTGTATATATGAGGTCTAAGGCACTTCACTGTTATTACAGATCAATAATTCCTAGCAAACCATCACAATCTTCAAAACACAAAACCCAAGCAAACGCCCAAATTTTACTTGAAAGTACTCTATTCAGGTACCTGTATTCATTCTACGGGAAACATTACCCTGCCCATTAACTGAAAAATACCATTTAACTGCACAAACAATAACTGCTGTTTCATTCCTAGAGCACAGTTTCTGTGAATACAGGTATGGTGAGATTTTCACATTAAGTCTGAACATGGTAAACTCTGGCAGGAGAAGAACGAAGTCTACAGAACTGGGTGCAGAGCTGGGTCCCTTTTACTCAGAGCCTGTATTTTTCTTGGAAAAGAGAAAGAATAAATGGCTGTTTTCACTTCTATGTGTTTTATAAAGGAATAAATTAAAAAGTCTGAATTACTCCAACACATTTAAATTTTGAGTAAAGCCACAGAAGGCGGGAAAGGGGGAAGTCTATTGAAAAGTCTACTTTTTATTTTTAAGAATGACAGAAAACTGAAGAGTTCCATTTAGAATTGTGCAATTTTTTCTTGTTTTAATACTTTTGACTGGAACAAAACCCTCCATCTTTCAACAGCATAAAAAAACTTTGTTTCACTTAATGAAAAACTGTTTTATCTCAGCTTGCTTGGATATTTAAATACTTGTCCCCTGCCCACTCCTTCATGCCCAGGACTTGTCTTGTTCTGATGTTTCACAGCCTTGTGCTGTTACAGGCCAGAATCTGAACCACCTCTCCTATGATGCAACACAAGGTCTTTGCAGCACAGCTCTAAATGGCACACAGTGAAACTTTAACTGGGAATCCCAGTTTGCAGAACAGGCACACTCAAGCACCTGGGATTCTGACTGACATCTGCAAGAAGGGGACTTGTTTTTCCGGAAGAAAACAGAAAAATTCTGTTTTTCTCTACCAAAATATTACTAGTTAGACGATTTTGATCAGCCTTTTTAAAAGCAAGGCAGGATGAAGAAGGCAGAAAATGTATGTATAAAATAGTTAATAACCAGTCCAAAACCAGGCAGAGTTGCACAGGCAACTGAATTAAATTTCCTGCTCTATTCCAGTCAGTTCAAAGGCCACATCTTCCATTGAGAGCAGACTGGGTGTTTCCAGTGGTGACCTGACCTGCCAGATCTGCTGGGACCAGGCTGTAGAATCTGTCCCTATGTGAAGATTATTCACATCTGGTGAGAGGGGTTGCACATCTCACTATATCTGCACTCCCCTTCAGCCATGGATTTTCATCCAGCCAGGTGGGAATTCAGCTTACATTGGATGAGCTGTGTTTTCTTCTGACAGAAAATGCTTTTTTTGTTACAGGGACAAGGCTTTACACTTTGCCATGTTTCAACCCAGGAGGTTATTTCTGACCACACACATTTTGCCAACAGAGACCTGCATCCTGCAGCTCAGTGACACCTCCTGCACCATCAGGCAGCCAGGAAATCATCTTGTTTTGCATTTGAAGCCACTAATTTGTTTTGGGTTTTGTTTTTTTTTTTGGTTCTACAGTCATGGAGCAGGATACACTGAGCCAAACCAGACTGTAACTTGCAAAGACACCTGTATGGTGTCTTCTGACTTAATCGAGCTTATTATACTAATTCATTATTAGACACTAGAGAACTACACATTCATGGCACTGGGAGCTTAAATCAAGCTGAGGATGGTGCCCTGAGAGAGCAACAGAGCCTCAGTTGCAACACACAGCTATGCAAAAGACAGGTAAACCTTCCCTGTGGCAGTATCCACAAGGTACAGCTCCCTGCAGGGAAGCCATCAGAGGAACAGGCAGGGCTCTGCCTCGGGAGGGCTGTTTTCTGGGTAGGATCCTGTCTCCAAGTCTCCTGGCTTCAGTTATACCTGGGAGTTACAGGATACCTCTGAGTCCATACGAATCATTTTGCAGGGCTTGGGGTTCTCTCCTACAACAGCCCTGGTCTCTAGAACTGCATTTTTTGAAGTGTTTCCAAGGTGCTTTTCTCATAACAGGCTTATTTTCTTATTTAGGAAAATATTTATTTTCCTAATTTTATTTGGCAGCACAGTTTTATCCAGTTCTTCCCTTCCCAGAAACAATGACGGAGATTATGAAATTTAAGAAAACAATTCATAATACACATATATAATTTAATTACTATTCATTCATTAGTTCCAATATCCCAAAAATTAAGGGATTAACGCAGAGATCATGCTCGGCATAAAAGCAATATTTTATGAAGTACACTGTCCAGAATATTTTTTTAAAATGATTTCCCCTTCATCATGTTAGTCTTAAAGATGGAGAATTTTGAATTGCACTCTTCTGAGAGCAAACGAACTCCTGTGTACTGTATAATACCTATCCTAACCAAAAGTGCATTCCTAAAATTTTGCACTTCTAACTACAGCAATCCTGTGGGGTTTGAAACCAGCACCCTGTACCACACACATGCCTGTGTCACCAAAGGGTTTATATTCTGCCAGTCACTGTCATCAGCACCTGGGTTTGCAAATTCCAAGGCACTTGAACCATCTCCTACACCTGTGGCCACAACCTGACCAGCCCACAGGTCTGGGAAGGGAACAAACAACAGTGTGAAAAGTGCTTACAGTTTCTCATTTCTACAGTCAGAAGGAAAACAAAGGAGTGCAGCCTGGCTGGAACCAGACCCATCTCCTACAACAATTCACTCCATTTTAGGAGTGGGTCTGGACAACCAAAAGCCTTTCTGCTTCAAAGGAAAGCCTCCTAAGAAATCTTCCCACAGGCCCAGAGACAAAATCCTGAAACATTCAAAACACTTTACTTCCAGTCATGATAACTGAGTAAAACAGAAAAAATCATGCCATACCTGCTCCAAAGGCAAAGAAGAAGCTCTTGTCTCTGTTCTCCCTTAAAAGTGACATCACTCTTTTCCCCATCCTCTCATTCCTCTTGTAGATGAGCTCCTGTCTGAAGTAGCTGTCTATTTCCTGAGCCGTCACCTGCTCATGGGGTGGGAGTGTTGTGTTGATGAAGTTTGGGACCTGAAATAGAGAACGAGGCTATAGCTCAGGTAGCATTAGTTAAGGACTCCCCAAAACACTGCATGTTTTAACCCAGTTTTATGTAAGTCACCTGACCATCACTATTATACAAAAAAAACCACTAGAGGATCAGAGCATGGGAGGTTGTTAGGAACTCTAAAACAAAACAACAAAAAATTTCCAATGAATGGACTTTTTTTAAAAAATTGAAACTAGTATTTTACTAAATGAAAGTGTAGTTCATTTTGACTTTTCTCTGTCCCTTCAGCAAAATGTAGTTTCAGGCATTACATTTGGGTTAGTGACTACGATCTTTATCCTCAGCTTGTTCAAAAAAGTTCATTGGCTGTTTAATACCAAAATCCTGTGATCTGTTATTAGCCAACATCACTGTGAATGTGATTAAGGGCTGTAAGATTTGGCTTCTATATGTGGCTTTTTAACAACCTAACAGTTAAAAAAGCAGGAAAGAATAGCAAATGCAGGCATAGGAAGATGTACACAGGGTAAAGCCCCTCATCCTTTGATGCTATTAGGTCTCGCCAGAGAAGACCATGCATTGCAACACAAAAATCCCTGGAACATTCCTGATATATCCAAAGGAGAGATTTTCACTAGAACTGCTCCTTTACTCCCTGCTTTTGTGAGAAGAGATATTCATAGACACAGTAAAAAGACTGAAACCCCAAGGACTGTTCATTCAGGTCAGCAGATCCAGGAATGAGCCAAGATCCAAACTGCAATGGATAGATAAACCAAAAGTCTCTGATTACTAGGATAACAACTTGTTATGACATGGTGAAGGTTCCAGGTCTACCACAAGAGTTTGGGGGCCCACGTGCCCTGCAGAGAGGAGTGCTGTAAGTGGGCAGCATTTGATGACTGCTAACACGACCCAGGCACATTCTGGTGATTTCTGTGCCTCACCACTGGAAAGCAGCTTAAGCTGCAAGCCCTAGATTCAGATTTCTGAGTCCCCAGGCACATGTAAAGCTGCCAGGATTTCCAGTGTTAATCTGAGTTGTGGTAATGACATTGCATGCACAGCCCATGAGGGGAACATCCCTCACTTGCTGTGCTGAAATACTTGTGCAGTGACTCTGTTACTTGGGTTAATTCTTTCTCTGGTTTTCTACTACACCAAATTCCTGTACTCATTTTCTAAAATCTGCCTTTAGCTTTTATTTTTCAGCCCACCTCTTCCTCTCCCACTTGGCCACATGGTTTTATCACAACTTTTTTTCTCTTCCCACCGTCTTCAGTCATACTGCCTCTCCAAAAGTTTTCAGCAAGCCTTAGGGAAAGAACTGATTCCCATCTTCCCAGTGACTCTCCTTAAAGCTTTTCCATTGCAGCCCCATCTGCATCACTCCTAATATGCATATGGGACCAAGTAGCAGAGATTTCTCACCATGCATTATGCAGGGTGAGTCTACACCTCGCTCTAGATTCCCATCAAGACTGTACCCAGTTGAGTGAGACAGAAAAGGGGACCGCATCTCCTGAGCCAGGGGATCCCAAGGGAATGGAGCCAACACTGCTGATGACAGCGACCATGCCCAGCCTGATGGGTCTCAGAGACCAGATGGACCTTTGATTTTCCAAACGACTTCTCAACCTGCTTTTCCTCACAGCATGTCCTTCTTTAAGAGTTCAGTTGCATTACCCTGAGTCATTCCTTCCTCCAGGCTTTCCAGCATGGCTTGGCATCACCAGTGTATCTTGTGAACTCCTTAGAGCATGCAAGTACTTTGCACCTTGTTCTCAGTTTAGCCCTTTGCCAGCACTCAACAAATAATAAGTCCCATTAAGCCGGACCTACTGGAGACACCAGTTTCCTGTGAAACCCCAAGGAAGCTGCCTCCATGTCTGGCAAGAAAACGTGTTTGTCTCAAAGGGATGCAGGAGCAGACTGATGGTGTCAAAGAGATAAAATGCTGCTGGCTACAGCAGCAAAGGACGTAGTGGCTTCCATTCCTGATGAAAAGCAGGGAGAGATTTATATTGTAGGAGTAAGGTCTGAGGAATGAGTAGCCATTTTACACTTGCAGTAACCTCTGTAATGCAAAGCTGTGAATCCATTGGTCCATGCAGGTATCACAAGCCTTTGCATCTCCTCTACACTGAGGCTCTGTGCTTACTGTGTTGATGTAGCTCAGGCAGGAGTCAGAGAAGCCTTTAGGCACTGAAACAGAAGGTGACATTTACTGGAAGCATCTGAAGACACGACACCCACATAAGAGAAGTCTCTTCTTCCTGATTTTGGCTGAAGGCAAGTGAAGGCTGGGAACTGATGGGACCTGGTCTTGAATCACCTGAGATGCTTTGGGCAAAGCAAGGTACAACCCTGCCTGTGAGCACAACCTGCTCCTAAAGCAGGAACAGCAATGCTGGGGGACCAAGCAGCTTTGTGTACCCCGCTCCCACCAGGGAAAAGCTCTGATGCCAGAGGTCTAGATAGCCCAAGAACAGAAGTTGTATTTAGACCTTGACCAACAAGGTTTTTGCCGCGAAGGGAAGCATCTTTCATCACCTTGTGCAACTTCATCGCTTGCAATCCTACATCCACATTTAAGCTATAGTTTGTTCCTTCTCTTTATCGAACCTAAAATGCAGTACACAAAACAGAGCCATTTACTTGTCTTCCCCCCGCCACCGCCCCCCCCCCCTTTCCTTCTCTTCTGTGGGAAAGAGTTTGCCAACGGCAGAGAGATAAACTTAAAACCAAGGACTGGGTTTTGTCAGCATGTCGTACTTGCCCAAGGAACAAGACAAAGGAAGGCATCACCTTGAGATGCACATTATCAGCTGCAGGTCCTACTGCACTTTGTGCATTCATGTATTTCCAATGCCTGGCAAAAACAAAATCTGCACGTGTGTTTCTGTGTGTGTGTGGCAGAGGACAGAGGATAAATGATTGCGGTAAGTGTGTCCCTACACAGTAGTGCAACCACACTCTGAGCTATGACACTTGCCCCATTAATCACCTCTGCTCCTCCCTGTTTTCAGGTCCTTTCCACAGTGACACACACCATGCCTGGCTTCAGGGACACAGCTGTTCCTGTTGATTTAAGAAACCCTTAAACCAGACAGGGATCAGGAAGTCAAGAAACAGTCACACACAATTAGGAAACTGTTAACTGGAGCCAGCATTTAAGTTTTGGTTTGTTTGGGTTTTTTTAAATATGCACCACATGGATGTACCTTCCCTCTTCCACTTTTGTTTCCAGTCAGTGAAAAAAATAATTTTGTATATGCATGTATTGATATATATCTGTTCTTTTTGAACTGAGAGTCAGTGAGACATTTGCTGTGCCACTGGGTGAGGGACTGATCTCCTAATACTAGCTGAAAACTGCTACCAGTATTTAAATGCACAGTGTGACTGTTGAAAGATCCTGACTTCTATTTTTTCTATTCATCTAGGAGACTAACAGGATCAGCTGAAAATACATCACCTGGGCTGTGCTCACTTGTAGTGGATACAACAGATAAATGGATTCTTTATGTCCAGACTCTGCAAGCTGTGCGGGTTTCTGAGAACGTAGCTAACTCATATATATGTATTTCTCATGGAAACTCAATAATGTATTTCACTGAGGTGTTCAAAATAAAGAATATTTTGTTTTGACTTAACAAGTTAGCGCTTCTGCTTTTTTCTATTCCTATTGTCTTTGGGTTATGGCTGTCCTGTGGACAGTGCAGACAGATCCCATAATCAGTCTTTAGGTACACCCTGCATTTCTCAGTTAAACTTTTGAGGTTGAAGGAAGGGAATATGAGGATAAAAAAGAAGTCCCTGTCTTGCAAAAATTTCTCCCCCTCCCCACTGTCTGTGTAATTTTACTTGAATCAGTATCCCTGATGGAATATATGTGTGGATAAAGCTCTATACACACATCTGAGATCACAGTGCTGTGGGATGTGGGCCATAATTCTTCACCTTTGAAGTCAGTGGGAGCTTTAGGAAGAAGAAAGAGGAAGGATTGTGGAGTGGTTATGACACTACCCTGAAAAAATGGTTCTGATCCCATGGGTGATACAAATCTCTTACATGATCACAAGCATGTCATTTGGGTTTGAACCTTCAAAGGAAACTCAACACTTAACCTCCACTAAGTGTCTTTGAAGCATTTGGCTTTATTCCTCCTGTCTCTCAAAAGTCCATCTGTAAAATAGGGACAGCAAGACTTTCTACCTTAATGTAACATACAAGGCACTGGCTCAGTCTAGCTCTGGAGGGACCCAAAGGAAGATCCAGAGTCCAAGACGATGTTCAACAGTAACCTCTCTTCCCATAAATTTCCACAGAGGCTTGGATTCTGCTGCAATCATTAGCATAACAGCTAACAAGATACTTTAGCTCAGAAAAATGCATCAGCCATAACTCAAGATCTATGCTATGCTGTCAGCTTTGTCTGTAGAGACAAAGACAGGAAAAAAAAAAAAAGAAGAGAAAAGCAAAATATATTGGTGCAGAGTCTTTTATCACATTTAGGGCTTACTGCCAAAGTTCAGCTGAAAATTCATGGACATGGGACTACATTTAAGTACATTTTTTATTTACTACTTTTTAATATTTGAACAAATATTCTGGGCAGAGGCACAATGCCAGAGTTGTGAATATCTATCTGCAAATAATTTTTTTTGGACACACATAAGCACCATCAACTTTGATTAACTTTTTTTTTTAGGATTTACTGGCTACAGTGGAACTGCTCTAGACTCAGTCCAGTATCAAATCACTATCAGATGTGTAGTAACAGTGTTTTCGTTCCTACTCCTATGCACTACACTTCCCAATTCTCTGATAACCTCGTTTAGCCTCGGTCTGTTCCAGTGATGAGAGTGTATTTCTGGAATGTGCATTCAAATTGTAATATTATGTCAATCAAAAATCAACACTACCAACACTGGAATAAAGGACTGTGTGCCTTTCCTCACCTGCTTGTGGGCAGAGGTGATCTTCAACCATAATTCTACCTGCAGATGGAGAAGAGGAAGCTGAGATAGAGTAATGGGAAGCCAACACCTGCCATGAAAAATACAGTGATCCTGAAACCTCTCTAGATATTATCTTCCTATATCTTGGTCAATCCTCTCGGCTTTTGAGACTCCTCTCTCCCACTGGCAGATGACTCAAGGTTTTCCAGCCTCACCTCCTGAGAAATATCCAAACTCCAGAGCACAGCAGGTACAGAATCATCACCAACAGTTGCAGGGGAATCTCTTAATAATGAAAATGCCTCATTTGTTTATTTCTCCTTCTCTCCCCAGAGTCTTCACAGGCTATACAGAGATAGGAGGCAGCATACCCAGGGTCAAAAGGGACATCTATGGCAAGGCAGAGAGTTGGCCATCAGCTTCCAGAGCTCCAGTGGAGCATCTCAATACAAACCCCATCCATCCTTCCCTGACAGGAGGGCTCTGCCTCCATGCTAGTAATCCTTATCTCCAGTTGTGAGCAGGGAGTTGTTCCCAGATCACAACAATTACATTAATTCTTTTTAAAACATGATGAAGACTGGGTTCTCTTTATTAGTCTTCTGGTTTATGAGTTTTACGTGGGCAGAGGCCAGAAGACAAGTAAGGGATTCCACTTTGAAGGATTTTCCCTGCACCATGCAGGTCAGGAACCTTTATACAGTCAACAGCACTACACAAGATAAGGATCTGAAAAGCTGACAGGCAGCTTATGGGGCCTGCCAGGGAGCCAGAGCAGCATCCCAAAACCTGCCGGCTCCTCCAGCAAACTGAACGGTCCTAAATTCACACCCGCCCTTCCTGGGTCAGAGGCTGACATCTAAGCTCAAGTTATCATTCCTTTATGAAGGGAGGATACCTTCCTGTTAACCAGCCTTGACAAAGCATTGTGGCTTTTACTGCAGGGCTGCAAAATATACTGCTCTGGACTTGGAAGACACCTGTTTTCCTCTGATTTACGGACCCTTCTGGCATCTGGGAGAGCAATATCCACTTACTGCAGTCTCTGATAGGAAGGATTCAAATACTGCAAAGTGAATGGGCTGTGAGAACAAGTATCTCCATGAGGAGGACGTGGCTACTGCAAAAGCCAGTGATGCTGCCAACTCAACTGGTTTTCCTCCAGCACTCCTAAGTTTCCATCATGAGGGAGACAAGCCGTGGCCAAGGAGGGAGGGTTGGCTTAAACTGATTTAGTCTAAGGCCAAAGAAGATAAGCTTCCAGCTTGTTATGGAAAAAGAAAACCAGGAAGGAGCAGTCTCCAGTTTGAGGATGTGATTAACCCATTATGGCTCTTTCTTAAGCACAAAAATTTAAAGTAATATATTAGAAATCTGAGTGGACTGTAAAAGTAGTCTCATCTTCAGAGTGGAGTTCAGTTCCATCACTCCTTTCTCTTTCTCAGAGCTGGTGAGGAAAAAACGCAAAAGCACTTTTTGCTTGAAGGGAAGTGAGGGAAGAAAGCAAGCCCAAGAGCACAAGCAAGCACATTTCCTGGAAGCAGCTCTTGGGAGCCTTTCTGGGCATGAGCTATCCCTGCCCACCTACCATCACTAGCCATGGTCCATACACCTTGCAGATACATCACAGTTCATGCCAGTGAGCTTTCTGTAATTGGCCTCTCTGACTTAAGGCTAGTGGGACACCACTCAGCATGGCATGGCAACTTGAGTGTGAAAACAGAGGTCTTTGAGTTACAAATTAGCTCGCTCAGATCTAGGAGCCACTGGAGCATCTAACCTTGTAAATGGAGGAAAATTATAAATAGGAGAAGATGTGGATGGAAAAAGCAGGCTGAATGCCAGTGAAGTCTCTATGGGTAGTGCAAGATACTTTTAAAAACCAGCTCTTCAGATGACATAAAAGCTGTAGGAGTCATTGCTGGCCTGAGTGTGAAGTTGCCTGCAGGCAGGCAGGGTGGGCTGCAGCCCTTGGACACTCCGGTAACTGCAGCTTCAGCCCCCGCTGCACCTGCGGGGAGATCCTCCCTGGGAGCACCAAACCCATCCTGCCAGGGCTGTTCTTCCAGGTGGCACCTGGCCAATCAACAGCTGTGTGTCCTGCATAGTTCTACCTCCTCTGTCCACTTGGGGTGAAAGAAAACATGCTATAAAAAAAAAAAAAAAGGCAGAAAGGCCACAGGGATGGGCTGTGCTTCTCACACCCTTACAGCTTAGGGGGATGATACTTCTATCCCTGTTAAAAAAGACTTTCAACAAATCCCTCAGAAGTCATGACCTCCATGTATGTTTTCTATTTGTTTTTCCACACCAGTTAAATAGCTACTTTCCATGCACTTAGAAAAAAAAAAAAAAAGAAAAAGAAGAAGCAAGCAACACCAACCCCTCCTCCAAGGCCTCCCTCCCCATCCCAGCCCCATCCCTGCTCCCCTTGGTCACGATGCCAAAATATGCAGCCGGCCTCTCTATCTGAATGAATGTTTTGATTAAAGAAGTCTTAACAAAACACAGTCAGAACAATGATCCCGGCCTCCTTTCTGCAAGCTTCACACAACTATGTGGTGTATATTTAGGACCAGATTACAGGGACCTGCTCATTAATTGACTAAGGATGACAAGCCTGCAGTGTATGCAAATAAAGGTTTGGGTTTTGGAGGGGAGGGTAAGTCTTAACTACCTAATGATACTCTTGCCACACTTAAAACCCTTTTAACACTGGGATTTTTTTGAGGCCAGCTTTCACGAGCCTGAAGACATATGGAAAAGTTCAAGTTTTTCTATTTCCCTTCCAAATGCTTTCTTTCCTTTGACAAAGAATTTTTTTTCTGTTCTGACACTAAAACCATCACCTATTATATTGCCATGACACCCAAGTAAAGATACTGATCAAAGGGCAAAGCAGGGCAATAAAGTGAAAAAACTGGGGACAGAAGGTTTAGGTTTGGGGTTGGTTTATTAAAGAACTGCAATTCTTTTTCCAAAGGTATTTTTCATTTTGTCTTTTGTTACACAGTGGGAGAACAGCTGGTCAGTAGTGGGTACAAACTCAGATTTGGCTGTCTTGGATATATATTGTTCAGGGCTCTTCAATGAGTTTCTTTCCATCCCTGTTTAGTGAGATTCTAGGAAAAGCCTGGATGTGTAAGTGAAGTTTGCAATATTATTTTAACCCAAGGCAAGTCTAATTCAAAATACATGATTTGCACAATATCACATAACTTAGCAAGGAGCGAAAAACTGGTCAGTAACTCCACAGCAGCTGGGCTGGACACAGGACCTCCGAAGCTGGGAGGGAGTGCATTGAAGAGATGGCTCTGCCCTCCTGTTTGGTCCTGTTTGGTCCTAGAAAAAATCCAGGCTTCTCCCAGGCTTTCTAGTTGTGCTGGCATTTGGAACAAATTGGATGATGGCTTTTCAATTAATTTTCATTTTCTTTAAGGAGGGGTTTTTTGAGAAGTCCAGTATTAGATGAAAAGATGAAGAACATCTCCAAGAAAGCATTTAGAAATGGAATGAGGACCAGTGAGGAGAAAATAAGGAAAAAATCAGATTAAGTTACCCTTGAAATGGAATTTCTTTGTATCTAAGCTGCATCCATATGCATCCACATGCCTTGACTTTGAGTTTACCCAAAGCAATCAACTCTCAGAGGACAGAAGATCCAGGTCTGAAGTCACCATCACAGAGCACAATCAGTGTACATTGGAGGCACCAGATCTATGGCATTCACCATTTGGTAATGCACAATAACAATGTCAGACCAGGAAATGTTGTGTACAGGGGTACCCAAGAACACAATCTTTACAATAATGTCTAATATTAATCCTGCCAAGTCCTGCCAACCCAACAAAGTTGCCGCCTTGTCTCACTTTTAACCCCTCACTGTCATAATGAGGAGCAAATACATCTTCTAGATAAATCAGGAAGAAAGAAAAAGCATTTTGTACATTCAACCAACAAGATCCTGTTTAAAAGACTAGTAAGTCTTTCTCATTTCTCTTGAACAGGTCTTTCCAAGAAACACATCATAAACCAGCTCTTTAAGTAGAAGCGAAAGTAAACGCTTTACAGCAAACAGACAGCATTGCACAGAAGGCAGCACTTTGAACTTCATGTGTTTTTACCAATCACTCTTTCATACATTCATTTATCGTTTACTCCCTTACTAATAAATACAGGTAGTCCACAAGCCTTAAATATTTTAATGTACATCAGCCCTTTTCTGCAGGTAAATATGTTCCTTTTCTAAAAATCCAGCAGTCTGAAAGAAAAATCTCTGCTTATAAATGTCTTGTTCCAATTTCTCTAACTCTCTCTCCTTTCCCATTGCTTTCCTCATGGAAAGAAAAGGGAAAGAACTTCCAAGGTAAAACAACTCCAAATGCAAACATGTAATGCATATTTTCAAGCAAGAATCTATTTTAAAAACCTGTAGCATGAAAATTATCTGGGCATGTTCCAGATTATTAATAAAAAAACAATCTTTGCAGTGTTTTCCCCAGTACTGTCATCAACAAGTAGACTTCACTCTCAGTCTGGATCTGCAACCAATTTTCTGAAACACATAAGCCAAAATACAATATTGCTCCAATCTGGAATCCTGTTCTGACATAATATGAAAATTAGACTCTGAAAATTTTGGCTACACTTCTGTTTTTTCACTTCCAAATGCTCACAGTGTACCAAAACATGGAGCCATAACTCAGGTGCAAGTGGAAAGAAATTACAATCCCACCACAGCAGCACAGGAGCTCTTCTGAGCTATGGGAAGGCAACTCCTGTGCAGCAGCATCCTGTACTACAGCCCAGAGAGGAGAAGGTGAGAGACAAGCTCTGCTGTGGGGCACAGGCAGCACTGAGCACTCATGTCGCCAAACACCCAGCTGCCATCAGGACTGCCATCAATGTCATCCTGACACACACTCCTGGAACCGTGACTGACCCTCCGCCTGGACCCAGAATGGGAAACTCGTGGGATGGCTCCCCTGGCGCCCGAGACAACTTTGCACTTGCTTCACTGGAAACCCACAATCATTTTCCCTGGGAGAATGAGAGGCTGTGCCAGTTTGCCTGCACTTTGTTAGGGCTGAACACGATAAGATGCTTCCAAAGCGTTGCGTTACAATAGCTGTGCCTTCGGTTTATGGATTTATCTTCCTCTGCCCTAGATAAAACTCCATTCCTTGGACAAATTAGGTCTGCTTGTCATTCAACACTCTACCTAATGGTCTCAGCTGTGTGTTTCTGCAGTTACTGAAGCCTGAGCATTCCACAGATAGTTCTCATTGATTTGAGAAGTGAGCCAGAAATCCAGTTGTATTTTATCCAAAATGACAACAAGGGCAAGTTAATGATGTAATTAGAATTATCACGACCCTTAAATCTTAAAGGACAGGTTCCAATGAAGGATGATAACATTTCTAAAGAGATACATAGCAGAACCTGGCAATTTATAAACCTTCTTCTCCTGGGACAGGAGCCTCTCCTCAGGTCAGGAGAATGGCTGGGAACAGAAGATGAGAGTCATTAGCTGGAGACCACAGCTATAATTTTTGGGAAAGGTTGAAGGGGAAAAATCTCAGCCTCGGAGTTTCAATTTTCCTCTTAATAAAGCATACACAGGAATACAAGGAAACCTAGAACCAGCTAATTCCATGCTGGCAAAGACGAATCTGCTTTACAGAACAGTCCTTAAAAACTGAATAGCTCAAAACTGACCACAGGAGGTAAGTGGTGCAAGATATCCTTAAAATCAAAATGCAAATGTTTACATTTGAATAAAGACTTTTACACCAGATTTAGTGAAAACCCCCTCCCCCACAATAAATTGTTCTGCACCCTACTGTTTCTCCACCAAGACTTTAGGTCATTAGACAATTTCTCAGCTGTCTCAGGTAAAAGAAGTATCATCTGGAGACAGATAATTTTTAAAATTTAGAACAGGTTTTTTTGCATTTTTATACTTCTGAACACACTGGCCTCAATTCTCTTGTGAGAGCTTCGGACAGAATACACAAGTTAAAACTACTGCTTTTATCCAATACATTTCTGCTTTTAGGGAACTTTTTCAAAAGCAGAGAAAGAAACTGAATTATTCAAGGGGGAAGAAAGCTGGACAGAACAGAAAACATGCTTATCCTATCCTATCCTATCCTATCCTATCCTATCCTATCCTATCCTATCCTATCCTATCCTATCCTATCCTATCCTATCCTATCTTTAGCTTAGAATACTTTCTCTTTGGTATCAATTTGACACTCTGCCCAGAAGCCTCAACGTCAGCCACTTGATTGCAAAAGTCACAAGAGAATAAAGTGTTTGAGGAAGGCTACTGAAGAAAGAGAGATGTTTCCTACTTCACTTTTGGGTCACAGTCTAACTTTGTGAACTCAGCCCCTTAAAATTTTAGTAAGTTTAAGTAAGGATTTTTTTGTTTGAAAAAGCGGTGTTTGGAAACAGAATTTAAAAAAAAATGGAGAGAGACAGAGGCATGATGAATGTAATATAACCACAGGAAAGCAGAGGTGTTTCCTCTTTCACTGTTCTTAATTAAAATTTTCAAAACCCACTGAAACTGAGAAGGATTTGTTTAGTCCTCTGCTATCATCAGGGCTGATGGCTCTGGGAAAGAGTCAGGGATATGGGGCCCTGCTCACAACTCATTTTGGGCACCCTGGCTAAGCTGCACTCCCAAACCCCAAAGTGAGAAGCATCTCCCTGGGGTGCTCCTGTTCCTACCCCTGGGTGACAAAGGAGCTGTCCTCTGACCTAAAACCTTTTCTGGACTAGGAAGTACCTTTCCCTGCACTTTTCCTCCAAGCACCATCCTGTCTGTGCACCCCCTTGGCACAGTCTTGGTCCCAGAAGGACTCTGCCCTCTCCTCCCAAATGCTGCAGAACTCAGCAAGACTGGTGCCGAGACTTTTCACATTTCCCAAATTCTCTTGGGGAGGCTGAAGAGGCTCAAGGAACTTGTCTGTAACAAGTCAGGCCAACAGTGCTGGTATTTTCTCTTCTGGTTCTTCCTTCTGCTCCAGGATGATTTTTTGCTCTAAAGGCACCTCAGCATCTTCCAGACAACCACTGAAGATGGTTCATCTCCCAAGAGTCATACTGGAGGCATTTAGGAAGTTACTGCACCCAGATAAATACTCTCCCTCGGGCTGCCACCGTCCCCACAGCAACCTTAGACTTCCTCACCTCCTTCCCAGTCCATTACAGCCACCTCAACCATCAGCTCTGAACGGAGCCAACTGATGGACAGGTCCACCTTTATTCTGCAGCTACTGATGACCTTCAAGGGACAAGCAGGCATGAATAACCTTAAATAGCCACCCCAATTAATCTTCAAAGAGTGAGAGTCACACCCTTCTGCAGTTTTCCTGGGCTGCAGCGGATGGAGCTGAATTCACAGCCTCCACCATTCACATAAGTGCTGCTTACAACTCCACTCCTGATCTTTTGTTCCATTCTATGTGATATTTCAAAGTTGTGTTAATGGTACCAGCTCCAAGGTCTTACCAGACCTCTAAATAGTTGGGCTAGCAGCTGGATATCATGGAAAAATGGACACACCTTCTAAAAACACTATGGCACTCTTGTCTCCCAAGGTTGGCATGGGTACCTGCCCTGAACTGCCGTAGACTCAGCACATGATAAATCCCTCTGTCTACATTTCATGTCTCCAGAGAGAAATCCCATGGAGGGGGGGGATGTTTCATGCGTAGTATCTGAGCCAGGCTAATCTAATTTGGTAACCAAATGGCAAAAACTCTCCATGACAGACAGAGTCTTTCATCCTTGCAAAAAACCACATAGAGCAAACTTTGGAATTATCCCAATTGGCAAAATCTGACTTGAATAGGGAGTTTATTTTACATTTTAATTTTCTATTTTGTTCTGCTTGCAGTTAAAATAAATGGTATAAAGCTGGTTTATGAAAACACTACCAAACAAAAAAACTTTTTACCCAACAGGACTGCACAACATTTAGAGTTCTGCAGGGACCAGTATACATAGAGGGATTTTAATTTTCCATGGCCTGTAAGTGTTATAATCTCCATCAACTGCGTGCACTCTGGGACCTTGACTAACACCAGTGCTTGAACTCTGACTGGCTGTTGGCTTCTTTCTTCTGTATTTAACACTCACACTGTTTTGAAACTCACACTTGATCCAGTAATTTGCAGGGATAAAGAAGATTTTACAGGAAACTGTTCCTCTCACTTCTAACCCAGAGGTCTGTTGTAGGACAATGTGTCAATATGCAACCTATGAATGACCACAGCTTGTCTCGGGGATGAAGGCTTTATTTATCACTGAAACCTCACTGGTCGAGATTAAAACATTAAAAAGATTAAAATGACACAGGACATTCAGACACCAGGACTGTCTTCATAGGTTTGCCTACTAGTAGTCCATTCATAGCATCCATAGCAAATATACCACTACATACTGCTTTTTTATTCCATGCTCATCATGCATGCTGTTCCTCAACATTGACTGCAGGAATAGTTACAACCACTGACTTCTCCAGGATCCTCTAAATCATGACCTCTCTACCTTTTCCAACTCATATCCCTCATCTTCAGAGAGGTATTCCTATCCAAGTTGCTTTCTCCCTTTCTCCCCTTACTTTTCAGTGCAAAGCTGGCCAAAATGAACAGCTCTGGCAGCTTTGGTACCACAGACACTTGTGTTTCAGTGCTGCCACATTAACCACCCTGTTATGTCCTCCTCAGTCATGCTAAAACAATGCTTCATTTTCTAGGACTGAATTAACTGGGACAGCAAAGAAATTTTATCCCATCCATTACCATCAGCCTCTCTTTCTACTATTTGAAAATGATAACCACATAGGGAAAAAGAGGAAACACAACCTTTTGTCCAGAATTTAAGGAACACTGATTGACCAGGATGATGTCTTTCTGCTCCTGTAGAGGGGCAGACTAGTCCTGAGGTAGGAGACATGGAAGAGCAGCTCCAGCTGCTGCTGGGTGTCATTTACATCCCTACCTGGGACTTCCCAGAGAAGCATTCCAAACCTCTGGGAGAACACTCATGTTGTGGAATGCAGGGAGACTTTGTTCCTGTGTAGCCACTTGCTTGTCTAGCTGAGAAACGAGTGACCCCCCAGAGCCCTGTGCAACCCAAGATAGTGGTGGCAAGATAAGATGTCTGAGAGACCTCTGCCCCAATCAACAGAATGAGCTTGTCCTATCTTACTTCTTTCTTGAATTCACACAGTTCTCCCTGATTTGCATTTGCTAATGGTAAACTGCTATCATGATTCAATACTTTCACCAGGAACACATATATAACACTGTGGCCGACAAATTTACACAGGTTTGCCCCAAGTAAGTCACTGCACCTGAGACAAGAACCTGGTAATACTTATCAAAATAGAAAAGGAGATGCAGAAGATGACATCCAAAGACTAAATCTTCACAGAATTAATGGGAAAGGAGAAAGAAGAACCCATGTATTAAGCAAGAATCTCAGAGCTTGCCATGAAGTACCAAACTGGTCTGGAAAGCAGATTTCTGCTCCCTTGAGAGTTTTTAATAGCTTTGGATAACTAAGACAAACAGAGACTGAAGGGCTGCCTGAGACACATACAAATTTATTGAATTATGACATGTTTGAGAAGTTATTTACTGTACAAAGTGTTTACATAAGGTTCACTTCCTCTCTATACATAAGCTCAAATATTACAAAGATTCCCCCCCCCCCTCCCCGGCCCCCCTTTAATGAGGGGACTGCCTTCAACAGCCCCAAACATCCAGAATTAACTTTTTTTCAAGAACATCCCTAGGAAATTTTCCAGGCTGTCCATTCCTTGTTCCAAGTAACAAGCAATAGGACAAGAGGAAACAGCCTCAAGTGGCACTACAGGAGGTTTGGATTGGATATTAGGAAAAATTTATTCATCTAAAGGGCTGTCAAGCATTGGAACAGGCTGCTCAGGAAAGTGTTGGAGTCACCATCCCTGGAGGTATTTAAAAGACGTGTGGATGTGGCGCTTGGGCACATGGTTTAGCCATGGACTTGGCAGTGCAGGGTTAGCAGTTAACTCAATGATCTTGGAGGTCCTTTTGAACCTAAACCAATCTATGATTCCCCAGAGCCTGAGCAAAACCTAGGAAATTCCACTCTCTCACCAGGCAAATGAGGCACGTGTGGAAAGAAAACACAGGGCATCAGAAGGAAGAGGGGAAGAGGAGTCAGAGTATGAGGTGATGACTGGGATATTGCTATTAAAGCAGCTGACTTGTTTTCAGTGATTGCCCATCTGGTACAATTTTGCTCACCTGAGAAGTGTCATGGTTGAATATCACAGCATTCAGGTCTCCGCAGTTGTAGTGCTTGATGAGATCCTCAGTGGTATAAGGGGCCTGCAAACTCCCTGCTCGGAGGCTCTCGTGTTGGAGCAGGGTTTGGTTTAGAGCAAACAGCACCTGCAGAAACACAGGCAGAAAAAGAGAGAAAAGGTTAAAGATAGTAGGAATCAGAACAGCAAAACCTACAGGGACAAACTTTGAAAAACTCTCCTGCACCTGAAGTCTACTCATTTGATCCATTCTGGCCTACAGTAACAAGGGCTGGTCTTTAGGCATTCCCAAATGGAAAAGAATTCAAATGCAAGGCCCCCTATCAGCAAAGGAGCATATTATAAACCCTCTGATATTCTGCATAGAGTGTAACTTCACAACAGACATATATTGCTCAGAGGTCACAGTCTGAGAACACTTGGGCTCTCTGTGCTGGTTAATTGGCTACATGACAGACACAGAAATGAAAATGCCCCTACATGAAGAAATTTCTACTGCCTCTGACTCTTTTCCCGTTCCCTAGCTTAAATCCAAAGCCTCAACTCCATTGAAAGGTTCTTAATAAAAAATCAAAATCTTCTGAACTTCTGAGGTCACAGGTGCTGTATTGGGACTTTGTGGATGCTTGTACTAACAGATACTTTAGTAAATTACTTGTTTGTCTCTCTCCTTTAGTCTTTCCTCCTTCATCACCATTTGCAAAGTGAGAACAGAGACACAGATTTGTAACACTGTCCCAGGAGACTAGTGTCCCCATCCCAAACCCGAAAAAAACAAAAAAGCAGTAGCACTATCTACTGTGCTACTTTGGGTAACCAAAAAAATAAATGTCCTTAAATATTAGAATTTTTTTCCTTGCGTTATCAAAAAAAAAAAACAAACCAACAAAAAACAAAACAAAACCACCAAAAAAACCCAAACCAAACCAAAAATCCAAAAACCAAAACCAAAAAAAACAACAAAAAAACTCAGACAAAACCAATCAACCAACCAAAAACAAAAAACAACAACGACAGAAAAAACCCTAAACCCACTAAATTTCACATGAATTACCACAAATATTTTTAGACTTGTGACAGACTGTGGGAGTAATTTATACCAATTAGTGAACCACCAAGTCTGGGCTTTTTGTGTTCAGCTTTCCAAGAACCTTCTGAAGAAACTTGATAAAAGTAGACTAATAAATCATAAGAACAGCAATTAAGATTTTGTCACTAACTATATAAATAAACAAACACATCTCTTCTAAAATAAAGTGCTATGTGGTGACTGTGAATTCAGAGTCCTGAAAAATATATGGATGTGTCATTTTTCATGAAGAGACTCCTGCATCCCTCAGTCTCACATTTCACCACTTTTTTAGCTTTGCTTATTTACAACAGCAGTGCTCCATCCTTCCCAAAGAATAACCATCACCCCAAAATCTGGGTAAGGTAATCCCTGCTGATCTCCAGCTGGCCCAGCCAGACTGCAGTCTGGGACATGTATTCTTATCTTCTTAAATTTTAGCAAATGAATCCACTTCGAGGAGTGAACCCCAGAGGAGTTTAAAATTAACAAGGTACATATGTATTTGCAGGATGGAAGTTCTTATTAGTTTAAAATTATGATTCCCATTGAAATTGATCAGAAGGTGAAGGAAAAGAAATAGTCAACTGGATTCAGGCCTGCAAAATCTCATGTATATAACAATTAGGATTGTCTATTTTGTTATTATTAATAATATTGATAATGCTAAGAATATTAATAATGTTAATAATATTAATAGTATTAATAATAAAAAAGGATCTTTAGGGCACTAACAGCCTCAATAAAAGGCTGTTACATGCTAACTAGCACAAACAAATTGGTTAAGGAAAAGCAAATGTTATTTTTTAATTTACTTTAAAAAAAAAAAAATGGCCAACTGAACCTGTTTTATCTCAATTCGGCAATCGGTTCCCCATTAAAATCCAAGCCTAAAAGATTTCCTTGCCCAGATCTAAGGGTCTCTTCAGGCTTTTCTACAAAGAGATCAATCTTTCCCAGGACCACAGCCTGAAGTTAAGCATCTTTCCAAGTTAGTTTGTCTCTAATTTAAAAAATATGCAAAAAATACAGTTTGAAAAATTTCTAACGTTTGAAAGGATCTGAGCTTTTTTCTTCCCCTAAGGGCTACAGCTCAAAGAGGAAATGGTTCATCCCAGGATTTCCTGGGGATTCTAAACATTTTGACTAATAAAAATAAAAGCTTAGAAAAACATTGACAGGAAAAATGAGAGCAGAGGTTTTCCCAAAATGCTTTTAGCAAAATCCTTCTCATTTTTGATTTTTTTAAACAATGGATGTATTGGATTTTTATATACAAAAATATGTATACACACAGGCACACACACATATACAAACCACCAGCAAGCCCTGAGGGTAAGACAGTGTGTTTTATGATAAAATATAAGAAGGCAATAAACAAATCCTTACTTACTTTACTCCCCATGTCTTCTTTTCCCCCTTGTTTCCTTTCGTTTTTTTTTTATTATTCTGGCTTCCTGGGAAACCAGTCCTCTGCATTGATGCTCTGGGTCTTTCTCCTCTTAATAATTTGGGAACCTATTATATTATTTCAGTCCCATTTGCAGAGGGTTAGAGATCTTAAAAAAAATTGTCTATGTGTTCCTTAAAAATCAGACTGCAGAGAGGCTCACAGTACGAGATCACTTGCTATAACACACCAAGGATTCCACATGAGAGAGAATGAGTTATTTGGAGTTTTTGGCAGATGGACCCCCATGATTTCATTAGTGCCAGGATGTTCATGTCCCTACTCTCTGCTCTGGAGCAGTTTTGGGGCCTGGAGGTGATGCTGGTCACCAGCTGAACCATCCAGCATGCTGCTGTCACTGTGGGGAGGTCAGCCCTGCGTTCAAACTCTCGCCCCAAAAGCAACTCCAGAGATTTTATTTTAGGAGGAAAGTTAAAATCAGAAACTCAAACAGCTGACTATGCCAAAGGAAAACTGTAATTCACAGATTTTTAAAGAAGTCTTGCTTAATTAAGCCATAACCACTATGGGTTTTGGTTGGGTGGCTCAAAACAAATTTAAAGAGAAGCAGGGTCTTGTCACAGTCACCCGCTTGTTGGCTGGATTTGTAGACCATTTCCTTCAGAGTCAGGTTAAAACCATCTTAAAACCTGAATTTATTTTTCCTTACTGTTCAGATAATGCCACAAAAACAACGTTGTTTCCTTTCCTTCTCTCTATCTTAATATCAGTGACCCCAGGACCTCCAGCCTAATCCTCTATCTGAGTTAAATCTCCCAGAGGTGCCTGAGATTACTGAACAACTGATGACTTCAAAATAAACACTTAGAGCAACTGCCTATACACAGTCCCACCTAATAAACAGAGCAGACAGGATTTGTTCTGGGAAGCAATGGGAAGTTATGACTTTGGCTCTCAGAAAGTGCATTTTTATTTACACAATTTATGATCCTCACCCTGGTGAGCTTTGAAGACGTTTTTGCACATCTGTCTCTGGCCCTGTCGTTTGTGACTGCCCAGCCTTTTAATCCAGCTGGTGTCATTCTCCCAACACAGAGACTTTATTTGAGTGTTTGGAGACACCAGTTCAGCCCTCAGGGCAGACCCATGGGTCCTGTTTTGCTGACAGTGGGAGTGGGTTCCACCAGTCCTACACAGTGCCAGGGACCACTGGTTTTAGGAGTTGTTTTGCACAGCCTACGGACCTCTCAAGAAAAAGGGGCTGGACCAGTGAAGATCGTCACTGACAGCTTTACTGACCACTTAGACACTCAGTGTTTCCCCTCTCCATACCTTGGGATTACAGAGCCAGGAGTCACTTAGCAACAGAAGGCATGGGTTACAAAAGTCTACCTCACTTTTAAGTCCATTTGAATGTTTAGGGTGTTTAACTTTCACCTTCAAAAAGGTAAGGCATTATAAGACTACCAAATCCCTCATATAAAGCAAGCAGACACAACTGCAGTGGGTCTTAAGGTCTCGAGGCTGGCACTGCCTGGAAGTGTTGATACCAGCAGTTGTCCAAGTTGCCTTGGGACAGTCTGAATTTTGTTTTGAAAAGCCATTGGTGGGCTGAAGGTTGGATTTTATCTAATAACTTAATGAGATTTGGGTTTTGATTTTAACCTAATCCACAGACACAGATCTAGAGAAGCACTGCCTCCTTTTTAAAGAGGGAGGGAAAGCCTGTACTGGGCTTAGAAACACTCCAGCCTTTCCACCTGAAATTGTGTTCATTGATCTTGGCTTTGGGAGTAAAGCCAGGTGAAAATCCCATTTGTTCCAAGGTACTCTCACAAACATTTATTATCATGTTTTATTGTTCCAGGTCAGCAAATTCACACTGGACATTTGAAGGTTCCTGAAGACCAGCAATGTGTTAGTGCTGATGTGATTAGCTAAGGGGGAGAAATCACAGACTTTGTACAAGAGAGATTTCTCCTTATCCATCTTCTATGCATTTGTCTCTAGCTGTAGAGAATAAGAAAGCCCAAAAAACAAGTTAACCCTCATGAAATACAGCATCATTCCTGGTTCTGTCAGCTGTGGACAGGTGGACCTGTCCACCTGTGGAACCAAGTGGAAAGGGTGGTCAGGTCCACCTCTTCAATTTTTCTAAGGCCCCAAATAGTGCCACAGTGGAAAGAAAAAGCTTTGTGGGAGCATCTAATAAGCAACTGTAAAATCAAACAAGGAAACCTTATTTGCAGATAAAATGCTTGAGTGGTCCTAAACTTTCCTATGAAATATATTGCTAATAAAACAGACAACATATTCAGGAAGTAGAACAGAAGAAACATGGTTTTTGTTAAGCTTAAGACAAATTGGACCTGTGTTCTTCTGCTGTGCTTGCTATACAGGAGACTTGAGGATGAAAGGCAACCCTAGGAAAACTTGCAGGCCAAGCTTTCCATTCACAGAACTCCAGTAGCTGGAATTACAGGATGACCCCTGCACAGACCCATGATTAATAACAATACCACAAAAACAAGTACTTAAATTTCACACTATGATGTCAACTCTTGAGCAGGCAACTTATTGTTTTCCTTTGCTCTCTCCTTTGGATACATGCCACCACAATGCAAACACTAAATAAGAATTACTGCAAGTGTTTGAGTGACTTATGTCCTGTCAGTGCCCAGACTGCAATTTCAGAAAAGACATGCCCACTCTCCTACTTGGTTCAAAACAAACTGCAACATAAATATTGAGATATACGGTTCTGCAAGGGTTCTCCTTTTGTAATTATCCTAATCTGTAATCAAATAGAAAATCAAATGTACAGTTTCAGGTCAAAATAGTGACTTGGGGGAAAAAAGATGAAAGAAAAATGCAACTCCCTGATTTTCCAGATTAATGAAAATCTATAAAAGGATTTGACCAAATCTGTTCATTTCCATTGGTTTCCAGAAGACAGGCTTCCCCCTTCCTTGAATCTCTTGTGCTGTTGCTAGGAATTAGTGAGCTGTGAAACTCACCTAATGAGGTCAGCATCAGGAAATAGCTCTGGAAAAACAGGTCCTGGGGGATCTACTAAAGGACTCCCCCAGTGTCCAAGCGAAACCCTGGATGCATCGGCACATTGTACAGCTGAGGCTGTGGGAGGAACGTGCCCAACTTTGTTGTTGTTTTTCCTATAAAGGGACAGCTAAGGAAAGTGAAACTATTAACTCATCCACTGGAATTTCTACTCACAAACCGTGCCCCCTGTTAAAGCTCCTCATAAAAGCCTTTCGGCTAGTTAGTTCCATATGTTCCCCAAACCCGCAGTTATTGCTTCTGAAAGGCAGGAGTAGTTAACAGTCTGCGGCTTGGCACTGACCAGGGAGACCCAAGGACCTTGCTTTCCCTCCTCCCTTTCAAACTGCCAATTAACCAGTTTAATAAACCAGTTTGAATCTGACTGAGGTGCTTGGAGAAACCCCGAACCACCACCCATCCTACGGCGTTGCCACGGTAGTGACACACGGGCACGACCTAGGGCAGAGCAGTCACGCTGCTGATGTGCAGCCACAGAACCAAGGTGGATCTTCTTGATGCTGGGAAAGCTGCAGGGACACTGGGGCTTCAGCCTTCAGCCCTATGTGCCCAAAGCTCCAGCTGAAGCTCATTTCAACAGCTTGACTCCAGCCCCTTGACTAATCTCCTTATGCAAAGATCCCATGATGAACTTGCACATGCAATTTTTTAAAAAAAATATTTTTACTGTGTTATGATTGAATCAAAAACCAACAGAAAAATTTCTAGACAGCAAACACTGCAGAGTGCATGAGAGCCCCATTCTCAGATCTGAGTTCCTCAAACCAGATAAGGATTCCCATGGCTGATGGCAGCTCACACATTCCCTAGCCTGACCCTACTACTCTATTGCTTCTGCTCCAAGTTCCCAGCTTCAGCAGGGCTGGGGCAGGCACAGGGTTCAGTCAGAGCCTGGAGCCACTCTTTGGGGGTTTGGTGGGTAGAACAGGCAAGACAACTAGAGTTTATGCTCTTAGATGCAAATCTTCTCTTGCACAGGATTTTGAAGACAACAAAGACCATGGAATTAATTCGTGTCCTGAGAGTACTTTAAAAACATATTAAATATATATTATAAATACCACACCCACTCTAAATTGGTAAAAAAAAAAAAAAACAAAACAGAAAAGGCTTCAAATATGTAAACTGAAGTCAGAAGCAGCTGTTGGCCCAGGCACTACTGGAAGGAGGGTAAGATCTGAAAACTTTTCTTCTAACAGCAGTGACCTCTGTTACTTTCTAAATGCACTTAGAGTCCAGATTAACATAGAAGAAAGGGAAGGGGGGAAAAAGAGCTCTGATATGGAATTTCCATCCTTTCCCCTTTTGTGAACCACCACCCTGTGTTGGAAGGATGTTTTAGTTTCAGTGCCCTCACCACATCATTGGCAGTCTCTTTTGCCAGTAACCCAGCTTGATGTCCAACTAGTCACGGTGTGAGCGGTGACTCTGCAGGATAACTCTCTGCTTTGGTCAATGCCCACATTCATGCTTAGGGAAATAGATTAAGAAACAACAGGAAAAGAGATTTGCATCTTAATCAGAACTGAAACTCTGGAAGGGACTGAATTATTTCTGTTAAGTTTGCAATCTAAATGTAGGACTTGTTTGGATTTTGTATGCAGGATTTACTCACATCCAGTACTTCTGCACTGGTCTAGTTTCTCATCTGTACTGAGCTCAGTACAGACTGATTTTGATGAGTAAACCTGTCTATAAGGCTAAATATTTTCACCAAATCAGTTAAACTCTGAGCAGTCTAATTCTGCAAGTGTTTTTCCAATTAAGTGCAACCAATTCCAGTAACCAATACCCTGCCCGGCAGTGATGGCTTGTGGGTCCAAGTGTCACTGATTGGACTTCTGGACTGCAACAAAAAGGTAAACACTCAGTAAAATCAGTTCATAATGCTGGCAAGAGACAGTACTCTTGAAGGAAGGCTGAACTCAGAGTGGTTCTAAAGAAAATTCCTTCTCCCTAGAACTCACCTCACCTGTTCAGTTATGTTACTCAGAGGAAGGACATACTAGATGACAAAACACTGCATATGAACTGCTCATCAGTAACCTAAAATTCCCATGTTAATTTTTAATCAAGTCAGACATGATGGTGTAAATTGTTTCCCTTGGCTTCTTTCTTTACACCCTTCATGGTGTAACAAATGGAGTAACAATCTTCCAGGGCTCAGTAGCTGGCAACTGGGTTTCATTTGAAACAACCCAGAAAAGATCTCAGAAAGACCATTATGAGAACAAAAGGCTGGAATGCTCAACTGGTGTGAATGGACACAACTCCATGAAGAGAAAGGAGTGGACTGTGTGACAGTGGATAATGGCTGAAGAAAAAGAAGCCCCTCTGGACCACATGAAAGCCACAGGCATAGAGGAAGGCAGAGACACTTCTCACCCACACAAAGCAGGCAGTGGCCCAGTGGGACAAACTGAACATGGCCCTGCTGCCTATCTGGTAAGCCTGGCTCCTGCACACCTCTGGGTCCCCACTGTCTCCTCCTGTGCCACCACAACAGCAAGCCTTGCTTGGCTTCCAGCTGCACTTAGCCTTAGGGGGGTATCTCAGCACTTCCTAGTCAAGAGCAAACCCCTGCATTCAGTAAACCAAATGCTGCCTCCATGTCAGGGCATGTAACATGAGACCTCTGGACACTGGAAGTTTGTGAGGAAGTTTCTGGAGAAGAGCAGTGTTCCAGGAGAGGTGCCATGGGGGCTGTAACACATTGCTCTAAGGTGTCATTGAAACAAGAACAGTCATCCCAGATAAGTCCAACACCCCCAAAAGTGTCTGGTAGCAGATACTTTGGGAAAGCATGTAAGAAATGAGGTGAGCAGACAGTGAACTTTTCTCAGACAACACTTCCCATCTTCTGGAAATCTGCCAGTGGGGGAGCTGGTGGATGAAAATACCTCTTCTCCTATCACTCCTTCCCACCCACCTCTCTGCTCCCCACACCTTCACCTCAAAATTATCCCCGTGCTTGGTTGCACCACTCTACTGAAGAGCAGCCATCTGCCTGATGTACGCAGAGAGGAGCTCTCAGCCTGCTGCTTTCCTCAGCAATTTCATTCCCCAAATGGAACCCTGGCAGGACGCCCAAAGGGCAGCGCCCACGATCACTTTTCTCCACCTTAAATGGGCACATTGTCCCTTCACCTTCAGAGGAGGCACATGAAATCCTTCCCAAGAACCTGAAACCACGTTTGCGCTCAGCTCACGGGTAAAATTGTTACCGGGCCCTTCTGGGGTTTCGATTTTTCTTTTTTTGTCTCCACTGTAACAGAAGGAATGTGGGAACATGCCCTCAGTGGAGCAGACCAGTTGGCCCCGGTGACGAGTGAGCTGCAATGAAAGGGGCACCCTCCTGGAAAAAAAGCAAAGCTCTGGGGCGGTTTGGGGAATTCCCAGCTTTAGGCACCCAGTCTGAGACCTTTTTTTAAAAAAAAGTCTAGCTTCGTGATATGGTCAGCATCCACCCATTGAAAAATGCAACTTGTCCTGGGTATATTTAATTTGGGGTTTATTCATATTACTGCTTAATTTTGAACTGTTGCTTTTTAATTACCAGCTGAAGCTACATAGTAAAATGGACTAGCCCCACAGGCATGTTTTTCTTTCTATTATATTACAGTGAGGCAGCAGATTAACTCCTTCAGCCATCCCAGCTTAACACCTCATGATGCCAGCACGGCCCCTTTCCAGACTGCTGCTCCTGCAGCAGGAACGGCTGGAGGGGACATAGATCTTTATGTCCTGAATTTCCAACTCCCAGACCGGGGTATCAGCACAAGCAGGTGCCAATTTCAATATGCATCAGCATGCTGGGGAGTAAATCACAGCCCATCACTTTCCAGGGAGACAGATGGGGCTGCAACCTCTGGCCAAGGACAAACACTTTGGGGCAACAACTGTCTCTGTTTTCTAGTCCCCACGTGAACACTACTGAGGTGACAGCTGTAGAAAATGGAATGTTTCCTAAGCCTGAAGAGGACTGGAACCTCATGAGGTCAGCAGGGGGGAAAAAAAAGAAAAGTTTAGAACAGCATAAGAAAAAGAAAACTTGAAGAGGAAGCAAGGAGCTGAACTCATCAGAGATTTGTTTTGAATTTTTTTTCTTTTAACTTAGCATTATCTCAAATTTGAATTCATTTTGTTTTGCAAGATGTTTTTACCACTGGGGTACACAGTGACCAAGCATGGGGTACCCCACGTCTGTTAACAAACACAGGGCTTGATCCAGCAGCCTGATCTCTTCAGGTCTTCTTCACCTGGGGAAAACCCAAGGCATTAACCAGGACAGATGATGGGACCCCATCTGTGCCAGCTGTTACAGGGCACAGCGACCCCTGGGTGGCCTTACCAGGACAGCTCCTCTTTCCTCCCGGAAATTCACAGTTATATCCTCAGGATCAGCCTCAGGGTTACCATGTGGACCTTGTAAAGCCCTTGTGATGAGCAGTCCACTGCACACCCCTCGTGCAGGCTCCCTCTCCCAGAGCTGCTGCATCAATGCACAAAAGGGCTGGAGATGGTGCTCCCCTCTACAGTGTTACAGCCCTGGTGCATTCTACATAAAAATTACTCAAAACTCAGTTAGCCAGGGAAAGAGGGTGACCTACCCATCAAATCACAGCAGCTCAAATTTCTAATATCATCTACTTCCAGCCAAGCACTTGCCTGCAAATTAAGCAGAGGCCAAGAATAATTACTTACTATTCACTAAGATATTTACATCAATTATTCAGCAAATAAATTCAGCTAACAAATAGCTTCAAGGAAACTGCAATCTATTCACAGTCAAGTTGCCAAGACAGAAGAAAATTATAAAATTAATTATTTGTAACAAACTTCTCTGTTACCTTTCAAGGTCTGAATGATAAATTCAGACACTTTATTTTCTCCTCTGTATTGGCTCCCTCAATCTAATTCTCCTGTTTATGAATTATGGGAGGTTAAAGCTGTCTCTTGAAAGAGAACTTATATTTTTATTATCATTGGAACTAAAAGATGTTATTGCTTGAAGCTTTTTTAAGCCTAGGTTAAAGAGTCTCTACTCCAGTCAGAAAACACCTATGAAATCAGCTACCAGAGAGGATATGCTGCTAAAGAATCAAGAAGACTGTTCTCAGATTTTTACTCTTCTGGCTAGAGCCATGAACCAGATGCTGCTGCAACACATTTATTTAAATTGGCAAATTCTGAAGAAAGCTCTTCATTCAAGTACCATTTTTATTTTCTTTTTTCTTCCAACTAAGAAAGGATCTAAAAGAATATTCTTTGCACAGCTTCAAATATTCCTGAAGGTGGGATATTTCCTCACATAAACAAATAATAAAAAGAGTAATTAATAGTGTTTTCAGGCACCATTCTGCTCCACACAAACAGCAGAGAAAATACCTGAAAGAGATCTGCCTCAGGCTCACTTTCTGCCCCTTTAGCTATATCTCCTCACTCCTTAGATGCACTTCCAAACACTTTCCCCCTTCTTCTCTTTTTCCTTGCCTGTTTAATACTGATGCTCTGTCAATAAACCCACAACTAAGCAAGCACACACTACCATCCCCTGAAGCACTCCATAAACGTCTAGCAGCTTTTCCCCTCTCTAGCTGTGGTTCACCAGGAAGATTTCCAGAAATCCAACAGCTCCTGAAGACATTGCACATTGGGACACAGCTCAGACATAGCTCAAGACTCCAAGGGGAGAAAAAGCAACTCCCAAAAGCAAATCTCTTTGCTGTTGCCCTGGAATAATACAGATGAATAGCAGCATTTTGCACAATAATGCCTGTGGGGCTGGAGCTCAGAGGCTTCAGCCCACTATTCTACCTCAGGACAGAAGTGAAGGTGTTCAAAGAGGAATCCCAAAAGCAAATCCCAAAGGAGTGGGTACTGAGGAGAGCACAGAGGATCTGTGACTTCACTTCCTACGCCTGACTCCTAGGAGCACCAGGAGTTTTAGAGCCAGCCTCATCTGGTGTAATTTAGCATCATTCTGATGACTGACACCCACTGAAATCCTGCCTGCATGCCCCAGAGGAGGAGGTGGGGATGGTGCAGGGGGCAGGAAATGACATCCTCCACAAACCTGTGGGGGATCAGTTCATTTTGAAGATAACATCTGTTATGCATTTCTTCCCTGCTCACGGTCTTTTTACCTTCCATAAACTAGGTGGGATGGGGAGTAGGTTCAGGTGGCTTTATAGACCAATTTATTTGCAGATGGGAGTTGACCAGCTTAACTTGCCCCAACCATCCTTTACTAATTCACTTGGCAGGGAATTTTATCCTGTGTTTATATTTTGTACAAGGGAAGTTACTTGCCATTTAATTGCTCCTCAAATTTTGAGATACAATTATAAAATTCTAAGAAACTTAGCTTGGATTTTGAGTAGCAAATGCTCAGGACCACTTAGAAATGAGGTGATGCTCTGGAATTATTCAGTGAAGGCACAAACAACGAACACATCTAAGAAAAATGTCAGAGTTTGTATAGAGAGGCAAAAATTGAATAGATTGCAAAAGAAGTTGCTCAGGAAACATGGCTTTACTCAGCTCTGGTAACTAGAAGTTACTGGATTCAAACCATTAGGATACATGCATCACTAAGACAAAGACTTCATGGAGTCTTGTTTAAATTGCAGATTCTGACTATTTTTTCTGAGGGGGTGACTTCTCTTTGCTTTTAGGAAGCTAAATTACACTTTAGTTTGACTGTTTTCATCACATTTTGCTTTGGGCACAAATGACTGAGAGCTCTGTTCTTTCTATGCTGATAGAAACTGAAAAGGGATTAACCAAAAAGCAATAAACTATTCCCTCTGAATTTTTAGCCCTAAATGTTCTTATTAGTGTCTACCCACACTAATTTGAAACTTAGCAATGCTGGTTTTCTCCAAAGCTGTCAGCTGAAATAAGCTGGTTCTGTTCCATGCAGGCTCTATTTGCCAACAATCCTTCTGCTTTCAAAACACGCCCCCCTTCACCAAATACATCAAGCCTGTTGCCCTTTTCAGAATTTCCCACAGGTACATGGCCATGTTAAAGAGGGAACAAAACTAGCATGGCATTTTTCAAGCTATTATCATGGGAATGCTTTGTACACAAGAACGTCAGAGCAAAGCCAAGTCCTTTGCACAGCTCTGAAGGTAGATGGATGAGTGTGAGCCAGTGACTTGCAAAGATTACAGATCAGAGCCATTAAAAAGAGTCTTGAGAGGAGGAGAAGGACTCCCCCAGTAGTTCTGCAAAAGATCCACAAAATCCCTTTCAATTACAATGGGAGTTGCTCAAGAAAAGAAATCCCATTGTCTTCTCTTTGGACTTTTCATAAGAGCATTGGGAATGGCAGAGCAGATGTCCCTGTAGCATTGAATGAAGGCTCCAGCCCACCCCTAGCCATCTTAAGGCACTTTTGCCAGCATCTTCTCTAATAAAATCAGACACTCTGGCGTTTCCAGTTGATACTGCAAGTCACCTATTAAGGACTAACTCGAGTTCCTTTGCCTTGCTATACTGCATGACCAAGAGACCACATCCCAGCTGGCACTGGCATTCCTCAGAGCTGGGCCTGCTGCCTACCCTGCAGTCTTGGGCAGCGTTTGACCCTTTGTATGCACAACTAAATGCTACCAGATGGATGCATCAGTTCAAAGGCTGGTGGAAGCAATTAACATTACAGGAAGCCACATTTATCCTTCCACCTATAGCTCTGAATTAATCAC
Source organism: Climacteris rufus (assembly GCA_013398175.1). NCBI lineage: Eukaryota > Metazoa > Chordata > Aves > Passeriformes > Climacteridae > Climacteris > Climacteris rufus. The sequence goes on along the minus strand of VZRZ01008463.1, from coordinate 133,052 downwards.
GGCTGATAGGGATCTAAGCAGAGCCCACTCAAGGCTCTGATTTATATCACTACCTGTCAAGAGATGGCAGAAGATTGCCCAGTAGCTGCTGAATGCTTTTCTCCCACCCTCTCCCTCTCTTGGGGAGACAAATATAAGCCAGGACATTCCTGCTCTGCTCAGGATGCCATGAAACCTAACCTCCTGTTGACACAAGCATTAGGCCCCAGGACTGTATAACAGGTCACTGACAGAAAGATATAAGATGGAGCTTCCAAATTTGGATGGCCACACACAGGCAGTCACTGTAATATGCGTGTTCCTGGCTCCCAGAGCCTGGATACCTGTGAAGGAGACTTGGAGGCTGACAGACACCAAGGGGCCCTCATCAAACCATTTTTTAGTTGTGTCTTCTGGCAGGTTCAGTGGCTGATGCTGCCTGAGACTCCTATGGGTCTTACATTAGCTGTCTCCTTACTAGGCTGCAAAGGTTGGATTTTGTTCTAAACACAAGAAAAATCCAGTGACCGCTGGACAGCTCTGTCCCTACAATTGCTATTAAAAGAATGACAATGGAGGAGTGCCAGAACCCATCCATACTGGATGGGACTGGAAGTCTGAGTGCCCACATGTGAATTTGAATCAAATAAATTAAACCTTCAGTGCTCATCTGCCTGTCAGAAGTCCAGTGTCAAGGACTGAAAGGAGACTCTCAGTAACTGTGAGCTCAGTGCTTTCTTTGGAAGCAAACCTCCTGAAGTCTGACTGCTCCCTTTCCCAGGGACACACTGATGAGTACATTTCATGTCAAGCATGAAATGGGAATGGAACTGTTACCATATGCTAAGTATTTCTGCATTCACGGTAGGCAAAGCAAAGACAAACAAGGAGCCTTGAGTCAACACAAGGGTTAATTTAAGAATCGAGCTTGCTTAAAATAAAAGTTGTCACCAACCGAAAAGAACAAGTAGCCATTGAAGAGAAAACTGTTGAGATTTATGGGCCCCATTCTAGAGACATAAAAGGGGAGTCAATCATCATTTGAAGTTTATTTTTTTAATAAGAGCTCCTCAAATATTCCCCCCACTTTTCATTGCCAGAAATGTAAGCTTGTGGCTGTGAAAAAGTTAAAAATTAGGGGTCTCCTAAGTGGGAGCAGAATGCATGGTCACTCTGTATGACCCCAGCTACTCTAACAGCTACTGCTAATTCCCAATGGAAGCATCAATAGCTTGTGAAATAGACTCCTTTCTTTTCTTGTACAAATTATTCCTTTATATTTTTGAACTTCTGAACCTCTTGGCTTAATAACCACTCCACAAGAAAGAAGGAAAATAATTGAGTGTTTATAACAACACACATCTTTTTTTATTATCATCCCAGGCTGTGGCACTTTCAGTTTAGCAAAGTCTTAGTCGTAGCCACTCTGCAAAACCATTCAGAAATGGGAGAAGAGGGATGGGAAGGACATTCCTCCTACATAGGAACGGTGGTCATTTTTTAAATTTCCCAAACATATAGTATAAACATATTCACTATCTTGCACTTACTCCCTAAACTATAACCTACCCTCTTACTACCTGCCTGAGTTACAAGCAGAAATTAAAACAGTGCTCCAGCCTCACAGCATGCAACACATCACAATGATGAGCTGCAGCACATCAGAATGTAAGCCATAAAAAATTCCAAAACAAAGCAAGACAAAAACCTTAACAACCCACCCACACATGCAAGGAAAGAAAGAAACAAATCAAGAGAAAATAATAGGAATAAACTGTCTTTAGCCTCTTTCTTTTTCCATTTTTAAATGGAAAGCAATGTGACAGTGCTGCAACAGCAATCTATTTTCTCTAAAAGATCTACAATTGGTGGATTCCCCTCTACCTCCCAAAAGACTTATATGGCTTGAATTTAAAAAGGCTAACAGTAGAAAATTTGTTTACTCAATAGGAAATGGCAAGGCCAGGCTCAGGAAGTGCTCATCTTCCTCCAACAGTCGGTTTAACAAGCACTAAATCACCGAGTATTGCATTCTAGATAATTTGCTGCCCAGTATCATAATTTTGTTGATTAATATGCTAACTCATAATAATCACAGATTCATCATAGTAAGCTTGGCAATTAATATTCTGAACTAGACACTCAGCCAGGGCACAATCCTGTGTCCTCTCAGATCAGTGGTGCAGCACAGCCCAACCCTTTTAAAGGAACATTATGACACACCTTAACATCAGACGAGCTTTGTAAGGGCCTGACCCATAAAACCCAGTAGCATTTCCTTGAAGATGCATTTCTTTCATGAAGCAATTCCACCACCTACACTTTAGCAGAGTGCACTGCTCAGAGACACATCTTCGCTTTGCTGTCAGCACAGAGAATCGAACCCTGCTTCCCTGGAGCAGCTTCCTGTCAATAAAACTCACCTCAGACCAATACTGGCTTGGTTGAAATTGAGCTCTGTAAATCAGGGCTCAGCATCCTTGAGGTTTTCAAACATTTGCCTTTACAGCAGTTATTTACAGGTGATATTTTGCTGGGTTCTCACTGATATAATCCAGTAGTAACTCCTTGAAGATGACGGATTTGAACCAAGGTCCACCACTCAATTGGCTATGCTACAAAATGAGGGACTCCTACCTTCTTTGCCTATATGTTACAAGAATCATCCAAAGGGACAAACTGAGGACAATTTTAGCAGTTTCTTATTGGTGATGGAGGTATTTAATTCAGAGAGTCATGTTTACCTAGACATCTTTCTTTTCTCCTTAGTGAGTGTTCTTAAATGCAGCTTCTGAGGCCAGGCTAAACCCCTACTAAATTTGCTCCATAAAATGAGGTCCCCTGCAGCTGGAATATGTGGATGGTGTAGGATTCGAGTGGCAGCCACCGCCTGCCGCTCTCCCAACCACTGGCATTTAAATTGAAATCCATTCATCACAGGCTTACAGTCAGATCTAACCATACATGAGCCGCTCCACATCTCTGTCCTAAAATATTTATTACTTCTGAGCTAGTACATTAAGATGGAAAATAAAAATCCAAACCCTAACCCCAAAACAAGAAACAATACTTGCATCTCAGTAAGTGGCTGAGCAGGAGACTCTGGGGCTACTGTTCACATATGTACAGGATATGTAAAGGATCCCTCTCACTTCCATCAGAGGGCATTTATCCTACAGGCAGTAAGTGGATGATTTCCATATTTCTTCACCCTTGAAAATAAAGTGTATGAGGCTGCGGAAGCCTCAAGGGACAATAATGCATTTGTCCCCATGTTAGTTTTGTAGCCTCCTTGTTCAAGGTTAATGAATTTATTGTCTGTTCTTACAACAGGTGACGGACAGAGTACAGATCTCCAAGCAATTATGCTCCTAGTTCTGGGAAAATAGCTGATGAGGCAGAGATGATCTGAAGGGAAGCCTCAAGGAATCCATGTAGGACTTCATCCCAGAGATGCAAGCCCTGGAGAGATAGTGCTTTCCCTTGCTCTTCTGCGCACAGAAAAGTTGTTTGGGCTTCAGCTGAATTAGAAGCGTGGTAAGGCAGGTTTCTAGCACAACCACCCCTACAACTGTTCTGCTGTTCAGCCCAAATTCATGTGAGAGCTCTGCCAATGTGTCTCAGTAGTCACTTGCAATGGAGCTGGAAAGAAAGAAAGTTTGTGCCCATGATGCCTGATGGGTGGTAGACACTAACTGGTGTTTACAAGATGTGGGTTAGCTTTCCTAATGTGGGTTTGGATAAATCCCCTTGGGTAAGAGGAGAGTTAGACACAATGGGTTTCTCTCTTTGAAGGGGCAAAAGGAAGAGAGAGATGAGTCACTTGGTACAGCCTTATGAACCCACATCCCAAAGGACTGTGATGCACAGGGATGGGAAGGGCCAGTCACGGAGAGGAGCTGTCTGCAATTAGCACAGCATTTTATGCCACAGCATTGCTGCTTTCCAGGCTAAAACCTCACTCACTGCACAGGAATGGGTCTTCAAATGGTGGATATCTCATTTCTTCCAAGTGCTCAAGCAGGGCAACCTTTGCACCAACCCTTCCACTTTCAAGATGAATGAGAAAACTTCCTTTAGTAAATACTAGAATCACTTTTCCTCCTTGTGACACATTAAAACAATAAAAAAAGTCATGGCCATCATTCCTTTGTCAGTAACAGTAAGGAAAGAATATTAAGCAAACAAATCCAAACACAAAAAAGCACAACAAAAGTGGTTTGTTCCTCATGATATAAATTTTTCTTTTTAATTGAATGGGCTAAAATCCACATAAATGGGACAAAGCAACAGGAATTTTCTGCATTTTCATCCAATTTCTGTTTAAGTATAGGGCAATCCTAAGATTGATTTCTATGGATCTTGGATCAGGCCCACACAGAATTCAGCACTTTCCAGGTTAGAACAGAAGCTCTACAAAAACACCTTCCCATAGTTCGTACCAGGTTTAGGTTTCAGAAACGTGACTGACAAGGTTTCAAGAAATGCTGAAATTCCCTTCCTGAAGTCCAAAGGGGAAAACCAAGCAATTCCAAGTGAAAAAGCCAGCAAAGCTCCTGAATCAGCTCTCTATATGCCTCTCCTGTGCTCCAGCCTAGATTTGTATGAGAGTTGTGTCCGTAGAACCAAACTCTACTTCCTACAGCCCACAACAGAGACTGAGATCCTTCATTTATTTTCAGTATTGCCTTCTCCCCACAGTTTCTTCCCCTTAGACACTGTCTTTCTCTCTGACTCTTTTTTCCAGCTCCCTTGGGGCAACTAAATTAAAACCTCATTTTTGTGATGCAAGGATGCCTCCTGCCTCCTGAGGTTTCATTCTTGGAGAGCTCTCATTCTTTCAAACCTCACTTCTGTGCAAGTTTTTATTCCTCTTCTGTGCTGGTTCTGGGGTTATGATTGAACAGGTCAAGAGACTGACCCACAGGCTATGTCAAAATGATTTCTTTCTATTTGGGTGGGATTTTTGAGGAGCACTCAGAGCTGGCCTCACAGAGAGCTGAATTCATCCAGAGTTTGGTTGAGAAGAAGCGGTTTGGATAAAACCCTAGAGACAGCCTGGGACACTCTACTCGTCCTGACAGTTTTAAGACATGCTTGTGCAGAAGACACTGTCAAAAACCCCGACCTACATAAACTCCACAATCAGGTTGGATTACCACTACCACCACTCCTGGACAGTCTAAAGATAAAATTTTGAAGGCAACTTCCCAAAAACTTGTTGGCAGCTTTGTGCTGCTGTTTTCCTACTTTTCAACTCAACCCCAACAGAAGTGTCCACCCTCAGCCTTTCAAACACCAGAGACATCTCAAACTCCTTGGTTTCAATCTGCATCATGTTATCCCTGGCTGTCACCAGAGCCATGGGGTCTGGCCATGAGCAGAGCAGAATTAATACATCCCTGGCTGCTTGCAAAACCCTCCTTCGCTCCCTGCACCTTGCGCTCTTTCCAAGACCCACTTTTCCTTGACCTCATCCCAGCCAAGCCTGGCTGTCCGAGGGCATGGAGCTTGCCACACAGCACAGGGAGACTAGCTCCAGCTTGCCAGGCTTTTCCTGACTCCCTGACACTTCTGATCTGATGGATTTTGCAGCGGTCTTGTAAATGGGAATTAGTCATGCCTGGAGGGTCAAGGTTGTCAGACCTCACGCTGAAGTGCACATGTATTCCTCAAAGGAAAACTAACAAAAGTAGGTTCTGTGCCAGGCTAGGAGGGAAAGAAGGTATCAGCAAATTGACAGAAAACAGCTTCTGTGTCTTTTCAGCCCAGCAAGGACCAGGCAGCAGGGCTGGGGTGGGGAGAAGGAAAGAACAAAAAGGGAAGAAGGGGAAAGTAAGAAAGGGGAAAGTAAGAAAAGGGGAGGGCAGGGAAAAGGGATCAGGGAAAAGGAAAAAAGGAAAAGATAAAAGAAAGGAAAAAGCTCTACCACTACTCAGTGTATGGAATAGTGTCAGAGAAAGAACTCTTACTTTGGTCATGGCAATCACATACTAGCTAATCACTCAGGATCCTGTACTAATGAGGAAGGAATTAAAAGCATTGCAAGATGTGATGAGCTCAGACAGCCTGGATAATATAATCCTGTGGCCTTACAATAATGCTGTTAGCACAAAATATATTGACAGATAAAGAGGAGTGAACACAAAAATACAGCTAATGAAGTAACAATAAACTTAGCTGATACAAGTCAGCCTAGGTCAGCTAACAACAGTCAAAAGACTCAACGATGACAATTTTCCATAGCTTGAAGTCCAGCTTCCCAGTTTCTAATCAAGTGAGTAAATTGTGTCCCTGTGAGTTGCACCAATTCACATGAACTACAGTGAAACTGAGTGAAAAGAGTTTCTTGTAAGGAGTGAGATGGAGGAGGGGTTGGGGGAAGCTGGTAAAAAAATCAAAGTCTGAATTGGCTAAATTGGCAAGTAGTGTGGCCCGACAGGAATGGATCAGGGGAGAGGTAGGGCCTGACATAAACATTACATACATTTCAGGAGGTTTATTTTGGCTTAGTACTATGCTGGTCTCATGGACTGAATGTCTGTTGAATCCACAATAAGCACTACGGTGCAACAGGGATAACACTGAGGGATATATTTCAAAAGCAGGCTCCTAATCCAAACTAAATGCTGATGTGGACAACTCCAAATTTATTTTCATGTGGAGACTAGGTTAAATCCTGCTATCGTTTATAGGCATTTTGGGGAGGGATGGGGTAGAAGTCTTGTGCTAAGTATGCAAAGCACAGCTGAAGTTACTGTTATGCAGCAAGCTGGTGTGTCAGATAAAGTGTAAATAGCTGTCCACATGCCACGCCTTTGCCTGCCTCAATGGCACAGGGAGGTAGCTTGGCTTAATCATAATGTAGGAGCACTCATGCAGCCTGTTAGGGAGCCTTGCAGCCAGGCAGGAATTCAGTGAGTTCCCAAAGGCACCATATACCTGGACTCCTAGATGTTACTTTTGGGTGGGTTGCCAGTGCTGAAGGGAAAGATTAATATGAGAGATCCTGACCCTGCAATAAACACTCAACAATACTTCTTCCTATTAGGACTGACTTAAACTTAACTGGTGTATCTGCTGAACCACCACATTCCGTGGGCCTTCTCTGAGAAGATCAAGTTAGATCATGATAGAAGATACAAGGCTTTCCAGACAGATCCAAATTACTCAGTTACAGACAGCAAGTTGGATAAACTCCTACCACTGGAAAACTGTCTCACCTGGAGATCTCCTTCAGCCTTTGGGCAGGCTGCAAAGCCCTCCCAGTAGGAATGGTGCAGCAGAATCTCAGGGCTGACATACAGCACCAAGGACACAGTAACAGCACACAAGCTCTTATCTAGTGAAGATACAGAACAAAACCAACACTGCAGAAGCTCAGGCTGTCAGTGTTGTTTGTCTGTGGTGCTTACATGACCTTCACTATCAGTGTTTCTCTCAGTGCCTGGCTGATACTGCCACGGAGACCCTCAGGGGCTTCGCTGGCCATGCCAGTGCACTCATTATGGTCTGCAAGCACGAGCTCATTGCCACTTCAGCTGTCCCATCCACCCTTCTGGTGACAACATGAGGCTGAAAACATGATCTGGGGTCCCTTCTCAAGAGAAGAGAGACACACTGTAACCCACTTACCCAGAACCACACAGGAAGTCCATGATAAGCCATAAATCCTTCAGAACAGAACAGGAAAATATTTGCACAGTACAGCAAACTACAGTCTCAATGTATCCAATTATTCATTTACTGTTGGTTTTCCCTGTGCAGGAGGATCTATCAAGTTCATCCTGGGAGAGGCTGCCACTTCACTGGGAGAGATGCTGCATATTATCTATAAAATGGGAGAATGGGGCCCGTTCCGGGCAGAAAGGGTTTTGAAAGAGGAGACGAAGCTATGTAGGGGCTTGATGCTTCTGTGATAACAGCAGAGTACTCAACTGAGTTTGCTTTGAATGCCTTCCTAGTCATGAACCACCCAAAGAGCTGTCAGAAAAAAGGTGTTATGTCCTGAGAGAAATCCCAGTCCTCTGACACTTGCTTTCATGTTGATAGGAGCCCAAAAAAGTTGAAAGAGCAAAATTTCCAACTCCCAGGTGTGACAAAACAGAGAACATCACTTTCTTTGGTGGCAACAAAAGGGAAAAATTCAAAACAGTCTCCTGACAGCTCTCACAGATTTGCCCTGGACAAGCAGCATCACTGTGTTTCCTCGATTATTACTTTTAGCCTGGAAAAAATTGACCCTAATCTAAACCCAGCCCCAAAAAGCAGACACAACACACTGAAAGAGGGAGATGGAGGCACAGATGGGACCCCCTCAATCCAAACAATAACCAGCTGTGATCCACCACCCCAGAAAGAACCACCCTGTCCTGCTGAGATGCCACACTCCCCTTCCTCTGCTCACACCCAGACAGAAAAGGGCTCCATGAGCCAAGCAATAATCCCAAGCAGAGAGACCTTAAATGCAAGAGGGCCCACCTGTGCCTATAAATTGTATAAAGGCAAAGTCACTCATGCTTATCAGTGGTGATAGCCAGAAGTGCAAGAGTCGTCCCTGAATGGCACAAGTGTTCCTGCTGCAGTCACAAAGACATCATTTCCCTGCATTTTATTTTTTTTTATAGGTATGCTTTTATTTTAACAGCCCTTTTTTAAGACTGTGGGCTAAGATGGCCTTGCTTCCCCAGGGGTCTCACTAAAAGCCAAACGGCACCCGACTCACCAGTGTAACTTAAAAAGTTAAGCAGTGGTTAGGGACAAGTCACCTCATTCTTTCCAGCCCTGGAATCTTAGTGCATATGAATTTTGGATACTGCTGCAAAAGTGGCACATTACAAATTAGCAACAGTTTAGTTTATTAGTCCCCAAGTGGATTTATTTATGGCACAGAATATATTGCTGTAGGTTCCCTGAGACCAGGACTGTGACGTTACTGAAATTAAAGGGGATTTCATGTGGAAGACTGTGCCAAAATGGACTTACTCCTATTGTGCTTTCAACATGTGGTATTGTTTTACCATATACTTCTTGAGCTTGATGCCTTCACACCTTACAAATATCTGTTGCAGCAGCTGATGGTGCATTCTGCTGAGGTTACTGCTACAGGCATGGAGGGAGCCAAACACAACGAGAACCTAGATCCTTCAGCCCTCAGTCCTCTTTTTCAGGGAAAACCAGCATCATCTGCTACTTACAGCAAGGATTCAGGACTTCTGGTGCTCTTGACTGCTCAGACAGTAGGGACACAGATGTTTGTAGTGGTGAGGCAGAGGAAAGAGAGTTCCCTCAAGGGGCATAGCTTAGGCAATGTCTAAGCTACAGTAATTCATCCCCTCCCATTAGAGCAATGAGAAAAATCCCTTCACTTTTACACCTGGGGAAACTGAGGCACAAAACTCAGCATACGCAGCTCTTTTCATCATTTCAATGAAACCACGTTGTCTCTGATCAAGCAGGATGTTCAGAGGCTGTCTCAACAAAGTTTAGTTTCCCTGAATTTTCTAAATGAGGGAGCAGACAGATTCCAATACCATTTTCCCCAACGTTGCAACATGTAGCTCCAACACCCAAGAGTCAGAACTGGGTCCTTCACCATCATGACACACACCCCCAGCACCAGAACCAGCTCTGGACACAGTTAGGAGCCCCTCAAGCAGACTAACCTCTGAGCACAGCTCCCAAGCATTACAGACACAGGAAGGAGAAGCCAAGGAGTTTCACCCCCGTTATTCTCACACTGTAGTAATGTAACTGTTTTCTACCACTTAGATCAGCCTTATGCTTGCCCTGAAATAAATATGTCAATATATGAACTTTCAGTAGCTGGTGCAATTTGATGTACACCTTCTTTTCCAAGAACTAGCAAAGAACAATGCCATCTTTGTGTCTGGGATAGAAAGTAACCACTGCCAGATTCACATCATTATTCAATTTATTTTACTGTCTTCCCTCTGATCTGCTAGTATAAGAGGTTCTACTCCTTAGCAGGATGCTACTGTTTATCCCAGCTGAGGCTTGGCAGGTGTCACTTCCCCATCCAACACAAGGAAAAACTGCTGCTGCAGAGCTAAGTGAGCCTTCCAAGGCCACACACCGAGCAGACGGCAGCACCAGGACTAGAAATTAGGAATCCCAAGTGCCCCACCACAAACACAATCCGCTGAGACCACAGTTGCCTGAGAGCCAATGCCCACTCTCATGGACTGGAACACAGTAAGTGAAAAAGAAGAGTTTGGTTTTAGTGCTGGCTGGCCTTGCTGGAGCAGCTCCTGGCTCCTGGGGAGTGAGCAAGGAGGACATCAGTGCTTGCAGAGAGTGGAGGGATGGTGTCATCCCCAGGTGACAGCAGTTTTCCCCACAGCCATCACCGTCTGTGCAGACTGAGCCTGTTCCATGAGCTTCTGCATGGACCCAGCAGCAGGAGAAATGCAGGGATGGGTACTGATGGGAGACCATCAAATCTGAGCCCCTGTGTAGGCCTTCCTGCAGGGGTGATATGTACATGAGGCTGGCTAGTGTGAATTGCCATTGCTGAAGATATTTTGGGGCTGCCTCCCTGTCTCTGTGTTCTCTTCAAGAAAGGAGAAGATGCCAAGCAGGATGGGAAGGTGAGGGTGAAGCTAATGTCAACCTGACTTTCTCCCAAGGAAAAAATATCCTCAGTGCTTCCTCACCCACTGCACAACAGTTAAATGAGAGATGACTTGACCAGCAGTATGTGGCTTGCACTGTGTGCCAGGGCTTGGGCTGTGTAGCAAGGCTTCGTTCATCTCCACGGACAGATTTCAGGGACAGGATCTTGTTCACAAGGTGTTACTTGTAAGATTTCAGGCCAAGTCATGACAAAGGTCACACAACCTGTTACCTTCTGCCAGGGACAGCAGGTGACAAGAACTGATTGAAATGTTTGGCTTCATCCCCTTCCACATAAGTCAAGTGGATGCATGGAATTCAGCAGACTTGCCTCAGTACAGCTCCTCACATCAGCCTCCTTTGCTTTGAAACAACTTTTAGCAATATTTAGTACATCTGTTTCTAGTGCCCAAGGCCAAGATACTGATTACCAGATTGCTAATTTTAATTACTACCTGACATGTAGAAAACAAAACCAGATACATGTGCCATTACCCCATGGAGAAAAAAAGAGTCAAAACTAACCAACAAAATACAGAACATTGCAATGGAAGAGAAATCCAACCTCCCTCTCACAAAACAGTTTCTGCGGCATTCCTCCCTTCCTGTGTTTGTGTTTCTCTTTTTCCTAAGGGCTATAAAACTTAGCATACTAGGAACTGTGGGTTGCTTTATAGATGAAGCAGTTGGGTTTGCTAGAAGTTGGCTTGAAAGGGGTACTTCTTTATGGCTACCTGGCTGCCCTGACTAGTTTGACACCTGAAAATTACTCATCTTTTTCTTCCCAGAACACATGCCAGTCAAAAGCACTAAACCTAATTCCTCTGAAAACTTGTGCCTGAAAACACAGTTCTCTCTGCTGAGAGGAACATGAAAATAAAGCTCTGCAACCTTCAGCACCTGCCAAGGAAGATCACCTCAACCTTTTCTGAATTGTTTTGAACCAACACTCTGTTTCTCATCCACCTCTAGATCTTGACTTCTTCACTGCTTCAGAAATTGGAAGCTGACCTCTTTTTTTTCATAGCTTTTTGTTGGCTAAAAAGAAGAAATTTCTCATCTGAAAACCCATAGTGCCCTGTTGTGTCTCACTGGAGTGGGCAGATTCATGCCCTGGAAAACCAGATAAATAATGTGTCATTGGGATCTGCCTTCAGCCAACCTGTTTCTGGCCCTTTTATCCACTTGTACAACTCCTTTCCAGTCTCTCTTGAATATAAATTGACTCCAAAAAATCAGTGTTGCTTGCCCTCCTGGTGTCCAAAACTGCAGAGCTATAATGTACTTGTGTCTGCCTCTTAAACGCCACTGTTCACCTCTTTTGTGGCACTTTGTAAAGCAAAAGGAATGGGCAACACCAGACGTCTGCTTCAAAACACAGGGGTTTAATTTGATTGGGGTTTTTTTTGTAAATAGACATGGACCACATGGATTTGAATTCTTATTCCTGCTCTAAGCATGTTGTTTTTTCCAGTTTTTAAAGTCTGTTCACCTGGAGGGCTTTTTCTTCAGAGATGTCAGCATAATTTTATTGTTTGTTCTCCCTCCACAATGTAAGGAAGCCACAATTCTGCTCAGGCGGAGACCAAGCATGTAGCCTGTCTTCATTGCAAACTGAGAACAACAAAATCCTTTTCCAAAATTTCTCCTGGTACAAAACTTGGGAAATAACAACACAACAACGAACAATGCATTTTGAACCTCCTGAAGCATTTCATTTCAGTAACAGCAAAATTGCTTCCTTTTTCTTTGATAGACTAACAAAACCTAATTCTAACTCTGGAATATAATAAATGAAGATACTCTATGTCAAAAAGGAAAAAAAAATCAATCAATAAAGCTAAGTTGCATTGAAGCATTATTGAAATGAATTATGAAGTCATTCATTTGCCATTAAAATCAACACAGGCCAGTGAATCACACTCAATATCAACGAATGTGCCTTATTTTTAAGAAAAACAGTTCAGTCGGAATTTAATTGATAAATTCTCATCACTTCTCAGACTCTACTGGGGTTGACTTATTTGTGTCTTATGAAATATTGCTAATGTTAATCTTCTTCAACATTGCAAAACTGCATGGAGGGTTTATAAACAGGACATGTTTTGTTGGACAATGCACCATCTTTTCACTACAACTGCAGTACTTCGAAAAAATAAGCATAGCATTTGAGTACCCAAGCTTTTTCTTGGAGACCATCTCTCCTTCCTCCCAGACTTGCAGATTTAAGGTCAGAAGTGATTATCAGATTATTTGATCTGACTTTTGCTCAGATGCTTAAACCTGAAATAACATCAACATAAAATCTCACAGGTTCTCAGACTGATTGCATTATTTTAGTATGGTCTTGAGGCCAACCCCCTCAGAAGATACAGAGGATGACCCTTCCAGGAAAGCACTGGGTTGAGTGTGAAAATCACTCTAAAACTCAGCAGGAGATTGAGAACCCAGGCCTGCCTTTGGTAACTTATCTCAGAGTTGGCAACCATGGTGGCTGTCAGAAGCAGTGCCCTTCTTTTAACATGAATTTCACCAACATCTGTCCCCTGCTGCTGGTGTTGGTTATGTCGCTCTTGGGTGCACACAAGTGTCACTTGGTACCCAGTACTTGTACCTGGTCATGGAACCAAGAAGTCTCTTTATCTCCAACTCTGAACTCTAAACACATGGAGCTCTTTTTGTCTATCAGGATAAGAAATTTTCCCAAGTTTCAGTTGTTTCTGCATATCTCCTTTCTGCCATCTTCAAATGTTCAACCCCTTTTTTTCCAACAGGGATGAAGGATGTTGGAAAACCCATCAAGTAAAGTCACATCCCTTGGTAAGGCCAGTCACATGCCTGTGCTAGTCCTTGGTATAAAGAGCAGTTTAATCTCTAGGGCTGGACTTTGACAACCCTGCAGTAACAATGTCCTATAGGACCCTCTGTCACTATTCCATAGAGATTATGAATTAATTATTCCTCTGAATGGGAACACATAGCTAGTTACATACGAAGCAGCACCTCAGCAGTTCAAACCTTGCTGTTCTAACCAAGGTGGTGACTGAGGTTCATCACAGTGCAGTCAGTCAACACCACTGCTCATTATCTACAACACTGGGATTCGTTCCACCTCCTTTCCCAGACACGACTTTCACTGGAGAGAGACTGGGGATGTCACTTAAGTAGTTGCATTGAGCTGAACGTGTCTACTTGGATGATGGAGGAATGACAGAATCAGTCACCAAACAGGCAAAATTCCCACTGGTGGCATAAAAATGTCAGGACTGTATTATACTGTAAATGTCACTCGTATGTGCCAATGAGTTTTTATTTGCATTGTTTCTATATAAATATTCTGTTCTAAAAATGTCAGCGAGAAATGCCAGTTAGTTTCTGACAATGATGACAAAGAGAAGATACATGGGAAGCTAAGTACTAGAGTTTCCCAGAAAATCGTAGGGGATTTTTCTAATGGAAAATATTGCACTTTTGTTTAAGAATCCCTAATCCTTTGGCCAACCGCCAAAGTCTCTTGGAATGAACAATATTAGGTTTGGCCAATGGTCGTTCAATATGGATCCAGCTTCTCACAGCAAACAGACAGATTTGGTTAAAGAGAGAAAACCCCAACAAGTTATGCTGTCAAGCACTCAGCTGATCACCAGAAAAGTTCTGATAGCATTTTTTAAATGAGCTGTATCGAGTATGTCACCAGTATTGACACTAAAGTCAATGAACTCACTCCACCGTAAAGCATTTAGCACAGAGAGCACCAGGAATCTTTCCTGATCTATAATTCAGGCTGGCATTCTGCTGATGAGGATTTTCCAAGGAATGCTGTAACTCAGACTGCTTTGCTCTAATGCTACTATATACACACATAAATATACATGTATACATAAATATACATATATATATCCGTCTTCATATATATTACATTTCTTTATATACTTTGAAGTGTTTGATTTCATTTATTATTTATAAAGAAGTGTTCCAGAAACTGTTTAATGTGATCATAAATTTTCATTGAGGATTTCCCTGCTTTTATAAGCAACTATATATGAAACTAGCATTTTAGAGACTAAAAGAAAGCTTTATGAGAGCTGAATCATCTCTGGTCACTGCAAAGTCTGAACTATGAAGCTTCCATTATTTCCTACCTGTGGTAATTAGAGACACAATAGATTCTCTCTTTACAGGACTTTCAAAAATTCTTTAAGACATAACTTTTTCTTTTAGAAGAGATATACGCTAAAGCTGTATAGAAATGAAAAAAGCTTTAGACTGTATTTACATAGCACTTTATCTCTCAGATCTTTAATTTTGCCCTTTTCCATTAGGGCTGGGATTAGTTGACAGTAATACAGGTTAAAGATTAGGTGGGAAGAGGCAGAGTCTGAACAAGCCCTTCATGGCTGCAAAAACCTCATTCAATTCATCCTTGCAAGTCTTGGCATCATGTAAGGAGCTATTCTGAAAACAAGGAATAAACCAATGTGTGAATGTATCTCAGCCCCCATGAGGAAAACAACTGCTCCAAGATTTTACCCAAGCATGGATCTAAAAGCCAACAGACAGGGATTATGTTTGAAAACCTTCTCAGCTTCTCAAAAATATCATCTTTGAAAATTTGCCTTTTCTTTGGAAAGAGGAGCACAGTTCTGTCCAGCTGTCTCAGTAGCACCTCCTAAAGTACCCTAGCTCCTAGGAAAAGCATGCTTCACTTTCCAAACACAGGGTGCCTACTTTATTTCAGGCTCTGAATGTGGCAAAAGAAGGATGTCTACACTTCCAACGGCGAGGGGAAGCACTTCACCCTCGCTGCTGCGCTGCTGTGCACAGGGAGGCCTCCAGCACTCGGGATCACTCCCCACGTTGAGGTTCCTCTAGAGCTGACCCCACATGAAAACAAAACAGAGCTGAACATCCCACTAAGGAAAGGTAACTCTGACAAGGGGAGAGCTGAAATCCCCCCTCCTAGTGAAGCTGTGCTGTCCACACCTGCAGATTAGGCTGGGAGCCTGTTGCGGTGCCATATTCCCTTGACGTGCGCTCCTGCCAGGGTTTGACACTACCATGCTCCAAAACCAACTCTTCATCAAAGATGTCTTACATTTAGCTGAAATCAAAGAGCCTGAACAGATGTCTCTAAATATATTTCCTCCTTGTAATGATGGCAAATAAAAGCACTGTCCTCATGTTCTGCACAGCATCTGTAACGCAAGTGCCGCAAAGGGAAATCAAAAGGAACGGGGTAGGATGTTATGTATGCTGTGTGCTCCCAGAGTATTTTAAACTCCCTTAGCCTCTGTAATGAAAACCACACTGTCTGAAAGTGAAACACTGCTGATTGTTAACTGTAGGTCTGTTGGAAATAAAGTGAGGGACACAGGGAAAGGGAATTTCACGTAAATCTAATTTCTTCTGTGTCAAACAGCGCTACTGTATTTCCTTCCATCTGCAAGGATACCCTGTGAAATGTGGATGAATGTTATTACAGTCTGCTATAAGCAGAGTTCAAAGCAGGGAAAATTTGGTTCAGATTTGGATTCGGCAGTTCACAAGTTTCTTCACACTTTCTTCAAACGGCTGAGAAAAAAAATCTCAAGCTCTGACTTGCCAATCTTATATAAAAACTTTTACATGAATCAGGTTGCTATGCAAAGTAGGTAAGATTTAAGCAAATATTGATATATTTTGCTTTTTCAGCAGAATTAAACTAGATTATTTTGTGGGTAGAATTCTGACTGGGATGAAAGCGAGAGCTACATCACAGTTCCCAGTTCTGTCTGTGGCTCTCTGCATGACTTTGGGCAAGTTATTGCTTCTCTTTGTGCTTCATCCCCTTTCTGTAAAACAAAGAGTCTGCTTTTCCTCCACTCTTTCTTTTCCTTAACTAGATAGAAGTAGCCTGTGCTATGTGAGCAATCAGCAGAAACCAGATGGGGACGGTGGCCTGGGGGCAGCTGAGACCTCTTGGTGCCATTGTAATGGACACTAACAAAAGAAGCTGGATAAGAAGAGCCCTTTGTAACAATTTCCACCCAATTCTGACACTCTGAGGAGATAAGTAAAGGTGAAAGCTTATGTTCACTGTCTCTAACTGAACATCCAAATTAAAGGTTGAAATGGGCTGTTAGTTCCTGAAATACAGGTTTTTCTGCCCACCTCTAACAGACTTGCTGCAGTTCACCCATGATGCTGTCAGGTGCTCTGGACAGCAAGGCTGCACCCACAACCCCACAGCTCTGGCTCCTTCTCCCTGGATGCTCCGTGGCAAAGTCCAAGCAAACACCCTAAAAGGTGCACTAATAAAATTCAAAGCCAAATCCTGATGTACCTCCTGGAGCTTCCTTCCTCTTAACATCCCCATCAGCTTTCCAGACTCCTTCCCACAACACAGCTCTGGCACAGAAAGTAAAACATAAGCTGGTAAAGGTCTCACCACCAAGAAGAAACTACCAGCACCTCCATCTCCCTGAGCAAGCTTGGCTGACAGAAGAGAGGGTTTTGGAGCCAGCCTGCTGTCCTTGCTCCCAGACTTACAGGTCCCAACAGTCCCATTGACTGTGGCTCCCAGGAGACCTCTTCTCCCCTATGTCCCAAAGCCCTCACCTTGCATACTGGAACTACTCACCTCCTGAGTTCCCTCCAGGGACCATTAACCTTTCTTTCAGTTATTACTTTCTTTGTCAGCCAGGTAGAATAAAGACCCCTAACACATACACAGATCTGTTCAGTCCTGAAGGGATTTGGAGCTCCCTTCTCAGCCTTGAAGGGACCAACATATCCCATTACAAAGTCCCAGACTAAATTCACTACCAACAAAAAGTCATCTCCCTTTGGACGGGTAAAGTCTACCTTTTGAAATGTCCACATGTTGTCTCAGCAATTCTCCTTTATGGTTGTTTACATTGGATAAGAAGTGGAACACAAAGCAACATTCAGACAAAAAAAGTGCTCAGAAGTAGTAAAATACAGTGTTATCTACTTTTTTAGCTGAATAAATTGAGCTTGCTTTGCATTATTGCTGGCTGTCTTAGCCCAGCTCTGAAAGTGAGAAAGAGAAAGGGAATCTTGAAAGGAAACTCCCGAGAGGACACTAATATTTTTAATAGTTTGTGGGTTATGAAACAAATCTGTGTTAGCAGTATTATATATCTCAGCCTGAACCACTGGGGTGTTTCCAGGCTCTTTAATGAAACTAAAGCACTAACACAGCATTGCCAAGAAAGTAGATTTATTCACAAAGAAATGTTTGCTAGCAGAAATGAAAGCGTAGGCATGAGCGGGGCTGTAGCATACTAATGCATGGTCTTGTCACTCACAATGCCCCTTATCTCACCAGCTGAACTCTGGTGTTGCTGCTGGATCACAGGTCAAACCTTTCCCCCCTTTTTCTGCCATCCAATCTTGCCTTTTCCCTGATTTTTGGGGCCCACAGCGAAGCCACACATCAATATGGGCCGAAACATGGGCTAAGAGCAAAACTTGATCTATAGCTGAGAAGAGCTGAACATAAAAAGAAAAAAACATACACAAACACTAGGGACTTTTATTTTTTTCATTTTACAGTGTGAAATAGGACCCAAACTAATCAATGGAGCTCAGTGGGAGTGCATAATTATTAATAGGCCCTACAAGGGGCCTCAGAAAATATGCAGTTCTCTTGGAAGTTTAAAAGGTCACCATGAATAACTAAAACATACTTTTCTTGGTAGTTATTATGCAGTAAAAAAATAATTCATAAGGAAATCAGTTTAGGAAAAAAAAATTCTCATGTTCTAGCAGGGTGGTTTAGGAGTCATTTCTATGTCTTCCATGTATCTTTTCTGGCAGGTTAATGGGCCATGTTTTATTCTCTGCCTTACTTCCTAAAGCTCACAAAGCCCAGTCCTTTTTCACTGTTTGTTATTCCAGAACTTGACTGTGTGCTGCCCAGCCGAGAGCAGGAATGAAAAATGGAGTGCCCCCTGGAACAACCCATACTGGTGGGGAGCAAGGCCAGATGAACACCCCTGCATGGCGCTACTGGTCAGCCTCATTTAATAATTACACAGCGGTCTGAGGGGCCTGGGCATGCACGTGCTGCTCATCAGGCTCAGCCCTGGTGAGTTCAGACCTTAGAAGGAGCTCTACATCATGTCTAGGCATCAGCAGACATTTCAATGAGAAATAATGAACAACCCCCACCAAGTCCTCCTCCCAACACTTGGTGTTTAGAGCTCACACCAAACAAGTTGTGCTCATTCAAGCAACCCTGGGAGGTTGTAATGAAGCAGCAGGAGAGCCTGACACTGTGCTCTTGGGACACACATCAGGCACACAGGGTGAATGGTATGACAAATTCCTCCTGGCACAATGGATGATGACACACAAGCAGAGATCCCACACTGAACGGTTTAAACATGCAGCGAGGTACTGACTATGGCAAGGATCCTGATGGAAGCAACAGTGCTGGCATGAGGTAGAGCCCAGGCATGAATCACCTTCAGGCATCCTCCTGTCATTTTCTGCATTCAATTCCAACATCTACTTGAGTGATGTTGGATTACAACACACAGAGTCCAGCACAAGTGAATTCTCAATTTCAAACAACAGCAGAAACTGCAGCAGCCTGAGGATGTGTAAGGTGGACAGAACAAGCTTGCCCTTACCTCATACCACGGAATGACAGCTGAGTTGGGTGATGTGCCAGAGGGCTGCCACCACTCATAGACAAGGAACACCTGGACAGCTGAACACAACCCCACAAAGCAGTGGTGGAGCACAGTGCCAGAGTGGGCTGGGAGGCTGAGCAAACAGATGTCTTAACTCTCAGATCTCAGAAAAAAGCCATCCGGCCTTACGGAACACAAACATGGCCTTCATCTGAGATAGCTGCACTCCATCAGAGGGTGGATGGGGATGCAGACAATGCCTATGTATCTGCCTATACATGTGCTTCTGCCCACTGGGAGCTGAAACAGCAGATCCTTGCCCAGACCTAGTTTGATAAGTTTTATCTTGTGCTCATGCTGTCATCAGCCCTGCTGAACAGCACCCAGAGGTGCACGCAGCAAATGCTGTGACTCGGTGCAGAAATACCCACGACCTGGCCAGGTTTCAGTATGAGCACCTTTCTCAGCAGTGAAGTCATTTTATTACCACGCTCTACCCAGGCATGTGCAGCATCTGGTTAATATATTTCTGGGTAGTTCCTAGCTCTCCAAACACTCCATCCCTGCCATACTGCAACACACACAAAAGGCAAACTTTCCAACAGTTTGCTTGGGTACCTGTTCCAGGCACTTACAGACCTGGTTAGGAAAATTTTCCAAGGAGCTAGCCTGCATTTTCCCATGCTTAATTTAGTTATTGGAATGTCTGCCATTTATATGTGTTCTCCTTGGCTCCTGCACAGGTCAGCTACTATAAATCAGCCCAGTATCACTGACTGTAATGGAGCTACAGTAACTTACAACAGCTGAGGATCTGGTTTATGAATGCAGTTCCCAGAGCTTCATGCTAAATACAGCCCAAGGCTGGGGCATTGAAAGAAAATGAAGAGGTTATGAAAGGTACATATGCCAGTTCTAGTTCAATATTGTTTGTCCTAGATACTTACTAGGTGATGAAAGGATAAATAAACAGACCCCAGGCACGGTGATGTCAGACAGTTTATGCCAGTGGTATTTTCTCTGTAAAGGGAGTGCACGTGAAACAAATGAAGAAACAGGTGAGAGAGAATGTTTGGCTGCCAAACTTGGCCACAGATAAAACATGATGAAGATATTAAGCCTGTGGACTGGAATGTGAGTGGAAGAATACCTGGGGAGGGAAAGGAAATCACCATGGCCATTGAGAGCCCTGCCTAAGTACCTGATGGCAGCTGATGAGGAGGTGTGCAAGGAAATTCACTCCTGAAGCCACATCACGCATGAACCTTAAAGCTCTGATCCCATCTGGTGAGGCGAGGAATTTACTTCACAAATTCAGTGTACTACACTCTTCCCTGATCCTGCTCTTCTCCAGTTCTGTGTAGACACGTCCAAGTCAGGCTGCACATTACAAGAGCTTCATATTCTTCATTCAAAACCTTTTTCTTCCAGCAGCAGCAAAAAGTAAAAAGGAACAGATTACTTTCCACTGAAATGGAAGCCTCATGGAAAACGTCTCCATCTGATAGAGCTTTGGTAGGGTTTGGTTTCACTTTGGGGGAAGGTATGGCTTTAAAACACTGGGAAGAAGCATTCTGCATTTCTTGAAATGGAATAATTCTGCCCAAATTAAAATTCTTTACGATTTGAGCCAGGGACTGGTATAAGGCTCCACTGCACATTTGTGTGCGAGCTCTGCTGCCTGAACCAGGAACCAGGACCTCCTCCATCTGCCAAACCTTCACAACCTCATAAGGCTGACCTGACACACCCATCAAGGAACTTTCTCTGGAAAACAAGATAAAAGCATAAACCCCATGAGCTGTGCCAGCAGAATCTGCAGTCAGCTGCAGGATTTGACACAGCTAACCTGAGCCAGGAGAGACCCCAGCTGGCAGCTCTGCCCATCCTCTCACTGCAGGAAGGGGCTTCCTGCTCCCTTTCCCTGGCCATGGATCAGGGAGGGGAACCAAATGACCAGTGCAGCCCAGATGTCTCTGCAGCGAGCAAGGCAGCTCCCATGGGAACTGAAAATTCTGGGTGAACTTGCATCAAACGCACCAAGAAACAGATTCTTCCCGCAGAATTTACTATATATTAATTAGAGAGCAACTTGACATATCTCTGGCTAGCACACATTGAAACAAATCCACAAGTATTCAGCAGCTGAGGTCTTCAAAGAGAGGGGCCGGAAAGAAACCTAAAATATTAAAAAGAAATTCAGCTAATCACAGCTCCTCTGTGAAGAAGCTCCTTCTCTCTTCTCCCCCATGCACAGCTCCCCTCCACTGACAGACGTGCAAAGGGCAAATTGTGCCAGTTTAGAATGAAGCAAATAGGGAAAATAGACACACTTGGGATCAAGAAGGAAAATGTTGCTATGTGTGGCTAAAACACCCTCCAGCCCTTTGGTTATTCTGGTACCTGGCATTTTGGGAATGAACAAAGGGAGCAGAACTGCATTTTTCACTGGAATTGAACAGAAATAAAATCAGCTGTTTCTTCCCTATTAATGTCACCAGCTATTTCACTTCCTAACTTACTCCTTCTGTCACTGTTATAATATATGGACAGCATTTGGCAGCTTAGGAGTTTCTCAGAAAAGAAAACGCCAAAGCCACTTTGGCAAAAGTAACCACAAAGATTCTCCTATGTTTTAATATGGATAAGAATAAAAGGCTCTTTTCTAAATCAGATGATTTTGCTTCAAAAGACAAGTGCAAGTTTAATTTATAGCTGATTTTCTGGCATCAAGCAAAGTCTTACAATAATCTTATTATTTACATTACATTATTTACATTATATTGAAGGATATTATCTGCAGTCTCCTCTCTCCCCTTTCTTGGTTCCAAAAAGGACCTTAATGATGGTAAAAAAGCTAAAGTATTTACTGACAGATGGAGTATAAGCACTACAAGTACAGAAGATGCTGTCTCTGAGTTTAAGTTCTTGGCAAAGGAACCAGGTTTCTGCCTAGGGATGCATTTTCTGTTGGGTTTCCCAGCCATCCTGGTGCTGCATGAGATGGGAACAGTGCTCCCATGGCATACATGGAGAGGGCTGAGATACCAGCAGCAAATGCTTGGACACAGCCTGGCCTGCTCCATTGCCATTCCCAGAATATTTAAAAGCTTAGTCCCCTGATACATTTGAACAGTTACTCATTATTTTTGCAAAGGAGGTGATAAATTACAAAGGCTGATTGATTTACTACATCAAGGTAGCAGCAAGTGATTTCCCCCAGAGCAGCTGCTCCGCTGAAATGCAAGCAGAGCCACAGAAAGGCACATGCCTTTGGAAGGCAGAGCACCAGAGGCTCCTTTTCCAGAGCTATTCCAGTCTCCTGATGACTGTATAATAGAGGGAGAACCGAAGTCATCTGCTTTCCTATTTTACGCAAGGTGACTAAGAAAGTCTTATTTGGTTTGAATAGATTTCAAAAGTGTGCACATATATTTATATATACACACACACACACACACACACACACATGAATAAGCCTCTTTCATAAGAAAGACTTCATGAATATTTCATGGCTTGCCCCTCGGGTTTGTAAGTATTTGGTTTGCAGGCTTTGCTAAGTACAATTTACTGCCACCTGGGCTCAGGAACAGAAGATTTCCACTGAATTCTGCCATGTTCATCAGTGGCCACAGTGTCAGGGATACCTTGTTGACAACAAGCCCCAGCATCCGTTCCAATCAGAGGCATCTTCACTTGTTGAAGCAATCAGATGACAAAATAACCTCCTGAAATTTTACAGGCCAGTCAGCTCCAAGCCAGTGTTGCCCAGTGGGTCTGTCTTTATCTGCTTGGTTTATAAATAATGTTTTATTTAACCCTGGTCCTTGCAAGATACTGTTCAAAGGGAAAGAAAAGTACAGGGTCACCCATGGAATTCATCTCTCATCACATCCCATCACTTTCCACATATTTTTTTAAAATGTAAGCTTGGATAGCCAGGCCAGTTTGCTGTCTCCCCCATGCAACTGCTGACAGTCAGATGTTCTTGCTTACTTTAGGGTTTGATTTATTGTCTGCAATTAGGCTAAAAATGGATATTTTTAAAAATACAAAGGAAATCTATGATTAGTTGTAAATTGGAAGCAAAAATAGAGACAGGAGAAATTATTGCTTTATCCAACTTGCCAGGCATGAACTCATTTGTGTTTTCACTTCTGTGAACCTGTCAGAGGGCTCTCTTCACTCATGTAAGGATACTCGTCTTGCTGAGCATCTCATCAAGATGAAGGAATTTCAGTTCAAACCACCAAGAACTGAACTTGCTGCAAACCACTGCCCTCCCTGGAAACACCCTCAACTCTAAGCACCTCATTCAAAATGCTAGCACAAGTTTGGTGGTTTTGACAGGGCTTAGAATCTGCAGAAATCCAGGTCTCGAGTGTAATGCTGACGAGATCAGCCCCAGAAGTGTGGCATGGACCACTGTGAAAATGAAAATTCAGCACCACAGAGATATCTGCTAAGAAATGCCATGAATGAACAATGCAGCCCAGGTCTACAAATTCAAGCCAAAACCTGGCATGAGATTGCTCCAGCTTCCACCAGTTCATCATTTCTATCTCAATCTCCACCTGAACTGTACAGCCCATTCCACTCTCTCCCTCAAATACAGGACATCATAAATTAGCCAAAAAGGTGGTTTTGTGCAATCAGTGTCTGATTCAATTTGAGGGAGCCACCTTCTCTGGACTTCTTTCGAGCACATTCCAGCACAGCAAAAATGAGGGCAGGCACCGTCTCATGTAACACAGCCCATGGCCTTCACATGCTCCACCTGCCCCAGTGCTTGGCAAAGGCTGAGGCTGAAATGAGAAAGGGTTTCAGTGCATAAAGGCCTTCTAAAAATGAGGCTGGGTTTAAGTAGCCAGGCAAAACCTTTGCATACAATAAGGGGCATGAGAAAGGTTATGCCTACTTCACACAGCAGATTCCAGAACACGGATCCCTTTTCTTGGCCACCAAAGATGCAGAACTCTCTACAATTTGGTGTTTATTTATACGAAAATAGCCTTCATTTTTGTTCCATGCCTTAGGGCTATGCAAACTACAATAGGATAGGCATGTTTCCAGCAGTGACAAGCAGCAGCATTTTGTCCAGCAATTGTTATCACACCCCTCCCAACCTGAACAGAGCAAATTAAAATTAGCAAGATATTAAAGAATTAACACTATAAACATTTATGACCAGTGTCAATCATTCACTCTCTCCTGAAGCATGCAGCAGGGTGAACAAGTAATGCTGTGCTCCAGGGATTAATGGTACATGACTGAAGCCCTGATTGCTGTGGGCTGTTTAGTGGTGAAGCACATTTGCCCTCAGCCAGGCAAAAGGAAGTAATGAGCTGAAATAAAGAAATGGGAAATATGAGTTGGGTAGGAGGAGAAAACATCCTAACAAGCTGCCAGGGGAAGTGCTGGTTCACCGCTTGGGTCATTTCAAATGGGACTGGATAATGCACTGGAAAGCATCCTGGTTTCTGGGAGACTGTGCACTGAATGTGAAGGATGAAGGAGTACAGCACATTTCTGCCTCTTTGACCAGGTATCTTTCACGACCTCCTCTCCAAATAGCTCATGGTTCAAATCAAGCCCAGGCTTATTATCCCCCTGCAGCACAGGGCAATTACTGAAGAAAATAACAAACACACTGACCATCCCCATCTGCATCAGCCTCCCAGGTAGCCTTTACCTCCTCCCCTTGGCTGCAGCATTTCTCAGTCCTGCACTGCAGTTCCTACCATTTTAATCGCCACTTAACAGCAACTGGCAATGCCAATGAGCAGTAACAAGCTGTCAGCCACTGGTGTCCACATGGACAACCTTGAGACAAGACAACACTCAGAGCTTCTTCAGAGGCTCAGCTGCCTCTAGGATTTTCTTTTCCACACGGCTCAATCTATTCTTTAGGGTCAGCAATACCCAAACTAGACCTCAGACTCCACAGGGGGTGAGCACAGTTATTAATGGCGTTATGAGCCTCACAGAAATTTAATTACTTGGATATGTATTCAGGGATCACACATATTTTCTACGTGGAGGTCGTCTGGCAATCAGGAAAAAAATGGGGGGGTGGGGGAGGAGGCTGTTTTTTATAACATTTCCCCCACAGAGAACAAGGAGGTAATATCCAGGCAAGGTAAGGCTGCCCTCAGCCTCCACAGGCAATGAGAACTCACTTATTTCTATGCTGATAGAGGGAATGGTGGTGATTTGCGAATGAAACTCAGCCAGCTTGTTACATTACATGCCCTTTTCAAACAGGAGCGATACTGCTTTCACGTCTGACATGCATCATTAAAAAGCAATCACTTCAAGCAAGGCTCTTTTTATTTATCACGAAAAGAAACGGAATGAGAAAAAGCGGGAGATAATCATCACTCAACCCTCTCCCTGCTGAAAAGTGAAAGCCTGTGTCCAACAAGCAAAGACCACCCATCTTGAAAGGGTTTGGTAAGATTTACATTTGGCCAGTGTTTTAAGAAAGAGTGATTCCTACGCCTTGCACACACATTCAGGGTGATAGTCCTGGGAGGCCCATATACGAACCCGGACAGTAATAAAAATCAGATGCTTCTGCATAATAGATATTGATGTAACAGTGTGTCTGCTGAGAGTGCTCTGTCCTACCTGCAGACAGTTCAGATTTGGCTCACATCCTGGACAATGAGTGTTTATACCACTTACAAACGTTTACTCAATGTCATGGAAGTGAGCAGAGCTGTGTAAATGTCCAAATTCCCTCACATTTTCCTGCATTCTTAGAGTATATTTTTTATGGTATCTTGTGGAGATAGCCTGGAAATGCCAAAGCCATTAGCAAAATTCACCTTTCTGGAAATGTTTTGCATCTTTGGCAAAAACAGGAAGTTTGGAGGCTGGCAATGTGGGGGCAGTTCTGGGGGAAAAATCTTGGCTGTTTCAGAAAATTATCTTTATGTTAATTTTACATGTAAATTATATTTCTGCTCATGTGAAAGGGATAAGTTAATGCTGTATCAGGGAAAATATCCCTAATATAAGAGCCTGAAAGTAATTCTTCCATGATCAGTTAGGAATTTTGGTCTAATCCACCTTTGCAGACTGAGCAAGTATTTTGACAGCAGCAATGCAATGCAAGCATTGCAAATCTGGGTGCAGGGAATGGAAAGATACCTCCCTGCTCAGACCATTTCAAGTCCTTCTCCCTCCTTTTCAATGCCGGAACCCTGGGGCCTGAGTCCTGTGAGTCCTAAAGCATCTACACCCCATAATTAGGGAAAGCAGGATAGAAGTGCCTTGAGGTGACCCACAGGAGCTTCCCAGGGACTTCAGCAATTGATTTCCATTTGTTTCCAGATGTAAACTTAAGAGATTCAAAGATGGGAAACAATTTTCTAGGTGCTGTGTGAACAAACTTTGCAAGCCAGGGAACTTCTTTTTATCAAAGAGAGAAAAAATAATGAATGGAAAATCTTGGCAAAAAGGGCTGATATTGACTAGGACTGAGAACATCCTCCCTAGTGTTGCTCCTATAAAAACTCCAATCCTACCCTGGACAGTGAATTAACTCTGAAAAAAGTCCACCACCTCTGCTGGAGAGATTCCTGGTCTAAAGGTGAAAGCAAAGAGTGCAACAGGAGGGTGACACCCAGGCCTGGTGCTGCTGCTCTCGGCAGGAACAGTAGCAGGGTCCTAAATCCAGTGGCTTAGCCTGACCTATTCAAGTAGTATTTTCTCTGCCCAAATAACTGATCCTTAATGAAGCTATTTATGTAAGGAAATTAAATTAAAAAGGAATGTTAGTCACCTGGGTGTTGCCACATGGCTGTAATGTGTGTCTGGGAGACCTGAGACTCATAAATTGTATGCAACACACTGAATGGAGGTCTTTAGCCTGTATAATTAAGTGGCAACCAGTTTCACATTAAAGATATTACACATACACAGAGGCACAAACAAAATGTCATATCTCCATTTCCTGTGTATTAATCTCTGCTCACAGAACAGTCGAAGAGCATGGGGTAGGAGCGAGGGGGTTATGATACCAAAGCAAAAGGTTTCAGACTGAAAAGTGACCTACAGCATTGCACCCACAGCTTTGAGAATGGAGGTAAGAGGAACACACCAATCCAGAGGCTGCTGTGGCCACAGTTACAACTTGAGTCTTCAGACACTTAGTGTGAAGCAGAGTGTGCAGGATCTCTGAAAAATGAATCATCAATCTCCCAATGCTAAACAGTATAGACCATCACATCACATTAACAGAGAAGGCAGAATTCAAAGCCAGATTATGCTCTTTTTCAAAACCCTGTGGTAAAGGTGCAGGATGAGAGAAGACCAAGAGCCATTCACTGTCAAGTCATGTTTGACACTGCTGCAGTCAGAGCTCAAGGTGTGCACAGCTTGCCTGGGAAACATATGCTCACAACAGCTTCCCTAAAATACAGAAGGTAAATCTCCTTATCAGGGCAGCACAGGTAACTCAAAAAAACTGTGTGTGTGCTACAGAGCTTCACTGTGGTTCTGCAAATGCATCTTGGCTTAGGACAGGGATAGCTTTGAAATGCATAAATCCACACAGTCAGTTCCTCAGCACTCCTACAGTGCCAGGCTGGCAGGGCTCTGAATTTCTGCATCATACGCACACAAGCCCAGCCTGGCTCTGCATAAACAACCCAGACATGCAGGATTAGCTAGCCACACCTCATCTTTGTTCAGCAAAAAACAAATGTACCCATAACACGCCTAAGACGTGGCCTATACGCACACCTCATCCTCACTGCTCCCTGAGGAGGCTTTTTCTACTGTACAAGCTTCTCAAGTCAGGTGAGATACAGTTCTCTCCCCACGCTTCAGCCTGAGCTACAGCATGGCTTCCACACACCTGTGTGACCAGCAAACCTTGAGCCCAGGGCTTTCCCTCCTGCAGCACACTGAGGGACCTCCTCTTCATCCTGCAAACAGCCACAGCTATTGCTAATTCCCAGGGGATACATCCTCAGTCAGCAGGCAGTCCTGAGCTCACACATGATCCCAGTTTAGCCCCAGCAAATGCGGCAGTGGCGGGCTCCAAGCATCCCAGGAAAGGTACTTCTGGTGCAAAAGAGTTCATAAGACACAGGACTGCACCAACCCATCTGCCTTCCCAGTGCTCTGCTGGCACGTGCAGCTAATGCTTAATTATCCTGAGTGATTTATTAACATATAAAGTCAGATTAAATGGGTATTTGGAACTGAGTGGCTGAGAGGCTTTGAAAGGGGAAAGTGATTCACGCTATTTATCCAGCTGAGACAGAAGCCACGTGGCGTGAACCCACAATCCTGATTTCTCCAGATAAAAAGTAAAACATTTCTAAGAAAAGAACATCGTTAGCACCCAGCAGATGTATCAATTAGGATGAATTCCTGATTTAGACAGGCACACTGTCCACACCAACCTCTAAACAGAGCACAGGACGTTACTTAGGACTCTCTATTTTTCTAAGGCAGTTGTGCTTTTACTCACCCATCACACAGGGTCTGTTGGGGTCTCAGATCCACTCAGGCACAATTGGAGCTCCACTGGCAGATCACCATCACTGTGTGACCACATCCATGCCTAAAAGGTGATTCTTAGCAATGTGCAATTTCTCCCTCACTGAATAAACAACCTAATAGAACCTGGATAAAAGCCTTCCTCTTTCAAAGGAAAAGTTCAGAAATAAAAAAATTGAGACAGCAGTAGGAGGCAATATTTGTGTGTTCTTGTCTGCCACACAGTTAATTTGTTTTCTGTGATACTCGTTAGTGCAGGCAAAACTTGAGTCACGTGGTGCATTAAATGGACAGTTTCTCAAGTTCTCCCTGTGACATGATCAGATGGCAGTCCTAGCAGGGTACACTTTTGATATATAGTCACCAGGACGTGGGGAGTTGTAAAGACAAATAATAAATGCCCTTCAAACTTTTTTCAACCTAACTGTATGTAGGGAAGCTTATCAAATAAAGAAAGAGAGAAGAAAAGTAAACTCTCATGTTGACCTTGCTGGAAGATATGAAAAGATATGAAGGACAGAGATCAAAAAATGTAATGTCACAGTTTCATAAAAGTGGTGTTTTTCAGGCCAGGTGTTCCCTATTCCCTATCTGCCTCTCCCCTATTCCACTTGATTCCTAAGCATCTTCGTGCACAAGGATGGATAGACCAGGCAAAAGACCTGCATCAGCTAATCAAACACCTGCAATGAAATTAAAACACAAGCAAAATTTTCACTTGGGTCAAACTACACTTTTTGTTCAAGCCTATAATGAAGAACTTCAGTCTAGAAAGGTTTCCTCTTCTAAACCTGCTTAAATTAAAACCACCAAACTGGAAACAAAAACTGGAAAGATCTTGTCTTGAAATGGCTGAAATTAAAATGTGGAGGTTTCCCCTTCTTTTCTTTCCCTATTTTTTTTTCTCTCCATAGATCAAAGGATGTCCTCTGACCACCAGGTGAGCTAAATTGTAGCTAAATTGTCTCACCTGTCTGAAACTGGTGGGTCTGTACCCACCAACTCCAAGATGCTCACAAAGTGATGCCAGACAGAGAGAAGAGGAGCAGGTACCCTGACCTCCCATCTACCCCAGCCACTTCTCTCGCACAATAAAGATATTCTGGCTCCTGCATTAACAGCACCCAGCAAACAGCATCTCCAACCCTGTTTTGAGACCCAGATGCTTTTACAGCTTGTTTTTATCTCTGACAGGAGATAGAGACCAGCTGAGGAGTAGGGAACATACTCCTAACTGTGGCTCCACGCGGAGCTTTCCCAACCACTTCATCAACACACCCTCAGATTGGCTTAAACCAAGAGCAAATTTCTATTCCTCCCTGTTGGCCAGTGAATGAGCAGAGGTAGCCAAGATCCCTCTCTTTTCCTGCAGGCCCATTTTCCTGCAGGCCCAGCAGTCCCCACTTCCCTGTGTCCCGCCCGCAAGCAGCCGGGTGCGAAAGGCTCGCAGTGTGAAGCTGGTTGGGAACGCAGGTTGCTGGTTCCTGGCACGGCCCAAAATTCAAGGCACAATCAAACCCACAGAGAGTCACTAGCAAATCGCTCGAGCTACTTTTTTATGAGACACTTTAGCCAGCCCTCTTTTCATATCCTTTACGAGGCTGCCTTCAGCCGTACTCGTAGTAAAAACTCCCGAGTTATGGAAATCATAAGAAAGAAATTATGTATGGAAAAATCATTACATTATAAATTGGTTCCACTGTTCAGAACATGTAGGAAATGGGGCATATAAAACTCAGATGGTGTTGCAGGCTTTGATACAAGGTTCATTATTACACCATGACACAAGTGAAATATGTGCTAACACACTGCCAGCTAATTTGCCTTTACTCACAATGCAGACCCATCGCTGGGCAGCTTCACAAATTTCATCAACCTGGGGTGATTTCTCTGATGGCACGTTGCAGCCCCCATAGAAACACCACGGGAAAGAGCAGATTCTGTATCTTCAGGGCTGGGAATGTGTTCCCCCACCTCATTCAAAAATGACAGCCATCTCCGTGTTTTCCCCTAATCTTTTTCAGATTTCATCCCCTTACTAGACTATTGAAATGCTCTTATTCAGTTATACAGGTGTTGCTTGTGTCTCTGGTTTTTAATGCTCTAATCGAAGTAGGAGGCAGAAAAACTGGACAGGAATGGTTTTGACAAAGTGTTCTTTGTTAGAAAATACCAATTGGTTAAAATTGGAGAATTTCCATGAAAATCCATTAGTTTTCATTAAACTTTCATCATAAAATATTCTGAAGCCAACTAGGGACTTTCAATAGCCTGAAGCTGTCCTCTGGGAAAAGGGACAACTAAGGAGGTCTTCATAACTCTGGTGGATGCAGGATGCTTCCCCGGGAAAAAAAAGGAAAACCATGGGATTACACTTGGCCATACTTATGAATTACATTGAGTAAGAAGGGGAACAGCCTGAGAAGGCAAGAAATAGAACAGACACCAGGTATCCACTGGATTTCTAGTTTTCCTTAGAAAAGCTCTTGTTTTAATAAAACAGTTTAAAAATAAAATCATAGTCATTATGAAAATATTTCTTCACTGGAAAAATTCAGGGAAATACTTTTTTTTAAGATTCAAATGGTCTGTTTCCATACATCCACTGAAAAGTTTGGTTTCTTCCTGCAAAATTACTTTCTTTAAAATAGACTCTACTTTCTATTAAATTATAAGGGGTTGAAATCTGAATGAAGTGCTTTGAATATATTAAAAATGTTTTAAATGACCCAAAAACAATTCTCCTTTTTTTGTTCCAACATGGAACAAAATTTCTTTTGCTTGCTTCCCAAAACCTCAACAAATTGGAAAATCCATTTGCCATATAGCTCTACACAGAACAAGAATATCAAGAGGTCTCATTTTTTAATGCCCAAATGGTGTCTGAATTGAAGAAGTGCCATCAAAATGTAAAGCATTATGAACCTCTTCAAATTTCAAGTTGGTTTTGCAGAAGGAGGGAGCCTGGTTTGTGGCTGGGCCCAAGATCTCAATGCTGCCATCATCAGGGATTGTGCATGTTAATAAAACCTTGGATCACCACCCAAGCTTCTCTGTGCCTACCAAAGCTAACCCCTAATTTTGAAGATACTGAGTTTGCCGACTCTCAGGTTACAACACTCCTGCCTGTGGGGGGTTGTTTTTTTTTCCCTGAGGCATGCTGACAGACTGGAGGGGTTTACATCTTGCTGTGTGTATCTCCTTTCACATCTTTCACCATCATTTTAAATGAAATCATGGTGCAGAGTGAGAGGGAGGAGGGGAGGCAGCACAGGGCAGCCAAGGAAACCCTGCCGGGCTCAGGATGCTTGGGTTGTATGATGGGCCTGTATGTGAAACGTTTTTTCACTGAGGTCCCATAGTCAGGGACTGACAAAATCATCATTTACAGTCAGCAAATTGGTGTGGAAAGTCTTTAAGACCCTCAGGCTCACATGGGCCAACAGGCCTCCACCTCAGATTAAAATTACAAAAAGGCTGCTGAAGGTAGGTGGGATTAGAGTGTGGGGATTTTCGCTCACTACGGGGATTTGAGGCCCCACTCATATTCAGAGAAGCCCAGATATCTGACTGCCGCAGAGGTAAAAATAAAGCATTCTGTGCTCAGCATAGTCCCACTGGTAACCACTCCTCTCCCAAACCCATCCTGGTACCCACCTGCTGCTGCCAGAAATACTGGAGGTATTTTTCATGGGGCACATTTCACCAAATGGGCAGTTCCCTGGGAAGAAGTGATCAACTCACTGCAATTCAGGCAATGGTGAAGGCCTTGCAATAGATGCAAAGTGACAGCTCTGGAGCTGTTCAAGTCCAGCAAGTCTTGCCCTGAGAACATGCCCTGAATTCATGCAATTCCCCTTTACTTTTACCTTACCTTTTACAGCACTATTTAAATTACAATTATTTTTTTTAATAAGGAAATTGCATATTTAATGGAAATTAATCTCCCAGTCCCCCTCAATAAACCTTTTGAATCTCTGTATGACCATGACAGAAGTAGGTATTTTTAGAAGGACCATGCAGTAATTTTGTCAGCAGCATTCAATAATTTACAATATCATAGCCAAAGGTAAAGATTTCCCCTAAGTATAATTTGGCATTAATCAGGCCTTCATTGCAGACAGGGCACCAGCCTAGAACACAACCCTACCCTAAGGATGCTGGCGAGCTACCAAGCTGAATAACACAGCCTTATGCTAATTCACAGCCAGGTAAAGCCTGGACAAAGCCCCCCACCTCAGACACAGT
Organism: Climacteris rufus; assembly: GCA_013398175.1. Taxonomy (NCBI): domain Eukaryota; kingdom Metazoa; phylum Chordata; class Aves; order Passeriformes; family Climacteridae; genus Climacteris; species Climacteris rufus. The sequence goes on along the minus strand of VZRZ01008463.1, from coordinate 100,032 downwards.
GAGCTGTCACCACGAGCCAGCATCTCTCTCCAGGTGTGCCCAGGCAACCAAGGAAGAGCCACACCCTCACTCCAGGCTGGCATCACCACTAAAAGCATCGTTCCTGGAGGAGGAAGGCATGGGGAGAGGCTGGCCCACAGAACAACAAATGCAGCTGGCAGACAGCAAGCCCAAATCATCACAATGCATGGATTTATGAGGCTCTTCATGATGGCCCCCGGACCTTCCCTTCTTTTCTCATATTATTACCATGGATGATATTTTGCAGCAAGATTGAGAGGTCTTAAACATTACCCCTGCAAGGTTGTGTATTGGATCGTGGCAAGAACAAAATGTTATATGGGATATGAAAGAAAAGCAAGGCAGAAGATGTCTGATTTACAGACTGCTCCTAAAATGTGTGTGCTGTGCAGGATCGAACACACTCCTTCACCAGAACGTCTCCCTCTCGAACTCCTCAGTGCTTTAAGGAAAGACATCTGAATCACAACACTATGCTTACAAGCGAATAACTATTTTATTATCTGGGCACTAGGTCATGGCAGTTTTTTTTTAAAACAAAGGTGAATTCAATATAGATGTACACAAGCAATGCACCGAATATTTTTTCTGTATGCCTACCCCTGACTTCAGTATCTGTAGTTTCTCTTTTGAATTTTAAAGAAATTATTTCTTTATGGGTTGAAGAATAGTTTTTAACTAGCACCAAAAAGTCTGATAGAGAGACAAAAACCCAACGAACTTCCTTATTTAATGAACCAGTGAACCAGTGGAGAGGTTGAAGCTGGCTCTTACCACCTTATCACCTATTCCCACGTACCCTGTTAGCAGATCTGCACACAGCGGTGGCTATCACTAGGATTGCCAAAACAGCAAATTGTGTGGGAAATGTCAACATCTCGGGGCCTGCATTCCCAGAAACCAAAATTTCTCAAGAACAGCAGTTCTGGAAGGATTTTTGCTACAAATGTGTATAGAATTACAGGCTGTTAAAACACACAATAAAACATTACTAGTAGGGAAACAGAGAAAAAAATAAAAATATATACACAATATATAGAAAAATATAGAAAACAATTAATAAGGAATAATTTGTTAAACCTGATATTTTTCAATGAACTTTGCTTTTTCAGGACCAACAGTAACCAATGGTAATTTCTCTGCAATGAAAGTTTCCCAACTGGCTTATTTCCTTCTGAGAAATCTTGTCAAAATGAGCAGGGTGTGAAGGAAAAAACCTTGGGTTTATAAAAAGAAAAAAAGCAGATAAACATTAAATAATACTTAGTATTTGGCTCCATTTGGACTGCTGGGAGACATGCTGCTGTTTATTAAGGACACACATGGATCTGCAGAGCTGGGATCCCGTGTTCCCCCTGTGCACTCAGCCCTTTTCCAACCACAGAGAGCATCTGAAACCAGCCAATATCCTCCTGCTTTCATTTTACATATGTATAAGTTAATACCTGATTACATCGGGGTTTACACTAATGACTTCTGGACCCACAAGACCTTGGATGGTGACTGGCAAGCATCCAGGCAGAAAACATGGAAACAGAGGAGTCCTAAACCTGTGAGGGCGGGTGCATGTGTGGTGGAAACACTCCCAGGCCTCCTGCCCCCATCTGCTCAGGATCTCATCACAAAGACTGTTGTTATAATAACTTTATTATGGACCTTCTGGGGAAAGAGAACTCCCAGCAAGGGGTTTGCTGCAGCAGACAGGAAACTCGTTTGCTCCCCGCTAGAGTAAAGCCCTTTATAATTAATGCTGGGTAAATAAAGCGCTCATCTGTAAACACTTTTAATTAGAAATTGGTTAAAGCTAAACCCCCCCTGACTACGCTGGCCAGGGGGATTAGACGCACATCAAGCTTTGCCCGATCAGCAAATAAGAGGCCCTTTAGTATCCTCAATTCCTGTGCTGTGGGGCCTCTTTCAGCTCCGATCACATATCACTGCGCTGCTCCAGCCCGCTCTCCAGGCTCAATAGAGGATCAATATTTGTCTGCACTTTCTGAGAAAAAGCCTCCTTGACACAGGCAGCATCTGTGTTTGAACAGTCACTTGCTAACACATAGCAGACTTTCACCAAAGAGATCTTGAGCCGGCGGGTCAAGCACAGCGAGGGTCACCCAGCACTGCTGGTGGTTTCTGTGTTTGCTCAGGGTGCTGCTTGGAGCACAGCTATCAGAAAGGGCTCCTATGAACACTGCTCAGTGCTCCCAGGGCACAACAGACATTGCAGAAAAACAGTGCATGGATAGGGAAAAATAAACAAAACCCCCGAATCACCTGTATTTCCATTTTTTATCCCTGTAGATGACCTGTACCTGATGTCTCTTGTCTCTGAAACAGATGTCTCTAGTTTTCTGTCAGTGGGGCTGGTAGCATGCTATCAGATTTCAGGGAGAAGGGACTTTCTCTTCTGATTGCTGCCACCTCGCCTAGTTCCAGGTATCACCTGTGCATAAGGACAACAGCAAAAGCATGCAGGGATGAGGGAGGTTCTTGCTCTGGTTCTTTGCATCTGGCAAAATGTGTGTGTGTTGCAATGGTTTGTCTTTCGTCTCCCTTATGGAAAAGAAACAAGCTGGTTCTGCTGGAAACGGCACTGGAGGCACCAATTTGCTCTCCTCAAGACAACCAGCACAGCACTAATCAGCAGAAATGTGTCCTCTCCTTTCCACCTGCAGAAATGCTGATCACTTCTGCTGCATCCTCTTCTCTCCATGCTCTGTCTCCTAGCCCAAAATTGCTCCTCATGGAGGAAAACTCCCGACAAAACTTGCCTTCATTCATCTGTGTTGCTGCTGTTGGCAGCTGAACCAACGATTGTAAGTCAACAACAACACCAAGCTCTATGAGATCCCCCTTGCCTCTGCTGCCAAGGGACAACAGTTTGGACTGCAGGGCATCTCAGAAGTCCTGAATGCCACAGAATGTGAGGCACCAGCACAGTGCAAGTGAGCATGAACACACCTGGGTATTACTTTTAGAGATGAGGAAACTGAGGCAAGGCAATGTGCCCATGACTGGCCAGAGTCAGAAACTTCTTCTGCTGAGCCCCAGCCAGCGCTGCTCTGTGTAACGTCCCATACCTCCCATCATCTTAGTTCAATCTTCTTAGCCTTTCCTAAAGAAAAGGAAGAATCTCCTTGAGCATAAAATTGGATTTCTCCGACAGAGGCACCTCCTTTTTCCCTGGAGGTCCACTGACTGAAGCCATCAAGCTGTGTGGAAAACAAGCTGGGCATGGGGAGGCAGAACATCAAGGCAGGGCTCATGCAGAACATCAAGGCAGGGCTCATGCAGAACAGCACGGCCAGAACATGCCACACTAGAGAGGCAGCCTCACCAACTGGTTAATTCCTGGTCCATATCTCAAAAAAACTGGGTTTTTTTTCTATTCCCAGCTCTCTTGAGGATTTTGTGCATGTTAACTTGACTTCTCTTTTCCCCTTCCACATTTTCTGTCCATGTTGTAGTCCCTAGAGGGTACTGTGCTCACTTATTCCCTTCCAGCTGCAGCTGTTCCAGCCCGGTGACCTCCTCACACACGCACAGCCATGCTGCTGGATAGTTCTGGGTCTGGCCAGCCCTGCCATGCCTTAAAGCACTCCCAAAGCCGTTGTGCTCCAAATACATGCAGTGAGCACATACCCACTTCTTCAAAGGTAGCACAGCTCACTTAGCCTGCAAGGAATTCAGATGCTCCTGGGAGTATGTAGCGGGGTTATAACTTCAAAGCTGTCCCATTCTCACTGATGGACTGGACTACAGACCTCTGGAAATGCATCCCAAGCTGAACTGAGCTGTGATGTGGAGGGGATTTCCACCTTTGTCTTGCAGATGGATCATCTCCAGCCAGCCTGGCTGCAGCCTGAGAGAGACTTCCAGCCCCAGCCTTTGCTGGGCTGGTAGCTGACAAGCAGCTCTTTCCCCTTGCACATTTCAGGGAGACAAGCTGCTTCAAGACAAGTCTGTCCTGAAATAACTTCTGTTTTGCCACCCTCATCACCTGTGTTTTTCCTTTCTCCCACGTCCAGCTGGAGGCAAGGTCCAGCTCTAGCACTAGCCAGACCTTTTGTTAATGATGCCTTAGAAAAGAAAGCCAAAACTACTCTATAGATCCTCAGCTGGCTCCTGATCAGAAGGCACTTGGTGGCAGCACATCAAATACACCCACGTGCAGCATAGCTGTCTGGACAGACAACCCTCCCACCTAGTGACCCATCAGGAGCTGGGAAGCAGTGTTGGCTAAGTATCTTGTGGGATGAAAAGATTTCTGGAGACATGGAAAATGCCAGTTGTCCATTAAATACTCCATCATAGTTCCAAATAAATTTTTGGAAGACAAAAAGCCTGGCTACCAGTGCAAAGGAATCTGAAAAGTCAATCCCACCCCACTCCCCCATCCACACTGAGGTGACATCTCCTCCAGTGTCTAAGCCTTGTCTTTGGAACAACTGAATTTACTGAAGCATTAATTTCAGACATTTCCAAATTCAGCCTAACATCATTTGTCTTCCCTAAGTGGCCTGAATGTAAATGGGCATGTGTGACATGGCTGCTGGAGCGACCTTAATCTGGGAGGTGAAGCCCATCACCATGTGCAGGAACAACAAATGATTCAAGCAAAATACTCCCAGCTTTTTATGGAGCTCCTGTAATGCAGGATGTGGGTCTTCATTTGGAAACGCCCTCGAGCAACCTCCTAAGTGGGGGCGGTAGCATGGACATGGCTTTCTTCAGGGATGGCTTCAAGTCCTCCTCCCAGTCTCAAGTGAGATTTGAGGTTTTAAGAGACAACCACCCATTGCTGCAGTGAAAGGAAGTATAAGTCGCTGGGATGCTTGTGGTTTCTGCACTCCTCTCTCCTAGCAGGAAGCATTTTAGTTCTTATTTCAAATGCATAAACTGTCCTTTGAAAAAAGAAAAGCAACAGAGAATTTTCACATGGCCAAGAGCCCCACTCCAAAGGCATTTAGTCTCTTAAATCATGACATAGTGTCCAGATGTGTTATTAGTATGTCTATTATTAGTTCTTTTTAAACCCTGTCCAGTAAAATAATTGAGCTTCGGCCTCCTCAGGCCTGTTGGTGAACAAAAGGGAATAGTGCCCAGTTGGATTACCTATACCCGGAGAGAAGGCTTTGATTTAACAACCCAGGCCTGAAGCTCCCAGCTGCCACTCCGCTGCCCTGGGATACAGTGTCACCACTGCTCCCTGCTAGAGGGATCAAGGGCTTAATGGGATTTAGGGTGGAAAATCCAAGCTCAGCCAGAGGTGTCTGCAACACAGGACTTTGTAGAGAAAGGGGAAGAGAGCCAGGTCTGTTCTTCCCCTCCTCTTTCATCCAGGATCTGCCTCATTTCTCTTGATGAGGTGTGGAAGGGGAGATGGCAGTGCTGTAGTGTCTGTTATTAATGTCATTACTATCCTAATTGCATATTATATATCATACATGCTTAAATGATAATAATAACAACTTCAATAGAATTACAAGAAAAATGATTAGTCTGCTGGCTAAAGAAAGCAGGAGCCTTAATGCAGTGATGGAGCAGATCTCTGCCAATCCTGGATGCCACAGTGCTGCCCCAGGAAGACAAACAAGGAAGGAAGGAAGGAAGGGAGGGAGGATTAACCCTTCATGCCCCATCCTTGGTTCATGAACACAAGTGAAACCACTCCATGCACACAGGAGTAAAATTTGCAGGGGAGAAGCTGTTCCTTTTACTCCTCATTATTCTGATGTGTCTTATTCAAGAAGCATATATTGCACAGAGCACATCCCACATGTGCTGTCTTCAGCGTTCATCCAAAGGCAAAAGCAAATGCTTTTGATCTGACCATATTTTTACAGCTCTGCAAATACACAGGGGTGCTTGTATTAAAATTAATTACCATGAAAGCCACACAAATTCACAGGATTATTCCCAGGCAAACCTCCCTTATAAAACAGACATTCAAGATGTCAGGCATTCTTCCCAAAGACACAGATGAGAGAGATCGGGGTGGTAGAAAGCTGAAGCTTTCAGACCTCTGCGCAACACTTCCATAATTCAGAGATTGCCCTGCATTGCAGAATTCTGTTCCCATTTGTGTTATCCAAAGTAGAAACTCAGTGTACATGACAGGCACAAAAGTCAGGCCAAGTTCTTCACAGGAGCAAACATAGGAGTGATTTTGGGTTATGCCAGTTAAAGACAGGATGACTCATGGACTACACAGACTAACACTTTAGGAGAAAATGTCTCAAATCTGCATTATTCATGAAACATGCAGCTAATCTGACTGATTAGGGAGTTACTGTATTTTGTATTTAACATCAAAAAATACATCTGAGGAGCAGATACCTTCTCAAGAAAACACATCTTAAACCAGCTTCAGTGCATGAGGCTGGATGATCATCATGGCTCCTCTTGCAAATGAATGTCCCTGTTTTTCTTCTCACTGTTCATGGGGCTTAGGAGAATGGGTTTATATGGACTCACTCTGACATATTCTGTCTTAATCCTGGCCCTGCTTGCAGGAAATGGAAATAATAAACTCTTCCGTTTCAGAACTTCAGGTGCGTTGAGGACAAGGGAGAATTTCCTGTGTACATGCACACAAATGTCTAGAGGTTATTTTCACTCCAGACTTTCTGTAGAAACACCATAAGCTGTAACAGTGGAAGAGAAGAGTTTGAGCAGCCTAGATCAGTGCTGCAGGCTGAGTATAGAAAATCAGTGTCTGACTGGTGTGCATGGTGTAAATGCTTGGATACAGTGACCTCCATCCATCCCATCCCCCAGAAACCCTTTAGAATGGTGAAGAATGGTGCCTTAGGGTTATTTAGGAGTGTATCACCTGAACAGTCTCCTGCTGTTGTGGGAGCCATCACCATGATGTGTGCTGGCAGACAAGAATTTAATCTCCTGGGTTCCATAATGCAGAGATATCTTTAGATCTAATATGGAAACACAGAAAGCCAGCTCTTGACAGATGCCTGCCTAATCTCCCCTGAAAAATCTCTCATGGTGGAAGGCCCACATCTTGCCCAATCTATTCCCACCCTACTGCTAGAAAAAACCTTGCCAAGGTCAAACCTGGCTCTCCTTGGCTGTGCCTAAGGCATAGCACTTCAAGTCCTGTACAAGGGACAACAATTTTCCTCCTGTCTTGGTTTTGTTTGGGGATTTTGTTTGTTTGTTTGTTTGTAGGGACTCCCACATTTGAAAATGGATATACCCAGAAAGAGGTTTATAAAGAGGTTTATCTGGGCAAAACACTCCACAGAGTAACTGCTGACTTCTCCCTGCTCTGTGTCTCTCTCCCCAGCTCAAGGCATGAATTGGAGGCTTGAGGGAGCTCATCTGTACACCACACCTACATGTCTCCATCTTCCCTTGTGGTATCCTGCTCCTGACCTGAAGCATTTCTTGGTTCTCCCAAATTCCCATCCTCTTCTGCGCTTTGCGCCCTGGCCAGACCTGTGCTGCAGTATTACAGGAATAGTGTTATGAGCTGCCAAGAGCAGTAACAAGGGACCCATAAACTTTCCCTCTCAGCCAGGAATAATACTCGAGGACTAGGAGTCCATCTGAACTGCAGACAGGAGGAGGGAAAGAATAGGGAACCTATTCGCTTGTTTTGCTGTTTAAACAAAAACGTGTTCTCCAAGCTACATCCACACACTGCTTGGCAAGCACAAGAATATTAACTGGCTTTGTTGGAAATGCTGACAGCACGACCCTGCAAGACATTCCTGAACATGTGAAGCGTGCAAGACAGGGATCTGGAAATCTGCATGTGTGTCTCTGTGTCTGTAACTGAAGAGATGCCCTTTGGGAAATTTTGTGAAGACACAAACACAGCTTTGGATTCCCTCCCATTTCCTCCTGAGAACAGCTCAAGGTGAAAGGAACGGCTCAGCAGCATCCAGACTGCAAGAGGTTCATGCCTCTTTTTGAGTCTCTTTATGGTATTTCCATCTTGCCTTCCCTGTTTGTGTTCACTTCCCTCCTTTGCCTGTCCCCCTCTCCAGGATGGAGCATTTCGAAGGCTCTGTTCCAGCTGGAACAATGTTCATCTGAGCTCCGTGGTTTCTCCACCAGGCAGAAGCCAGGTCCAAGAGGACTTAGGGCTTTCCTCTGAGCCATTACCCAAGTGTTAATATTACCACCCAGAAGCTCTTAGATCTGCGTTTTGCTGCTGGATGCTCGTTAGGCCTGTAACCTTCTCTCCGTGGGGAAGCAATGGCTTCACACCAGCACACCAGCTGGCTGCCCCATTAACTTCAGGCTCCCCAGAGGAGAAGATGGAGGGCATCAGCATCTTGCTCAGGCAGTTTAATGTATCAGCATTTCCTGGTGGTCATGAGAGCAGGGAATCTGCAGGATCATTACTATTCCCTATTCCACAGAGTGAGACATGTGGAAACAGAGAACCATATAAATATATACAAACAAATATATACACACTCAAACCCCAAATCTCAAGTGTCCTAGAGCCTTGGCATTCCTTTAAAGAGATTTATTTCATCCATAAAATTCCCTGCAAGCCTGTGTTCTTGTAAATCTGTAATACAGACTGTCAAATCCCTTTTACGTGATTAAGGGAAGGAAACCTGCCAATGTCATCCGAGGGCAGTCATTAGAGGCAGGCAGAACCTCATCAGTCCACCTGCCTTTGTCCAAGAGGAAAAGCCTCTGGTGTGGCTGAGGTTACAGTGGTGCTCCTTCTGGCCATGGCACAACCTGTCAGGACACAAAGCTGGGAGAAGAAGAGGCATGTTTCCTTCCTTGCAATAAAACAAGCAAATTGCCATGTGCTACCCTTAGAGGAAAGTTCCAATGTAACAAACTTCAATAGCTTTCAGCTAGAGATCTCGATTTACTCAGCAACAGAAAGCAAAAACCATCAGGCTTTATATTACATGGGGAAACTGAGGCAGAAATATGCACAAAGCTTAGAATCATGAAATCACAGAATGGTTTGAGTTGTAAGGGACCTTAAAGACTATCTAGTTCCAACCCTCTGCTGTGGGCATAGACACCTTCCACTACACCACATTGTTCAAAGTCCCATCCAACCTGGCCTTAAGCCCTGGCCTTCTAGGGATGGGCCATCCCCAGCTTGTCTCAGCAAATCACAAGAAATAGGAAATCCTCACTCTCTGGCTTTATGGTCCACGGAATTTGTGCACTTGGACACACATTGCATCATTCATTTGCTACCTATGCAAACTCCTCTGGGACGCTCTCATGGAAATGGCATTGTGTGTATGTGTGTGTGTGTGACAGAGAGCTAGTCTTGGCTTTTCTGCCTGTGACTGGATAGGGCTGGTGGGTTCTGATTTCTGGCTGTACCACACATTTCCTTTGTGGACCAACTCTTGCTACAACTGCCTGCACAGCCAAGAATGAAAATCACCAGTGCCAGTCACGTAGGCTTACTTTCACAAGGGAGAAACACAGAGTGGTAAGTGCAACATTCAGGAGTGGAAAAGACTCCTGCTCTTGATCATAGCAGGATTTGGTCCAGTAGGGTTATGATCCTGCTTCCAGCAGCTGCTGCTTCCAGATGCTACAGGAGAAGGTGTCAAAGCCTCCATCTGCTATGAGTGGTGCGATTCCTTCCTGACCTCAGCTCTTGTGAACTTACGCCTAAAGCAGGGGAACTGATGGCCCATGTGATTTTATTTTCACCAGCGTAACTGCAGATGTTATTTGCCTTGCTAAAAAATAATTGACCACAATATGAGAGATGTGTTGAAAACCAAAGGTTAGCATGGCTAAAATGTGTCAAATTCAATTACCTGGGACAGAAAGAACTATTGCTACAGGAAGAAAAGGCGAGGTGCTTATGAAAGCAATGGATAGTGGTTTTCTGCTCTCTCTCCATTCCTTCCTTTCGGGTTTCATTGCTTTCAGGTGGTGTAATTTCACTAGCAGCTGCTGGGAAAGCCAACCTGAGCTACTCAGAGACTCTTCAGGATGAAGTTGTCTAGTATTTTTACTGTTGGGAGTGGTCTGACCTATCTGTTGCAGATGTAGCCTCCAACTCAGGAAGTTCTCAAAATGCCTGTCTGCCCCAAAACAGCCAGAAACATGTGGGAAAAGGTCACTACACTGGCACGGTGAATATTCACCACCAACTCCTGTCTGATGGCTGGATGGGATCTCAGCCAGTTCTTATGGATTAACATGGACCCACAGCTAGAGAAGAGAGAGGCTGAACAGTGAGTATGTATGACACAGCACTTGTGTTTTGTGGCAGTCTCACCTGCTTCTCTCCTGGAATGTCAGAAAGGTGCTCTGAGACTGGAATACAGCAGAAAAAACATCACACTCACTGCTACAGGTTGCCCATCACTCATGAACTAGTTTTCACTGTGCTGAATGTTAAAAGAGGAAAATGGGAATGTTTCAGGAACTCACCAAGGAGTTAAGGCATTAAAGGGGGGGAAAAGTAGATAAAAAGCCAGAGTCCATGCAAACTTCAGATTCTATAATGCACTAAGCCAAATTCAGTCTGGGCTGGTTCACTGACACTGTGTATTTGTATGGCCCAATAACAGCACCTGTAATCAATCCATCACACCAGAAAATTCATCCCAAATGCTGCAAAATACCTGGTGTAATTCCGTTTGAGTTCCTTTGTCTGTCACTTCATAATTTCCCCTGTTCTTAGAGGAATAGGGTTCCCCTTCAAGCCCGTGTGGCGAGGGTGCCTGGCTGGGTCTGTGCCGTGGTATTTGTGTATATATTGGCTGATGTGGAGGGGCTGCATTTCTGTTTCTTCAGCTACATGAACCATACCCAGAATCAAATGCTCCATCAAAATCTTAAATTCATTTCAAACCATTAGGAAATTTCTTTCCTGGACTTGTTAGTGGTGGCCTTGTTTCAACCCAAAAAGCAGATTTTTGATGGAAACAAAGACAGCACTTATGCAACTTCAGCATTGTGGGGAGCATTCCTCAGCAAATACCAGCACTCTTTTTCTTTTTTACATTTTGTTTTAATTTCAAATGTGTCTTTCTCTTTCTTTCCCACTTCATACAGGAGAGGCTCACGAGGTCTGCAGAGATGTAGCATGTTGGAAACCACTGCAGCCCTCCTGGTTACAAAACAACAATAACAATAAAAATAAAACATAGTAAAATAAACCCTGGAATGGATGTGGGTAACCAGCTGTTGAAACCTGAGGTTGTGCTTGACTGAGCCATGATAGGAAAGAGAGCCCCAGCTACTGAGTACGCTAAACAGCTCCATATCCACCCCGCCTTTCCCCAGCATCCTCGTACTACATCCCCATTCACAAAACAGGAGCAGCAGATCATTAGCCTGAGGGCTGTTTGTTTTCATTGGGGTTTTATTTTGCTTGTAAAGCCCCAGCCCACAGTGTTAAGAGGATCTCTGCAGTGCTGTGGTTACTCCCCTCACAGCCATCTGTGGATGGAGCGATGTGTTCCCAGCCTGCACACACATGCACACACAGATCATTAGCACGCTCTCATCCTGTCTGTAGATGATATTCATACACCCTGGCTCTTGATTATGTTCATATCCCACTGGTTTCAAGCTGAAAGAAGAGTCTGCCTGGATGTCTGAAGGATGCACTGGATATGGACACGCACTGTGCAAACCTCCAAAGGGCCACCCCAGTGTCTCTACCTGGAGGGATAAATCCTCTATAAGCAACCATGTCCCCAGTCACGATCCAAATACCAGCACTTTGTCTTGTGGAGTAGCAACTCCTTGACTCCAGTTAAACTGCAAGTAATTAATGAACAATTATATGTGGTTGAAAGCATCTTCTGTCAGGAGAGGAAAGTCCCTTGGATTTCCAGGCTAAAGTCTCAGCATAGGGAGGCAATGAACATCCTCACCTCCTGTAGACTCACTCCAGTAAACCCTAAGCCCACAGAATGGGGTCCAGGGAAAGCTCATAAAACAGCTGTTTCTTTGTTGGGTATGTATGACCAGGATCTTGCAGGTGTAGGACAGGTTGGGGCTTTATTAGTTACTGGTGTGTGTGAGGAGAAAATCTGTCCCCAGCAGAAGCCATACTGCCCTGGCACCACTCCACTGCCCGTTTCACTTGGGTTTCATGAGCTTTTGCACCATTTCCATTGACTGTGAACATGTGCAGTTATCCTGGAGAGACTTCAGCACTCCAGACTTCCCTGGCTTTAACATTTATTACCAAGGACAGCAAAGCACTGATCCTGACACAATGATGAAATTCATCCTGAGGTTCAGTGCAATCCCCACCAGCACACAAGACCCTCTAGGCACTTTTCACTCCTCCAGACAAGGTCACCTCTACCAAGTCTGTCCTTCCACACAAGAACCTGCAGTTCCCATGGTGGCCTGTTTTATGATGGATCTCCAGCCATACCCACTCTTGCACATATCACTGTAACTGGGAAAAAGGCCATAGCAACAACCTCCCCCTCTCTAGCCAAGATGGAATTTATTAGAGTTCTACTGGCCATGGGTCTTGTAAGTCCCCCTGAATTACAGAAAAGAGATGTTTCAGCAGACAGTAAGTGAAGGTGAACCAGATTTGGAGAGGAAAATGCATTATTTGAGAGTGTAATAAAACATATATTGACCGGGGATTTCCTTTATAAGGGGAACCATTGTGCCTTGGGTTGGAAGCCTTGTGAACACTCACTGAGGCCTGCAGGGCATTGCTGACATGTCATAAACCTCAGCACTCCTCAATAAACAGAGCATGCACACGTGTGACCATGTAAATAACTGCACATGGAGCTGCACAGAACGTGGGTCACACACTTCAACATGGCCTTGGAAGCCCTTGGAACAACAGGCTGAACCAGATAGCAGAGCAGTCCCACAGGAGAACCTCATGCAGTAATGCAGAACTTCTGGCAGAGTCAGTGTAGTTCTAAGAGAAGGATAAATCTCTTACATTTAGGCATGATGCCTATGCTTTAACTTTCCTTTCTTAAGTGAATAGCTTAAGTAATATTTATTTTCTGAGGTAATCTTCTTGTTTCCTCTCACAAACTTAGGACTAGGGCTGTTACTGTCATTACATTCTCCTGGCCTGCCTTCTCCAGCTTGTTGTCCTCCTTCATTCAGAGGCCCTGCACCTGGTAGTGCCCTGCACAGATTTCCACCCAGGAAATTTGCATTGTTTGGCCTCACAGAGGCTGAAGTTGTCCCTTCCATCCATAACATGGATTTGTCATCTTCTTGCTAACTCCTGTTGAGAACTTGTGAGAAGAAACTCAGGTCCCTTTCCACCCAACTTCAGTATCTCAGGAATGCTTCCTTTTGTATTGGGTTGGAGAGTCATAATTTCAGCTTATTTATGGCTTTCCCTTGATCAGTTCTACAGGGGGAAAGACCTCAGTGTGCATCAACTACTTCAGCTGCAGTAAGAGTGCACAATCTGTAGATAGCATGGCAGACTTCCACTTTACAGTCTCTGGGCTTTCAGAGCTACATGGACTTTATTAAAGCCTATTTGATGTCATCTCCTGCCCAAATCTATTCAGTGAATTTTGTCATCCTTTTATATAGTTTTTAGTAAATAAGTAACAATCTTGTGCTTCCTTGTCTGCTGTCTAGAAATTTAAGAAACTGTGAACATGGTGTATTTTCTGTGGATCTATTTATATGATCTTTATTTAAATTATTAACACCTGAAAAAAATGAATAAATTTAGAATATTTGCTGAGGTATTTCAATGGAAAAAGTAAACTATTTAAAACATTTTAATACAAAGGTTTCAGAATAAATAATTGTGCAGGTTTCTTTCTTAAATTGACACAACTTAATCATGTTGAGTTTTCAATAAAGCTCTTCTTGGTTAAATTCATCCACAGTATGAAAAGACTTTTCCTCTGGAGTTCACCCCTAAATTATTTGGTTTTCAGTGCTGGTAGCAATCAACAAGAAATTATTTGTTTAATTCCAGTAAATTCAAATCATGGGAAGCAGTACTAAAAAGACCAAGTTCTAGTTCTAAGTTTGGGACTAATATTAACTTTATCCAGAACTTCCAAGATACTAAGGAAAAACTATTATGCATTTTAAATATAAAGATTTCCCAAGAAAGAAAAATAATCAAGTATTATATCTGCCATCACCCCTGTTTGTGCAGCTAACCAGACTAAGAGATGCTTAGAGAATCTCAGCAAGTGTTTAAGAGTCATAAATTCAGTAAATTAAAATAACACTTTTTTTTAGCCCTCTCATGTGTATCTGTAGCCAGGCTCTGGCCTTCAAGGCTTTTATGGCCAACACCGGACGCTGGTGGATCACAGACCAGCAAGAACCACAGTACAGTGAAGGTGTTGCACACATATTAAAGTTGCTAAACCTTTTCCCCAAAGTATTTTTTTAAGCATATCCTATGACATAATTGGCGAGGTACTAATAAAACCTGTGGCAAGTTCTGGACAGTGTTTTAGACAACAAGATGCGTTTTCTCGTGATGTCCCACTGAGGGGATCCCGGGGGTGTGGGAGCGCTGCAGCCTCACCAAGCTCCCTTCCCAAGGACCACAGTGTTATTTTACTGGGGTTTAGTGATCCCTTGCGCAGACCCAGGATCAGACTGAACTCCATAAACTCCCCTTCTGGTGCAGCTCAGTGCTACACCGCGCGCTCAGGAAAATTAATGCCTTATTCCTTGATATGCAGCTGCTGGGAGGTATTTCGGCACTGGTAAGGTTTGGAAACACATGTGCCCTAATAGACTCTCTACGGCCCCGTTCAGCAGCCACAAAGCTGCTGAATTTCACATCACGTTATTTGCAAACACGGAAAAAGGGGATCCTGCCAACCTTCCCAGTGTTCCCTGTAAAACACGTCTGATTTTCACTCACGGCATCGCAGCCTGCTGACAATAATCAACACCTCCGCCACAGTGCAAGGGAGCACTTGTGGGAATGTGCATCAGGCCCCCAGGCTTTGCTAAACCCAACCAAGAGGCTGTTCTGTCCTCCCAGACATGGTATTGTCATAACTTCCCTCCCAGAAGCAAATTGTGCCTGGACCTATTCCAGTCCTGCTGAACAGCACAAGGCCTTTAGCTTATTCTTTGCTGCTTAAAACATCTAAATCCATTGAAATTCCTTAACCAAAATTAATTGTAGGTTTCCAGTTCTTAAAACCTTGGAACCTCCAGACTGTCCCACACCTTTTCCCAGGGCTATACAGAAATGTGTAATAAACTAAATACATCTATGCAGAATGAAACTGGAGAGGAAAAAAGCTCACGATGAAGTCGAACTTTGGGATTTTCACTGCTCAAACTGCTTTCCCAATACTGGATACACCAGTAACTCCTGGTGACTCCTACAAGCATGGAAGTGATTTCAAACATTTGAGAAGGGATACATGCCACCGCTCTGCACTTGCTCCTGGTACTTTTCATCTCCTTCTCCTTGAGACATCCGTCAGTCACTGATGGCACCTACTCTGGACCAAGTCTCCATCCAGTGTCTTCAGGGTCAGCAGAAATAAGGCTGAGGAGTTATGCCAACCAACACAGGATCTGACCCTTCTTTGAATTTTATTTCAATTGTATTTGGAAGTACCTAGTGGTTTAAAAGAAAATCAAGGGTTAGAGGGTGAGCTTTGGAAGGGGTGGTACCTACACCATGCCCAATCTCATACCACATAGTCACCTAAGTAGCATCTTTTCACAGACAAATTTAACAAGCTCTCAGTCCTCAGTCTGTCCCTGAATGCAAGTGCAATTCATAATGCCTATGCACACTTCAGGCTTTGGTTAGGCCCTTGACATCTGCTTGCTCAAAAATAGCTTTGGCACAGACTTATTCAACAGCAAATCTACTTACACTTAGGAAAACATGTTGTTTGTTGTTATGGTGCATTACAAGTATAATTCAGAAGTATTCACAGGGAAAAAAGAGAATGATTTAGGTCTGGTTTTCTGGCATCGGTCACTCCTTTTTTCTTTTTTTTTTTTAACCACAACATTGTTCTAAGCAGGTTTATCTTGATGGAAAACCATATATACACATACAGAGCCTGCAGACTGCAGACATGCAAAAGTAGTTAATAACTGCAGCATCTTTTTAAGTATTTTTTTTCTGTAACCCCTGCACAAAAAGCATACATCAGCAAACAAGGAACGTTAACATCAAGGAGTAAAACAAGAAAGGCCAGACAAACTCTGCAGTAATTTTCTTTTGACATTTATGCTTTAATAGATTCCAGAACCTCATAATTTCTAGGAAGTCTGAAATGACCATTTGACAGATTTTCACCCTGATGAAAAAGTCATATACTTCAGAGAAAAAATGCAAAATAAAAACAAACAACCTTCCCCACACACAACAGAGTGCCCCTGAAGCCTGCACAATAAAGACTGAATACACCAAACCCAATTCACCACCACTTACAGCTCTCCCCAGGCTACAGGGCTGTTATGGGAAGGCATCTTTGTGAGAGATTGGATGCTCTGCTCTCAATAGCATTATTGTTCTGTAGTGCTGCCCATGCACCACATCCATACCTGTACAGGTGCAAGGTCACTCTGGACCTCCATTGCTGACAGGTGATTTAAATGACTTCTTAATAAGCACAAACCTCCCTGTTTTGGCCTTTGGCCAAAGAAGAATGCCCCTTGGCAGGCTGGCTTGGCAGCAAGAGTGGCACAAAGAAATGCAAATACTCAACTGACTTCTGAGCACTTCAGGGCTGGTCAGAACTTGTGCTCTCTGAAAGCCCCTTGGGTAAGGACTGGGGCAGAGAGCCTGGGCCTGCCAAACTACTTGCAATGATTCCTTTGGATCTGAGGGAGGTATTCTGCATTAATCCTGACTGTGCCACATCTGCACGCTGGATTAAGACAGGCTTTTATTTTCCAGAGCTGTCAATCTGGTATTTTTCCATGCTCAATAAATTCACTTTTTCTATAAACAAAAAAATAACAAAGGAAGAAGATGAACTACAAGACAATTTAGTCCTGAAATTTCTGGCTGCTTTTCCTTTCCTAGTGAGGGATCAAGACATACTGCTACAGCTTCATTCAGAAAAGTCTTATGGAAATCTCATTTTGATACTAAAATGATATTTCCAAATGTATGTTTTGCTCACTGAAAAATCCACCCTTATTTATCTCTCCTATTGGACAGAAAAGAGACAATAAATTATTCTAGCTAAGAAAGCAAATAACCAATGACAAAAAAAAAAAAAAAAAAAAAAAAGGAAAAGAGGAAAAGTTTGCTACTTGCTTTTCACTTATCTGCTTAAACATTTCAAAATATCTTCTTATTATGTAAAATATGTCTGGCTCAGCTTTGGATGGGGGCTTACTGTGGCTGCATCTCCATGGCAGTCAGTAAAAAGAGATGGCAGCCAAACCTGTACAGCTTCAAATTTTCCTTCTTTTCTCATTATTTCACTGGTCTTCTTGCCACAAGGCCTGATAACAGAGTGGTATTAGATAACCTGTTCTGTTTTTCAAGTATTGGTTAAGGCTGGAGTTGTCTTTCCTTTGGATGAAGCTGGTAACTAAGGATTCACATCAAAAATTCACTAAAGTAAAGCTGGCACAAGCGATGCAAATGGGGGCTAAAAAAGCTTTTTCAGGCTACTGGCCAGACAAAGGGACTTGCAGAAGGTGATGCAATCACCACAAAAAGCAAAACCATGTATTTTGTTTTGCAAGTATTTTTTCAGCAAGATACTCTTCAGGTCGGTGCACTGGCTGACAAACCCTGCCAGGGGGTATGATGTGATTTGGCAGTGCAGATGAAAAAAGACACCAGCAGAAGGGAAATCAGGACAAGGGATTTGTAATGGAGACTGGCAAGTTCCAGGGACTCAATTTTTAATGACATAATTTTAAGGAAATTCCACACTGGATATCATAAGATCACAGAAACACTGGTTGGAAGCGATCTCTAGAAGTCTTCAGTCCAACCTTCCACTCATAGCAGGGCTACTGCTGACAGCAGGTCAGGTCAGCCAAGGCTTTGTCTAGCCAAGCCTTGAAAGCCTCCAAGGACAGATACCATGACAGCCTGGGTAACCAGAAGTGCTTCCAGTGCTGCTCCACCCTGCTCATGGAAAGCTTTTCCTTATGTCTAATCCAAACCTCCCAAGCTGCAATTTGTTCTTGCTCACGGGTCACTGCTTTGTTCTGTGGCTTTCCTCAGTTTGATGATGATATCTTTGTGATGACCTTCAAACAGCCATAAGAGGCTACTCCAACAGCCCTGCATGGGCTCTCCCCCAGTATGGAACATTCTGCATCCCTCATCCCTCCCCAAAAACCACGCTCAAGGCTCTTGAGCACCTTGGCTGCACACGCAGACAGCTCTGGGCAGCACCCCAGTGTGACAGCCCCTGGGTGCAGCCTGGAGTGGCCTTGCTGATCTCTGCAACACCTCTGTCCACCCAGCTCATGAAATGGAGGTACGCTCCTACAGTAAAGGGCTCTATTGCTTAATGATGACATTTAATGTGCAAAAGCAACTCTCCATTACTTTTCAGTCTGGTCTTGCCCTAAATATTCCAAAGGCTTGGAGAAAAGAGACTGAGCAGACCTTCACCAGCCCTCACCTCAGCATACATATTTCCCTGTATTTCATCATGGCTCCCCTTGCTCATCTAAGATATGTATCAGTAAACCAAACATTTATTTAAGGCCGAGGTCTGCTTTTTGGTTTTGTTTTTTTGCTTTGGTTTTAATTCACTGCATCCTTTTGATATTAAGCAGAAACAGCAGATTCCTCATGGCCGCAGAGGGAATGTGCCACCCCCAAAAACCGGGCTGACTTAGTAGCTTGGCGCTGACTCAGAGGGAGAAAACCCTCCTGGGGAACCTCACCATTCCATCCTCTGGCACCGTGTGTTTTCCCTGGCAATTCCCAATGCAAGGACTGATCCTGCCTGAGCCTGATAAGCCGGTGAGATAAGGTGAGCACACACCCTGAGCAGCGATGGTTCTGGGCCAGGGAGAAGTCACACGCTGGCAAAACAAACTCAAGGGATTTCAAGAGAAAAGAAAGAGTAGCAGAATGTGTTACTCCTTACCAACAGCACAAGTGAGTGTCTACTGCAAACACAAGTCTAAGTTGTTCCTCAAAGCTGTGTAACTATTTCAGGTAATAATTTTAGTTCAGGTTGACATCTCTACTCTTGACTTGTGCTGTAAGTGGGAGAAGATAGCAGCAAACAAGGAGAAAGGAGTGCAGCATCCTGGTCTGTGCTCTCTGAATCACTAACACAGCAAACCTCTGCAAGTCCCTACCTTTGGTTTCTCCTAATTCTCTAATGCTCTTTATTTAGCAGTCTCCAAGCCCTCTAGAGGATATAGCTTACTGTGTCCTCTGCAGTGAGTCCTGATCTCATTTCAAACTTGATACTGCTGCTAATCAAAGTAATTCTCAGGATGGCAGTATTTTCAGACTATTTGTAAATGCTAAAGATTTGTCTGTGTCCTGTCCTCCTCCTTATGTGTTTGGGACTAGTTTCTTTGTGGAAGAACAGAGGAAGTACTGCACTGGTAATTTTTTTCTATTATGCTTGAAATTATTCAACTTAAAGTTCTGGGTTTGATTCCCTATGATATTCTCAACGCCCTTCAAGTGCCAAGTAATTCATCTGGGTCTTTCATGCACTAATACCCCAAGTTAGCTGCACAGGGATCAGCAGAGGTGGGTCTGATTTGATCTGAATTCAGCTGATAGTCAGCTGTCTCATGTCTCCAGTTCAGCTCCTTCTACCCTACTGAGCCAAGAGATGGGAGCTGCTCTCCGAGTGTGTCCGTGTTGTCCTCTGATACAGAAGTGAGCCTGGATGATGAGATACCAATCCTGAGATTGTTAACATAGGATGAGATGAGTATCACCACACTGGTCTGATTCAAAGCCTAAAGAAATAAATTAGGAAATTCCTGCTGAATGCCAGGAATCAGGTTCCACCCTGTAGTAGGATTATTAACTAGTACATGAAACTGTCTCTGGGTCTGCTCCAAAGCCCACTGGAGTCAACAGCGTCTCACTAAGCTAACAGGCACAGGATTAGGGCTTTTCTGGCATATCAACAGCATATTAGTGCAATATCTTTTACATTAAACATGTCTGGGTTTGTTTGTTCCAAGCTCAAGATACAGGGAACAAAATAACTTTACCCTTTAGAAAATGAACCCCAAGTCCCAGTGCCTGAGCAGGGTTTGGCTCTTCTATTTTTGTTATCTTTTACCAAATAGCCACTACCAGCGCTGTGGAATGGAATTTATTTGGAAGACAACTGCTCAAAATCAAATTAATTATTCCTTTTCTCTTTACTTACTGATGCATACGCTTAAATGTAATTCCAAGCAGTTTGGATTTCAGTGGTGATGGAGAGCCACTGGAAAGTGAGGACTCTTTTCTGGTATATTGTTACATAGGAAATGTGATTGATTCCTTTGCCCTCATTTCTTCTTTTAATGTGATAGTGTTTTTCTTGGGGAGGCATCTTTTTCTTTTCATCAACAGATAATAAGGAGAAAACCGCTATCTTTAATGTGGTGTAGAATTGTTTGACTTAAACAATAGACTATTTTCCTAGTTCTACATTCAGGAAATATTTATTGGGAAAATGACAGTGAGTAAGTGATAGAGGCCATAGCTGAGCTGAAGATGCACTGATGGCTTTTCCTATTGGCTAAAACAAAGCAGATAATGTCACTTTTGTCCCACTGCTTTCCCAGTCCCCATATTTATCTTACATATGGTCTCACATTCAGAAACAAATGAGCTTTCACCACTAAAGTAACTGTGGGCTGCCAGCTGAGCTGCCACAGCAGGCTTGTGCGTGCCCTCAGCACATTGGGAAGTGGTCTGTGTTGGTTCAAAACCATTTCTGGCAGTCAGACCTTCCTGGTGGTAACATGGGTACCACAATTCACCACATTGGTGGCTCATGAGTCCTTTTCAACTGCATGCAGTGGTCTGCTGGGCTTTTCCAGCAGAGTTCTGTAAGTCTGGAGGACAAGTCTTATGAGAAACAGTTGAGGGAAATGGGGTTGTTTATCCTGGAGAAAAGGAGGCTTAGGGGGACCGTATAATTTTCTACAATTACCTCAAAGGAGGTTGCAGTGAGATAGGGGGCTGGTCTCTTCTCCCAGGTAACAAGCCATAGGACAAGAGGAAATGGCCTCAGGTAGCACCAGGGGAAGTTTAGACTGGATATTAGGAAAAATTTCTTCACTGAAAGGGTAGTCAGGCATTGGAACAGGATGTGCAGGGAAGTGGTGGAGTCACCATCCCTGGAAGTCTTCAAAAAACATGTGGATGTGGTGCTCAGAGACAAGGCTAAGTGGTGGACCTGGCAGTATTAGGTTAACTGGTGGATTCAATGATCTTAGGGGGTTTTCAAACTTTAATGATTGTACAGTTCTATGGTAAAGCTTCAGTAGATATTCCAGCATGTCCCACTCCTTTGTGTAGGACGACTACACACATTCCAAGACTTTCACAACTCTCAGCTTTCCAGGAGTTAAAAGAACCTGTTAAGCACAGCAACACAAACCTGCCATGATCCTCCCAGCCACCAGGAACCAGGACAGTCTGCAGTGGAGGAGAGGAGACCAACAAGCCTGAGTTTCTACAGAGCCAGCCACCCACCCACACCCTTCAAAATGTGCCATGAAAACTGTCACCTCTCCCACACAGAGGGATGTGGGGGAATTTAGTGGCTGTTACTGGCTCATCAAAGGCCCTCAGTGAGACTGACTCAGTGCCCAGTGAAGTCAATGGAAAGCCCTCCCATAGACTTCAGTGGGCTGTGGATGAGACACTGTGTTCATAGACTATTATGACTGTAATTGATTTATATGAATGCCATGTGTGCTAAAACAATACAAAAGAGAAGAGCATTCAGAAAATAAATAAATCTCAATTACATCTTTTCCAAGTAACATGTCACAAATTTCTGGTAATCTGAAAAAATGATAGTCCAGATGTTCGTTCTCTCCCTTTCCCTTGTGTCAGTCTCACTCCATACAGTATCTAGGGTGCAACTTGAGGGAAATGACGGCATTATTCACCATCCCTCTCTACAAATGTATCTTTCTCCCCTTACTTCCCTGTTCTCTCAGTGCTATTTTTTTTCCCTGAATTGCTGGAATAATTTAAGCAAAGAAGCCAGATGTTTCTGTTGTAAAGAGAAGCTCAGTACCTGTAAGTCATGGAGGGGGCTTAATAAACATCAAGTGCCTATTCTTTAAAATGTTCCAGAGTTTTGCATTCAATTTCCATTTTGAAATCCACCAGAGCTCTTCAAAGATTTTGTTACTTTTCAACATCATGATGTTCCTATCAAAGAAGGAACTCATCAAATCTATTCAGTAACAAAGCTACTAATCCCAGTCTTTTCTTCCAAGACTCTTTTTTTCCATGTAATTTCATAGCATCAGGATGTCCTGCCACAGTTTAAGAAAGCAAGCCAAAAATTCCATGGGATATAGCTTTTTCTAAGGATGCTTTACCCCAGCTTGCCAGTTACAGAAAGATCAAATGATTTCTAGCCATTGAAAAATAGAATAAAATTAAATTAAAAAAAAAAGAAAAAGAAACCAGAAACAACACATAATTCTAAAAACAGTCACCTTTTTAGGCATCTGTAAGAACTTTGCCAGATCAGCATATTAATAGAATAGCAAAAACACATGGAACTTTATATAATAAAGATGAATAAATAGCAGTTTCATGACAGATACTGTTGAATGGCTTGAACCTTCTCCTGCATTACCGGCCAAGCAGCAGATACTGAGAATATTTTGCTGTCTGTGCTGCTTTGGATATGTATTGCCCAAGTAAAGAATCCAGTTGTTGCTTCCTAACCAAGCTGTGTTTCTTAGGATAAATATCTGTGTTTTCATCACAGGCACTGCAAGGTCTGTATCTAACCTGATCACACATCCTACATAAAAGATGAAGGAAAGGCACAAAGACCGAAAACCTTCACAACATTTACCTTCACACACCTGCATATTACGCAGGACAAGTCAGCCTCAAGCTAAGCACTGCCCAGGAGGACATCACCAGCTTTAGTTTTCTGGCATTTATAACAAAATTGATCCTATACCAGCACCCTCCCTGAATTCCTGAACAAGAGCCTAAACTCTCACTTAATCATTAAGACAACTGTAAGTGATGTTATCCAACCTGCAAACACCAGTTCCACCACACCACACTTCAGGGACATGTCCCAGGTGAGAGTAATTCTCCTGTACATCCCTCAAGTGCTCAGTCTGGGTGAGTGTCCTCATTTGATGGACCTCCCTGCAGGTCTTCACATCCAGCTTACGTCAAAATCCTTCACATTTTTGCAGCAAAGCATCCATATTGCTTTCATTTCCATCCAGATGCTTAAAGCCCTGCCTCTCTACATCTCTTGTTTGAGTCCTGGTGATGCCCTTTTTTCTTCAGAAGAACAATTCAGGGACCTCAGCCACTGAAGAGGATGTCATTCCCTCAGTCTCCCCTGCTCTCTTCTTCACCTCATTGCCTTTGGTGACTGCCTTAAACTCTCCTCCACCTAAAATAAAACTGGAGGGAGGTTTGGCTGCTAGGACACCAAGAGCACTACAGTGACAATGTCCACCTTCCTGATTCTTCTCAGCTTTGACTCATCACATCAGGGGATGAGCTGCTGGAAGGCCTTTGGGGCAAGAACTACACTTCTCAATTACAGACACTTCTATGCACTTTGTGATGGATGCTGCTGCACTACAAATCTGAATTTACAAGGCATTATTCTTCTATTCATCACACTTCTGTTGTCCAATCAAAAAAAAAAAAAAAACCAGAGTCAACATCAGATGACTCAAGTAATGAATTGCAAATTAATAAATAATGAAAAGCATGTCCTAGCAGTTTATAAATTAACCTGTGGCATGGCCTGCAGTCCCATAAATTGTCCACTGACCAGGTATAAGCAGAATTAATGTCGTTACAAACTAGTATTTTTTTGTAATGATTAATTTGACCAGCTTAAGACAACAGTTACATCTGGGCATTTATAATATCAAATACACTCTCTTAGAAAGCAAACATTCAAAACCACTTCATAATTTGTAATATGGCAGAGAGGAGCTAGTGGTTATCCATCCAAATAAATCTTTTTCTTTTACAAAAGAGGGAATTTCTTAGACAGGAGAACTTGGAGAGCTCTTATGCATTGATAACATGTATTGGTTTCATATTTCCTAAATGTATAAAGTAAAAAAACATTATCATATACTAAAAGAAAACATCAGTCCAATGCAATAGATTTCAGAAAATCAGGTATCTGTTTTTTAAAGACACATTCCAGATATTTGAGGATTTTGTTAACTTAGACTGTCAACTCCAATACTTGGTTATGGACAAGACAAGTTTTGCACAACCACTGTCTATCTGTACATTGCAATATATTTCTTAAGTTCTTTTTTGATGTGCATTAAAAAACTATTCAAACCTATTACAATGATTTTAAGTTGATTTGAACAATAAAAGAAGAATGTCTAATGCTTTTCTGGCAACCCCATCATGGTGTCTTCAGAACAGAAGACCCAGAAAAGCAAAAGGCAGTAAGAAAATACTACCAGAGAATGATAAACGCCTGGTATTTTAACTTGGATGTCTGCGAGGGGTGACTGAACACAGCATGATAAAAGCAAGAGGGTACCAGCTGGAAGGAAGTACTGAAGTGGCAGTAGAATGAAATTGAATGAGTTAGAAGAGAAACAGCTTTTCTGGACTTGGTCTGAGAAATACCACATGGGCGATAAGATAAATATGCAAAAATGTTGCCAAATTTCTAAGAAGCAGAACTAGCAAAAATGTTTAAAATATTAACATCCTGCATGTTATTGCATTTTTTAAAAACAGGTGTTATCAGTTCTAGGAAACCAGGGTAAATATTTCTGGTGCAAAATATGTTTGTTTAATCACTTCTAGGAAATTTTAAAACACAGAATCTTGAAGAAACTCTGCTAGGAAGGAAGGAAAGAAGTCATTCAACAACTTTTCTGTCAGCTTTTCAGGATCCCATCCTTCTGTATTCCCAGACTGCCATTAAACATTATGAGAAAATGTGTCCTGAATTTTTGTGTGGATCTAGATAGTAGGAAGGGTGGGCTCCATCAGTGGGAATACCTGCTTAGGATCCCAAGAGTGTTCGTATTTTAGTTACTAACCCAGATTTTCCCTGCAAGTGTTAACCACAAAGACTTCCCAACCTCACAGTGACTTCAGTGAAACAACACGAAGGATCAGACAGCACTCATGGGCAAGAAGGGTGAGCAGTTCTTGCTCAGAGACTGTGCACGCCCCAGGCAGGGTTTACTTTTGGGGTTTTAGCTTGTATGGCATTTAAGCCATTTGGATCCAAACCCATGACTGCCTCAGAAATTTGTTAACACAAATAAATGGCAGTAATGAAGTACACAGCCATGATTTCAATCAGCACCTTGTGAGGTTGGTAGCACCACCCAGATTTTAGAAATGGTGACCTTTTGGGTGATGCTACTTCCTACACGATGTAATTTCTACAACCACAGTAACCTCCCCTTCCATTCTTTCAAATCCCCTCCATCCTTTAGAGGATGAAGGTCTAGGGGAGTTTTTTCCCTTTATCTTACTTAGCCTGGATCAGGCCTGAACTTGGCAAGGGAAACACTCTGAGCACACACAAAAAATGTACATTTGGGAAGAATCCTGAGTTGTTTTCTTAATGAAGAAAATTCTGCAGAGCACAGAACAGGAAATAATGTGCTCATGGGTGGTTTCCTCCTCCAAAGCAGCTCATACGTGCAGCTGAGACAACACACGTGGTGGCACTGGAGTGGAGTTTCCCCAGATCCCTCAAATGGGCTTTCACAGCACTAAGAGAGTTGCAGATGGAGGTAAAGATGGTTTTTCAACATGTGTCTACAGAAGGTGGAAGAATTCAGTCTTCTTCTTCATAAGCTGGAGCTTTTTTTCTCAGTGGGATGTGCTACTGCTTGCTCTCTGCTTTGAGCAGTGATAGGTCTGACTTTCAGTAAACTCTAAGACACATTTCCATTCTCTGCGGTTTCCTCACAGAAACCATGACGGATAGCCCACACCAGAAGGACATTTCAGCAGAGATGCCATACAGAGAGGAGCATGCTCAGCCCATGAAGTCAAACACAGTGCTGAAGATTGATCTCCTCTGGAATTCCTGTCTGACGCACTGACCATTAAGTTATGCAAACATGCTAATTCGCAACGCAGAATAAAGCAACTGCCTCCTGCCTTCCCAGGAATGTTTAATTTGGGGCCCAGAAGGGAGAAGACGTTCTGTTAACATGAACATTTTGTTAGTTTTAGCAACAGGGAATGTAAACTACAATGGAAAAGTAATGAATGAATATTGAGAAAGAAGCTCAAGGTTAAAATTTGTGTCCTCCAATAAATCAAAATATGTCTGAGGGGTTAGAAACGCAGGCACATGGGCTTTTAGAATTATTTTATTATTTTGCAAAAATCTGAAGTGTGTGAAGAGTGTTATTTGTGGACCACTCTATGCTAAGCCCAATCTCCAAAGTAAGCAGGAGCTCTTACTGTACAGAAATTTGGCATCAAAGTACCTTGTAAGATCAGAGCCTCTGCTCACAACTTGCTGTGGCATTGTACCTATTGGCAGGTACTCTACAAACTCACATAGAAAACAATGCCTGCTCAGAAGATTAGATTATTTAAATAAAGAGTGGGTGAAAGGAAAGATTAGCACTTCTTTGGGGCTGCAGTCAGACCACTGAAGGTGAGCCAAGATGATGCAGGACTTTCCAGAGGTCATATGGAGAGTCTGTGGCAAACCTTGGAAAAGCTCCTGGATGTTTAATCACCATTTTCCTTGCACTCATTCCTTTCTCTGACTCAAGGTCTGTAGCACTCTGTCCACTTATAAAGGTCTTGTTCCTAAAACCTGTGGCCGTATTGTATGACCACAGCTCTTATCCTGGCACCTAATTTGAGTTCCAAGAGAAACAGAGGCAGAGGGAACAGAAAGAGAAGGGACACTGGTGTCCACACAACAGAGCTACCAGGACATCCAGCACAACTGTAGGTTTCAGTGAGAACAACTCACTCCTGACCCCCCTGTGCTCCTCAAATCTACTGTGCCACGAACAGTCATCCGATGATTTGCCAGCCTGTCTCCAGTGTCCCCCCGATCCTTCCATTTCCCAGAACCAAACTGCAGCCAAGAGCTCATCCCTCCCACTCTCTGGATTAGCTGCCCACCTTCTTCTCCAGCTGCAGGGCCAAGTGCTGACCTGTGCCTGAGAAGCCAGACTTAGTCCTGTTCTTTACCTCCCTTTGCCCACACCAGCAGCACAATGCCAGCACAGCCCATGGCACTCTGCTTACACAACGCAGCCAAGATGAGAGGGGTTTTCCCTTCTTCCCTCTTCCAAAAGTGTCAAGTGCTTTCTGCTAGATCAAAGGAGAAGCCAATTAGTCAATCACACCACTAATGCAGCAGTGGCACGTCAGCTTCCCAGAACAACCATGTGCATGCTGCCAGCAAACCGCAGGTGTAACCTACTTCTACAAGCACAGCTATCCATCATCCCCAGCACAAACCATCAAGCCTCGACAAAGAGGCCCCTCTAGGCCAGCTCCAGGGTCTCCAAGCAGAAAAGCTACAGCAGACATGATACTCCAAGACCATATTTGTTGGTTCAGTCGCGGCTGGGACCCGGAGCACAGGGTGGAGCACACAGCAGGTGCTCAGCGTGGTTTGGATACCCCGTGCTGCACAACATGGACAGAAAGAACAGCAATCCCACAATTCAATGTTATCACACAACACACTGTGCTGGACAGCCTTCCTTGAATGGTGCTTGGCATCCTTGCCCCTTTCCTGTCATATCTGGACTTCTGGCTTCACCATGAGTGCTGACAGCCCTCTGGGGCAGCTGCTCTGGGCAGTGGTGCAGCTGGTGAGTCCTGGCACTGCTGCTGCTGCCCAAGCCCCATGACCATGTAATCAGCCAGCACACAAATTCCACATGCCTGTGTACACCTCTCTGGCCAAAAATACCTTCCTCCTTCTCCTCTTGTCTTCCTCTAAAGCTTTATGGGCTTGATGATTTGGTTTTGGTTACATTTTGTAAATAATTTTGTTATTTCTCCAGCATGTGCGTGAAAAAACATGATGTGAGGGGCAGGAAATTCTTTTGGTTTATGTCTTCGGTGTTCAGCTGGATGTGCAAAGTGGGTGAGAAGGAACTTAATCATGGTGGTTTTGAGGTTTTGAGACTATGGGGAACTGCTTCATGACCCTGATTTACATTAAGAGTTGAATCTAATGGAACAAATATCTCTGTAATGATGAACGCCCTCTGAAGCTACACCAACAATCAGTTTGGCATCTTCTCTCCTTTCCCCAACCACTTTTATAGCAGACACAGTAACAAAACAGACATCTTTTTTTAATAAACAGCACTTTTTACTACACCATAACCAGCCCCAGGATGTTATCAAAACAGACAACGTCTTGCTAGCAGCAGGCACACCATCTCCAGCCCTGTGCTCTAGCACTATCAAACACCCTTCTTTGGAGGCAGCAAAGAGCACAAAACCACTCCTGACCAGCCCGTGTCCCCAGCTCACACCAGCAAGCCTAAAAATAAACAAGTTGCAGCCTGAGGAGTAATTACATCTCACTGGCACCCAGCACTGTTCTCACAGGGAGGGGAGGCAGGAAGCCAAGGCAAGGGGATCAGCTACCACTCCATCCTTGCACAGCTTCCCAGCACAGAGATGGAAACAGCAGTGAGGAGGAGAATCCACACTACGCCGACCCCGAGCAGTAATTCTTAGCTCTCTGCTTGTTCAGGATGAGTTTAAACAACTCTTTGTCATCTTTGTTTGTTGTTGGAAGAGATCACTGAGGCCAAAGAGCCCCTGAAATGGCACTCTAGTGCTTAAAACAGGTATGCAAGAAAAATAAATCCTCTGTGGCTCCTGGTTTCCCTACAAGCAGTTCAGGACAGTGCTCCTGCATGGACGCTGAGGTGGCTGTTTCCTGAAAAGTACAGCTCAGGTGGCGGAGTTCGTGTCTTGAGAGCACAGCAGAATAAAAAATGTGAAGTCTCCTACAAACAGGCCTCTGCTGCATGACACCAATTGCTCTTGGCCAAGAGTTATTGTGAGTGGAAAGCTCAAGTGAAGTTTGGTTCAGGCTTAATAAATTATGTTCATTTTCCAGCACATTGTTTTGGCTGATAAATCACAGCTTCATGCACCATTAGCATGTAATGATTGGAATATTTAATCAAAGGCCAGCTTTTTGTATCGTTTACCTTTGAGAAACCAGATTTGCTCGCTGGAACAGTTTTGAACCATTACACACGCTTATCAGCAAAAATCTTTGCTTTATGTCAAGTGTTGCAATATTTAAAGCCCTTGCAGGCAAGCAAGGATTGGGAAAAATGAGTGGCTTACTTAGCTTGACAAATGCAAATGGATTTGTGATGTTATTTGAAAGAATTGCAGGAAAAGAAAAGAAAAATTAGAAGGAGAACAAACAATTCTGCATTTATAATCAATTATCATAAACGCTCCTTTGTTTTGGGTTTGGATCTCCAAGCAAAATGAGGACCCTTTTGTTCTGGATGATGTAAGACATTGTTTTGAAGACAGAGTATTATTGTTTTCGTTGTTTGTTTTTTTTCTCAGAGGATGCCTCTTTGGCAGCAGCTGCCTCTCCACCCAAGTCACCCCTGAAGTCTTTACGACTGCCCTTGATGCAAATAACAGCTCCCTAGGGAACATGTTTTGGTGCCAGACAAGAAATCCTGTCCTTGTCTGAGTGATCAGGATGGTTCATCATCACGGTACATCAGCTGGGACCCTGAACTTAGCCCTGCCCAAGAGTGGCAGAGGACAGAGAGCATCTTCTCATGCCCTCTTTAAGGCACCATGCAGCAGCCATGAAACAGCTGCAGAGAAGGTGCTCTGCACTTCAACATACTCTCCTCTTGTATCTGTGTACACTCTGAAAAGGGGAGACCAAAACCTCACTTATTTCTGCCTCATGCTCTTGTCACCCTGAGGAAAAACTGTTGGGAAGTGGTTTGTCCACAGAAGTCTACAGCTATCAAAGGCTAAAATTTAAAAACACCTCCTACAGAAGGGTGAATCAAAGGTATGCAAAACTGAATACAAATTTGAACTTAAATAGAGTTTCACAACTCCCTCCTGAGTACAATTTGTGCTCCTGGATGGGAATGAAGTCTCATATTTCCAGAGCAGTGGGTGCTTTTGTTTGCTTCTTGAAATGCTTGGTTGAACAGCAGTGCAGAGCTGTAAAAATAGGTTTATTTTTATGTGCTTTATGGGTCTGATTGTTAACAGAAAAGGCCCGAGGGCTGTGTGAGTCTGTGCTTGTGCACTTCTGCACTGGACTTTTATGTGTGTGATCTCCCACACTGTGTAAGTGGTGTTTGTGGCCACATGAACCACTTGTTCTGCCCCAAACAAGCTTCTGTTGAGGCACAGCAACAGCAGCCACAGTGTCAGTGTGGTGGCCACCAGTGCCCATATGCTAGCAGATCTCTACCTCCCAAATCCCAAGCACTAGCGACCTGGGATCATGGGGGAAGTTGTACATGCGTGGGATATACAGGTAGAACTGGAACAACACTGGGCAAAGAAAGAACTAATGTTTCTACCTGTCACTCCACATTTCGTGGAGCTTCGTGAGCCACATTTTCCTTGTCTTCCCCCACTTGCAGAACAGCCCCTTCTCTTCAATTTTTCCATAGTTTTCAACCTATGCTGAGAACTCCAGATGTGAATTCCCAAACTTTTGGGCTTTTCAAATCCTTGTGCAGATCTGGTCTGGATCCAATTAAGTCAGATCTTCTGCTGTGAGTCAGAACAAGAATGACAGTACTCAGCTTTCTGATGACAGCAGCACTGTTAATCTGGCCTGGGACCTGATTCCTCTGTTTCAGTCCACTCTGCTTATAAACTTTTGCCTTCCAAAGCAGATGCAAAGATATTTCTTCCCAAATGAAGAAAATGAGGTGAAGCCCACTTGAAACAGCAGAAATTGCCATCCCAGACCATGGACCTTCAGCCAACAGCTGCATGTTGCAACTTGCAAATGTGCCACTAAAGGGCCTCTGTCCCCAATGGGTCTGTATGTCTGCACAGGTCTCCAAAGTGTCACACGTGGCTCCAGAGACATCAACAGAATAGTCACAGACCAACATCCATCTCATGATTTCTTGACCCTTTACATCAGCCAAACTGTGCTCAGAACAGCAAACAGATTTGTCTGAAATGAATGGCGCTTGGCACACAGAGAAGAAATAAAAATACAATTAATTTCATTTTTTTCATGGTGACAGTTCTCCAACTCACCCAAGCTGAGTTTTCCAGAAAGCTCAGTACTTCCTACCACAACTGTTCTTGTTGGACTAGAAGATGGCAATGTCTTTCTTTTCTTATTCAAAGAAAAAGGAATGGAATTAGTTTGCTAAAGCCTTCCAGTTCCTAAAGGGCAGGCATGCTGATACGCTTTCCAGATCTTGGCACAGTTTCCTTATACTTTCCTTGGAAAATGTTTCCCCTGACAGAATCTTCTGGCTTTGCACCCTTGTAGCAGGGCTCAACTAGAACCCAGAAGCCACCTGCAGACAAGAGACCTCTGTGACAGTGACCTGACTTGTGCTCCATGCTCAGAGAGATGTGGAAATACACAAACATCTATGTCCTACATCTCCAGGGTTTCTCCTAGATAACAGATCTAGGAGACACTCTCTAAATTGTATTCCCCATCCTCTTGTGGGGCCAAACATCATCTTTGCCTATCTGATCAGTTTGTTCTTTCTTCCAAATCCCCTAACAGGGACACCACAGGCAGAAGCTTAGGTAGAAGGCAAATGATGACACAGGTACACGTGAGATACTCAATATGACAGGGAACATGAGGGTCACATTTTACTGAATCTGGCAATCTGACTATTGGTTTTGACAACAGTTTTATTGACAATGTTCCTCAGGCAAAGGTTTTCTTCACAGTCAGAGATAAGGGAGCCCGTTCTTCAGCATCAGCAGCAAATCAGAGACCTTAGTTCAAATCTGCCTGGCTTAAAGGAGGTGTCAAAACAGCCCTACAAGTTTTGTGTTCCCCTCCAAACTTGTGCAGGATGGCCAAGTCTCTTCTTCCAACTCATCAAAAATTTTATCCTGAACCAGAGTAGTTTTTCCCAGAGCTTTGTCAAAACCAACATACTTCTCCTAAAGGCTTCCTTGTCAAGGAATAAGCAATTTCCAGAAACACCAATGAAAACATCTTCCAGTGAGTTCCCTCCCAACTCTCATGTTGTGTGCATTTCACTCCCATATTCCTATGACAGAAGCAATGAGGTTTGTGTCTCATTTTGTGGGATGACTGGCAAGCTCAGGCAGATTGCTCTGTGACCCAGTTGGTGGCAATGGCCAAGAACTTGTGTCCTGACCTCACATTTCTCTCTCCAAATCCTTAAATGTACTCGTTCCCTAGGGAATTTCCGCCTGAAATGTCTAACCGCAGACCTGGAAATGATTTCAAATATATTATAACGACTGTTGTTAATCACAGCCACTCTCCTATAGCATGGCCTGTAAAAGAAGAATACTGAGGAGGTCTTCCTGCTCCCCATACCCTGGCAGCAGATGCATTTCCTGTGTTCCAGAGCTATACATTTCACTGGGAAGGGATGCTCTCTAGTGGTTAGATTATGAGACGGGAAAATTAGATCCTGAAAGTTTCACTTCCTGTCTCTCCCCTGGGTATCCTGTGCATGATGAGGCAACTCATCCCATCCCACTGCGCCCTGGTGTGTCCCAACATGCCTGTGGGCCACAGCAACCCCTCTGCTATGTGGGAAGGCTTAAATGACACTTCCAAATGTTTGGAGGGGAGGTTTTAGGATAGAGACAAACACTGTGGCCAAGTCGCATTAGGTTGGAGTGAAGATAGGAAAAAGTGAAAACTAGTACAAAGAAAGACAGAAGGGTCTGAAACCCCCTGTCAGATCTTCCCTCCCTTTTTATTTTAAGACACTGAAACTGGTCTTTTACTTGACTGCTCCTTACCTTTACCTAAGGCATCAGAGAATTTCATATAATTAAAATTTCTTTGACAATTGCCAAGGATTTACAATGTGAAATGTTTAAATTTTTCTTATATTATGTCTTGGCATCAAAGAATCTGCACTCGTTTCCTAAGTATGGGATAAAGATGATTTCTAGTGGGAGACAAATGAATCAAGACCTTGACACCCCTATTTTTTTATTTCTCTCTCTTTTTCTTTTCCTTTCCTTCTTTTTTATTTTTTTAAATACATCTGGTTATTATTGAACAGAGGCTTTCATGTTTTAATGATAAATTGTCTTCTCCCGCTGTAACAATGTCCCCAGACGGCTTGTCTTGGCTGAAATGTCTTCTAAGAGCATCTGCTTTTGATCTATAGGGGTTTTAAATCTTTGGATCTAATCTCTAGCCTGACTGACTTGAAAGCTGATTTCCACAAAAGCAGAGTGTGAAACTTGTAGAAACCCTTTAGTGGAATCACTTGAAATTGTTTAAAAGACTGTATTGACAATAATCAGTATGTCCTCGTGACTTTTTTCTTCGTATTTACATATATACACATGGATATAAAAATACAAGAAGGAGACATAAGAAAGGAATTTCTTTTAACAAATGCTCCAGTGGTATTTCCATGTAATCTGCATGTGTTGTGGCTTAATACTCTAATAAAGAAGGACTGGAAGCTTTCCAGAGCACAATATTTATGCCATGTATATCAATTAAGATAATTGCCAATTATAATGATATGTCAATTAAAGTCAAGTGACTTTTAAAAGAGTTATGCCTGCTATTAATTTAGTTCTACACACACATTGTAAGCATATTTATGAGGGTTGATCTTAAAATTTCTCAATATTGTTCCCATCCAGTAGATCCAGCACATAATCCCTGTGTTCATTGTGCTCTTTCTGGTCCACTTCAGGCAGCAGCTCACCAAGCACTATAAAGACAGAGAAGACAAAACCCAGCAGAGATCTCTCTCCCTTGGTGGCACAGTGTTGGCACACTGTCTGCTGTTATTTGAAGCACGCCAAGTAGATTTTGATTTCACCCCAACACAAATGAAAATAGGAGCTGGGTAGTGAAGGCATGGGATTTCTGTGGCTAAGGAGAAACCACTGTGGTCAAACTAAAGTGAACCTTTTGATGCTGCCATATATATATATATGGACATATACACATTTGTGTGTGTTTGTGTGCATGTATGATAAATACCCTCTCAGAGTTCATTTGTCTATCAAATCCCACACAGTACATTGTAACACATTCACAACAGTGACAGGCAGACCCTAAAGGACTAAAAGTCTGGGTTTTGCTGTGATTAAACTGAATTTAGGACAAATTCAGCAGAGTTTTGAGCAGAAAAGCTCTTCTGCATGAACTTTCTGGTTAGAAAATAATGGAAGCCAGACCCCAGCCTCCCTGGTTTGAGGTTTGCCAAACCAAATTGTAACAACTGATTAGGTTTTGCTAAACCAAAGCACCCTGTTTTTTCATCATAAAAACGAGATGAAAGGGGAATCTTTTTTCAACCATTTACTCCTTGCACCTTAGCAGCAATGCTGAAATACTGAATATATATCTCCATTATCTCCCACTATCTCCAAAGCAATAATTTTGCTAGTCAGCTTTTAAAGCCTCAGAATGCAGCCTCTCACAGGCCATCCAGAGATTCCCCCAAAGTTCATGGCTGAAGATTAATTTTCGAGGCTCCACCAAAACTTCAAACTATTTCTGTGGCTGACTGGGCCAGAGACATGACGGAAACAACCATTTCATAACCTTTCAGCACTGCTGCTTCTATCCAAACCCAAACTCCAAAGCTGGGATGGGATGTGAGAAACAATCAAAAACAACACTGGAAAAGCACGAACTCGTCCTAGTAGTAAGGCTCAGTTTGGCTTTGGGTTTGATCCCAGGCATGAGGAAATATTCAGGGAAAGTGGAGTTATTTCCTTAGATTCATTTGCCTATTTCTCATTAGCAGAGCATTTTGATACTCTGCAAGAAAGAAAATCGAGTGAATTATTCCTAGGTTGTTATAAAACTGGACTGATAGAATAAATATTTGGGCAAGAAGCCTCAGACTGAGCCAAGAGGCTTGTTCGCCCTCGGAAATGAGCACTGTGTAGCACAGAATTTTTCTCTCTTGCAAAATGATCAGCAAAGCGATAAAATTCTCCCTGGATTTGAGTGTTAAATGAAGCATCTTGCCTTAAGTGAATGTTTTATGGGGAACTTACTGCACTGAACCATTATCTACAAGTTCTTCTGTTGTCACAATTGTTGTTGCTTCGACCTCAAAAATGTATGAGCTAACTGGGGAGCAAAGAGATCAATTCAGGCTCCCCTCCCCAGGCACACTTTCTATCATTTTTGCTACAGCTACTGAAGGGTTTGGTTTGTGGGGTGATAAAGGAACCAATATGAAGAAACCCCAGCTGCCAACCAGAAATTACAACAGAGCCCAGCGTTCCTGAGCTGGTTTCTGGCAGAGGCATTAGGAACTGCTGCTTGCTGTTGCTTTGCTCCAGCCAACCCTTATCAAAGGGGAGACACAACTGCATATAGTCCTAAACTTCCTCTAAATTCAAATTTGAGCGACTGAACTGTCAGTTTAGTTGCCATGGATGCTGCTACTTTATCTGAGTGTAAATCTCCCTGTCACTCAGGGTATCATGTAAAGTATTTTTGATGAGGCATGCAGAGTGTTTGCTCTTAAATGCTACAGCAGGGAAGAGGCCCAAGTGTCTCAGATTACCACAGGGACAGACAGCTCACACAGAGATAAAGAACAAGGAGACAGGACGCAAAGAGGCTCCCTGGGACACAGGGGCAGCAGAGGATGAGACACTTGGTGTTTCCCCTGGGCAAAACCATTGCAAAGAAATGCTTGGAAAGTCTGTCCATAGTGACAGGGAAGAGCCCAGTGCCAGGTGAGTTTAGGACCATCTCTTCCACCTTAAGGACAGGTCTGCAGCCATGGGACACAAGGGGTGTCTGGCTGTGGCACTGGCTCAGCGTGGGGCACCCATCACTTGGGCAGAGAGCACGGAGCTGAACATCTGGCCACAGCTGGCAGCAGGCTTATCCCCTCTGTGCTGCCGTATCACTCTGCAGATTTGCTAACTCTCCTGTTGAGTGCAGTTATGCATTAGAACTGCTAATATGCAGTGATTTTGCCTTAAGCTTGAAAGCACCAGAGGTTAAACAGATTTTGATATAAGAGCCTACAAGGAACACTCTATTTAAAAAGCCTATGCATCACTGGCTCTGACTGAAAGGATGATGAGTGGTAGGAGGAGATGAAAGGTGGTTCAGACATGGGTATGATGACAACAGTAAAGGGAAATTAAATACACTGCAGGGAAATAGAAGTCATAATCATCTTGGGTTTGCAGCTCATGAACAGTGAAAAGCTTATGTGATGAAACAGCAGGTAGAAGTGCCTTGAGACTCAAGTTTTAAGGCCCCAAGAGTTTAAACTTGACATTCAAGCCTTTTAAAGTTTTATGAGGGCATCCAATAATTCCTCCTGCTCAGCCCCCACCCCCTGCCTGATGTGCTGGTTGTTTGATTTACACACCTTCCTGAATGTACAATGAATTCCAGGGAAAGCATGCAGAAACCATTGCAGGTCTGTAATTAAATTGCCTTCATGCAGCTTAACCTCTCCAATAACAAATGTCCAAACCAATGCAAAGGGTCACCACACCTTTGGCTGGTGAAAACCGACACAGTACCACCAAACACTCCAGGATCCAGGACAGTTTTTACCCAGACAAGTACAACATGGCCATTCCCAAAATGTGCTCTCTGCTGGATGCAGGCAGGAAAACCTTGCTAATCCATACAGGATGCTTGAGCATCCTCCCTTGAAAATTATTAGCCCAACAACACACTCTCCAAAGTCAGCAAAGACGAGAACTCCAGCTGTATCAATTCCACTGCCAACCTCCACCAGTTCCTCTGCCATGCAAGTGCATGAGCTACTCACCAGAAATAGCCTGAAACGCACAGTGACAACAGCTTTCCAGATTAATCAACAGTACAACAGACCCTACACTTAAAATACCTTTGTGCTAATTTTATGCATGTTCTAATTATACTAATGATGTCTCTAATTACAGCACACTAATTATACTGAAATTAGACATGATTATGTTAATTATCTAGCTCTGCACTAATGCCACTTTTATTAGATACAAATCTCTTTTGTTAGTCTTAAGTAAAACTGATGATTCCTTAAAAATTATCGAAAGCAATGAGTGCCCTTTTTTTCCTTTTTCCCACCCTAACTGTTGTTTATTTGCTGTAACTTCAGGAAATGCAGATGGTCAGTGCTTTCAGTCATGGCCATTAATCTCAGATCCTCAGTCTGATAGAGGACTCTGAAGAATGTGTCCATGTCCACAAAAGACAAAATCCAGTCTTCAGAGAAGACACAGGAGAGCTGCTGCGTGAGCCTCAAATTGTGAACACAGACCCTAGAGCCCATACTGTGCTGGAGGCATTACGGAAAAGAAAAGTTGTCTGTGTCAAGATCCCAGTCATTCAGCAAAAAATCAAGGCGAAGTTGCTTTGCTCCTGGTGTGCAAAAGGATGGTTCAGGACTAAACATGCCCTGGAGCTTGACATTTGGATGGACACAAAGATGGGCAGTTCATTTCATCTGTTACGGGATAGGAGCACATGGGGTTAGGGAGAGAAACCTGAGCTCTGGAAGGGGACAAAGAAGGAGCATTTTGTAACAGATCATTTTTGAAAACCAGGAACATTTGAAACAGTACATATGGATTATTAGGTAGAAAGAGAGATGAAGTGCATGCTGGACCCGAATTCCTGACACACTTCCACAGATGTTGCATCAGCCCACAGTCAACAGTCAACATTGTCAGACACGTCCCAGCATAAGACCTTGATTGTGTTTTGGCAATGCTTTGCCAGCTTTTAACAAATCATATTGGAATTTTTTTTGTGCAAGATTTTTTTTCCCAGGCAACTTGAACTTCTCATTCAATGCTCTCTATAGCCCAATTTCCTTTGCCCTATCTAACTGTGCTTCCTTTGGATCTACCTGTCACAGTAGCTCTCCATTAACTTTTAACTCCCTAGGCACATTTCCATCAAAATGATGGGAGCATAAGGCCACTAACTTTGACATCTTTCATGAAGAGAAATAACTAAACACAGGACAAAAAAATCTACTAAAAATTACTAAAGAAACAGCATGGCTGCAGCACAAAATCAACCCTTACTAGCACTGAGAATCCAGCCAAAAATAACTTCCAGTAGAAATTTGGTTATGGTGTGCCAAACCTTCAAAGACCAACAACTTGATACAGAACAAAACGGTGATAAGGATTCTGCTCAGCATCTACAAACATAGCCCTGGATGGCTGTGTGTAGATACACCATGCCCATGGGAGAGGTCTTAACAACTTGTAATAGCCACATGGCTCTGAGTATCAGCTCTGATTCTGTATGATCCATCCAAGTGAAAATACACTTTTTTTTTTTTTAAAGATGTATCTTTGTCATGGTTCCATGTACTCAGGATGTCCCTATAGACCTATTTCTGACATCTCAGCTGCTTAACAGGCTCATTGCACCCATGAGACACAGGGTTTGCCTTACAGTGTCAACACACCCTTAATTTGCCCATGAGCTCAAGGGCTTCAAGCACACAAACCAGGAGAAAACCAACAAACAATACAGGCCATGCTGGTGCTCTTCAAATCGTGAGCCAATGCTGCCTTTGATTCTGTACACAAAGTTTCCTTGTTCTTGTTTTCCTAACTCCTGCACATCTGATTGCAACATATGGCCAGTTTCAGCAACTGACAAAATATTTCCTTTCTGTTCGGTTTGTGTCACAGCTTTCTGGAGCTACAGATAGCCTTGAGTTAGCAAAAGACAACTGAGAAACAGTGACATGCCCTCTGTGTTTGAAAACAGACCACAACCGCAGCAGCAGAAACTCAGCTTCTCTTCTCAGCCCACAAACTCCCATCACTTCATTCTGGATGGCTGCTGTGTTGTTTTATTCTGATTTTGATGATCCCCTTTTCACTCGTGGTCTGGCCAACATATAGACAGATACTGGGAGCATCTGAAAGAGAATACACTGCCTGAAGCTCCACGAGAGGCTCCAGATAACTGACAGACAGGGCAGAGGAAAGGGGCTGAGAAGATACACCACTCATTAACAGCTTGAATACTCACAGGGCTGTATATTTAAACCACATAGTGTTAACATTTGGTATTCACTCCCCAACTACAGGTCCAACCTAAACTTCTGCTGCAATTATTACCATCATTTCCTAACTCTCCTAATGTATTTTCCTCAGTAGATCTCACAAAGAAAGTTGCTTTTTTCCCCATTGAAGAGGAGAGGTGATCTACCCAGGGCCACCAAAGTGTGCCAGGGGCAGGACTGCAAACACAATCCAGATCTGCTGAGGGAACTCACTAACATGACCTGGGACATGTCACATAATGAGAATGAGATTCACCAGCTGGCTGGTGACCACAAGTAGGTGTTTTGTACACACACACACGTTACACATCAGTGGGATCACCAGCAGCATTGAGAGGCTCCTGCAGGACTAATTGGAGACTTGAGGGACAATTTGCAAGCACAGGATTGAAGATTCTTTCCACTAGAAACCAACACGAGCCCACTGACCTTAATGTCCTGTCCCTTCAAACACCAGGCAAAATGCTGTTGTAGTGGCCGGGGGATCAGTCAGAGAAAGAGAATGTTAACTCCATATACAGTTGATTGGAAATGAACAAGCCTTCCCACAAAATTAACAATGAAAAATTAAAAAAAAATCTTAGTGCAACGATTGCTTGGGTGTGTTCTGTTCCCTTTTTCTCCAGAGACTAAATTCCATGCTTAAATCTTTCACAAAGCACCAGGGTGGTGGCTGTTTCCTGAGGCTCCCTGGCCAGCGAGCCTGAGGAGAGGTTTCTGTAGCCAGGAGCTCGACCCACAGAGGTTAACCAAACTACAGCTCCAAAGGGGATATTATACAAATGTACCCAAAATGAAACATGACCTTTTTCTTTCTTCCTTTTTCCTGAAACATCTTCCTTTTCAGGATTTTGACGACAGACTTTTCCCCTGGCTTTCCAGAAGCAGATCTTTTCCCACAATAAAAAAACCAACCAAAAGTGTGTTTCGTTTTGCCATTTTCAAGGTTTCTTGCTGGTTCTGGGGAGAGGGGACAGCCCCCTTGGCTGGGTCCCAGCTCGCCCACCTCCAGAAAAGAGAGGAGGAAGGGTCCAGGCTGGGGAAATCAAAACTGTTGCTCCTCTGAGCTCCCCTTCCCCTCGGCTTCCCTTCCTTTCCCTCCTGTTCCCTTCCCATCCAGGGCTCAGTGAGGAATGCAGCAGCTCTGGACTCTTGGTGTGTGTTGCCCACATTAGTCTGGCACACTGTTTGGGCAGCATACTTACACATGAATCCTTTTTTTTAACCTTTTTTCATTCATGGAAAAATATAGAAAATTTCATTTGACACAGCAGCCAGCTTTAACATTGCAGAGGTTTTATTTTTCTTCCTCCTATAATTTTCCCCTGCTGTGGCAGTACGTGGGGATAAAGGAAGGAGAAAGTTACTTTTCAAAATTGCAGCAAGATCTTTCCAGATTCCATCACTCCATTTATTCCCTTGGCATTCTGAAAATAAGAGTGTGTGCAAAGGGTTTGCCTTACAGGAAGGAATTCAATGGGATTTGCTAATGCTAATGAAAGCCATGGAAGTTTCTTAGATGGGGGGAAAAAAGTGATTTTTCAATTGTCCTTGACTTTTTGTTTTTCTCTTCAGGCTGGAATAGAAAAACTTACTCATTCTCACAACATTTACTGGAACTTTTTGAGATGTAAAAGACTGTATGACAAGCATTAGGCCTCTATTCATAACATAGAAAAAGAAATTAACTGTAATTTGTTGGAATAATGTATTGGAATAATCTTATTTCAAAATCTTGGGGACCCTTCCCAAGTGACAGCACCTGTTGGTTTTACTTCATTTTGGAGAGCACCATGTCCAGATATTTTCCAGATCAAGCTCCAGGGAAACAGACTTTGTCAGGGAAGTCTAGAATTCAGTGGAGTTTTAGGAGCTGGTAATGATTTCTTGCCAGAATCTTTTAAATTTTTTGTAATTTTTTTGCTTGCTTTTCTATCAGATGGAATTTCCTACTTTTTCCTCCCACTGTTTTTTCCTTTCCACTTAAAACACAGATGTATTTTTTCAGAATATCTTATTTAAAATGCATTTCTTTCTTCCAAAGAAACAGTAATAGTCTGTTTTTTTCTACCAGCTGTAATAAGGACTGACCACATCAAACTTTCAGAGTTCAAGCATCAGCTGACAGTGTTGAAATCCAAAGCCATTTTTCAACTGGATAAATCTTCCTGATTTTAGATATAAAGTCATATTGTGAAACTTGCTGCCTTCAAGGTCCTGTGGCTCAAAATTGTAGTACTACATCACTACAAATCAAATTAACTACTTTCTCTAGTGTTTAGGGCTTTTTTTTTTCATGGTCGGCTCATAACACTGTATTACATAAACTCACTATTCCCTTCACCTTGGATGACTTTGTATTTTGGCTGAGATTCATTCCAGGTAAAAACTGCTGCCGAGTACTTGGGTATTAAATCCAAAGGGGACATCTTTGTTCTTCCCAGGCTCACTGGAGAGAGACAGACCTTGCCAGAAATGACTCAGACCAAGGGTGGTCTCAGTCACTCATCTTTGCAAAGAAACTCCACCAAGAGACTTGTATTTCTCTCCCTTGATTACAGGAGAAAGAAAAAATTTGCAGTGACTGGAGAGACACCACCTTTCTTACAGCTCAAGATGCATGTTCCACATGTGTCACTCACTGAAGCTGCTGGAAATTCCCCACAGATGAATGGACAGAGAAGTAGCCAAGTTCCTGCCCCTGGAGATTTTCAGAGCTGAACTGGGTAAGTCCCTTGCATGATCTGACTGTCTTTGAAGTCAGCCCTGCCTGGAATAGGGTGTTGGACTGAGATCTGCAGAGCACCCTGCCAACCTAAATCATTCCATGTATTTATGAAAGAAGCTTTACAGGAGCTGGCATTACAGGCAGAAGTGCCCCAGCAGAACACTTTCCAAACCACATAAAGCAGGTATCATTACAGAATTCACAGAAGAGCACACGAGTTC
This sequence comes from Climacteris rufus, assembly GCA_013398175.1. NCBI lineage: Eukaryota > Metazoa > Chordata > Aves > Passeriformes > Climacteridae > Climacteris > Climacteris rufus. The sequence continues at coordinate 57,723 of VZRZ01008463.1, read as the reverse complement.
CCAGATCAGGCCCTTCCAAGCAGTCACTCAAATTCTTCATCCTCTTCCTGCAGTGGGCAGTGGCAGAGGCTTCAGAGAGAAGTGTGTGAAGCCCACAATAAATGGCTTTAGAACAACACAAAGGAGAAATTCCTCCCTAATCCCATGCAGCCAGTAATGGGTTGGTGCCATGGTGCACACGGGTTATTATCCTCATTACATTTGCACCTATGCAGCGTCACTGGGGATGTTCTCATTGCTCATGCCAAGAACATGTTTTCTTGGCACACATCTGAGGTGATACAGAGCTTGTTCAGGCCTTTGCTACTCAAGCTAAGCTACTGCATGCCAATAAAATCTTTACACCACACCATCCTGCATTAGGCAATATATATTTATACAGTCTGTGTGGTAACAGTAAGGGTTGTTGTTTTTTTTAAAAGGCAGAACTATGTAATAAATGACATCCCTTCAAACACACACAGACTTTACATTTCAGCACCTTCTGCCTTGCAGTCCTCCTACAACCTCAGCTCCTATATTTTGTTATGAAATTTATAGGTTCATGCATACCAAAATTGTGTGTGTGTGGACTGTTACTGCCAGGGTGGTCTTTGAGAAAAGAAGCAAGTAAGATGCTCAAATTTGATTACAGGATATAATAAAAGTCAAGACTTCTTCCAGCTCATTCTCATATAGTCCCTTGAAAGAAGAAGAAAAAAAGTCTTTCCTTTTTTTCCCTTTTTCTATGAAGGAACTTTTTTCTCCCCACCCAACAGAGCTGGCAGCGATAGCCAATTTTGCTGTGTTTGAACCTTTGAGTATGCACTTCAGAACCTCACGTGGTGAAAACTAACCCCAGAATACCCAGGAGACAGCTGAAAAACCCATTTCAAGGGCAATGCTTTGATTTCTTCACATACACAAAATTGGACTTTACTTTCTTCTTCTTTTTTTTTTTTTTTTTTTTCAGTCAGGAAAAATCTCCCGTCTCTGAGTGAAGGGAAAACTGCAGTGATTACTCCTGCCTTTAGATGGCTGGATAAATATTTACCCTATAAGACTGTATATTAAGGAATGAGGTTTTTTTCTCTTTTTTTTCCTCCCCAAAATACTGTTTCACTGTCTCAGCAGCCATGAATGGTGCTGGTGTCTCTGCCAGTGTGGGCAGCCATTTTGCTGATGCATCATCTCGCCTTTGCTGGAAAAGGATTAGAGACCAGCACCATTAGCATCAGTGGCAGAATTCCCAGATGTTGCTTCGCCGTGCCCCACATCTTGTGTTGTTGCTTATGTCGGATCAAAATAAACAGAGTGGTCTAAATACACCACTAGTACAAACTCAGAACTTTCTGCAGCCACCTTGCACTTATTTTAGTTATAAATTACTAACCAAGGGGCTGAGATCTGTCCAATTTTGGTTGTGCAGGACCACCCCTCTCCCTCCTGCATCAGCCTCAAAGTTAGTCCAGGAAAATCCACTCCCCATTCAAAACAACAACATTTATAAAGGAAAAAGCATTTTAAAGTTGTTATTTATCAGATTCTCTAATTTTCTTAGTCCCTAGAGGAGTGGGCTTTTAATATCTCTTTACACAGGGAGAGCCAAATAGATTGTCATAACTTCACTGATGTTATATAGTATTTTACCCCACAAGAAGTCCCACTGGAAGTAGTGAGCAAGAAACCCATTTGGTACAAGGAGCACAAAAGCAAAAAGAATGGAGCTGCCTAATCCGTGGTTGGCTTCCCCCAAGATTTTTCCCAAGCCCAAAAAAAGTCCTCCATCATGACAAAACTGCTCTATGATAGAATTGTCTGGCTGCTGCTGAAATAAACAATGTGATAAACACAAGCAAAATCTGCAAGAAAAATGCAAAGCAGTGAATTAAGCATGGTTTTCTTGGGGAAGATTGCTGTGTGGAACAAAAAAAATTCAAAATGTTTATGTATTGATGACAGCTTGAACTAATTTAGATAAAAATAAAAAGTTTTGAAAAGCAAAATCCAAAGAGGAAATAAAAATTTGCAAGGGAAAATATACAGTAGATGCTGCCATTTCTGCAAGCTTTTGGGAAAAAAAAAAAAAAGGCAATAAACTGAAGTTTAATTGAAATGTTGTACTACTAATTTTGTGGTATTTTCTCCTTCCATAAGAAATTCCCTGGCACTAGTGGATACAACATCATACAGCACTAATCTGAGAGGTCATTTCCACAGCAACCTTTACTGCTAAGAACCATGGCTGGAACATACCATATGATCAATCAGAGAAAAAAAAAAACTGAAGGAAATAACATATTCTTTCCTCACAGAACACACTACAATGCTAAAGTAGTACCAACAACAGCATTTAATGATGATGAAATTATTATTTCTATTATAAGAGAAGTTTTACACTGTGCATGAAAAAGCAAATTCTTCCATTTCTGGGAGTTTTATTCCGGGAATTATGTTTTTCTATACTATTAACCTTATTTAGAAAGCACTATGAATTTCAGCACAGCCTCTTCCTTTTGCATCCATTCAAGCAGCAGTGATGCTGGCTGACAGAACAGCATTATAGAGGTTACTGGAGTGACAGAGGGAATTTTACCTAAGCTTTCTTTCTGTTTTCTCCAATATACTTTGCATTCAGCAGAAAGGTTGTAAGCACTGTGAGACAGACAGAGCATTCTTCCTTTTTTTGGCCAACAAAGTTCCTGCAGTATGTGTTGTTCTCAGCATAACATCTTTCGCTCATTAAGGAAACCTGGGTTTTCTCAAGGTGGATTTTCCTTCTCTCCTTACTTCCACTCCCTCTACCCGCCTCAACCCCAGCTTCATTCATCAACTGAGGGAAAAATTAAGCAACTTTGGTTCACCATTAAGTGCCACAGCTCTCCAGTGAGAATATAGTATAGCTACTATGTTCAGCAAGAGGGAGTGAGAGAGAGAGAGACACGGCAGAGTGATCCAGTCCCTTCCAAGCACAACAAACATGACGTTGAGAAATGCAGTTGGAATAACTCTGGATAAGCCTCACCTCAGTTTGGCGGAGAGATCTCCAGAATTTCTGGATAACAAATACAGCACTGGATGAATAGATAAGGCAGGAGGTTTCTCATCCCTTTCATGTGAACTCTTCCCTCCAGCAGCTAAGCCAGCATTTTGGCCTCTAGACCTTGCATCAGAAATAGTCGTTGATTAGTCCAAAGTACACACAACAGCCAAAAAGAATTAAATCAAATACACTGATTGTGCCCACCGTGAAAAGGGGCAGTCACCCACAACATGCTGGGGACACAACGTCTTCAAAACAAGGGCATTTAAATTTAATTTTTTTGGCAATCCATCATCTTGGACTCCTACGTGTTTGGGACAGATGGTGAGACAAACTGATGCTGAGTGAAACAAGAGCTGCAGAAGACCATTAACCTGCACTTTGTTATGCCAACAGAGATGCTATTCCCATAAACAGGCCATGTGTAAGCTGGTTTTGAACCACTAACACCTTGCCTGATGCCAGTTCCCAGCAAGTTCACTACAACTGAATATAGAGAAGGTTATGTCCTTACTTCAGGACCCTTCTCCATTTGCTATCAGCGCCCTTCCACATAATACCATGCTTCTCACTGCATCCTATGGCATTTAAAAGTAAAATAAAATTATTAGGTGGCTACAGTTATACCACAGAATTGGTTTTCAGCGAAGACATCTGAAGCCCCATGCACCATAATGCAGGAAACACAGAAAAGCTTTATAGGCCTTCCCCTGCCCCCACAGTGGTTGAGGATCTTGGAGAGTCCCTGCATCTGTCAAGTGCGATGTTTATTTCCTCTGTGGAACAAGCTATCTTTATGGAATGAAATGACTGCCCTTCATATATTAAAATAACACCTCCTTAGGAGAGGCTTCCATGGGCACTGGCTATAGCCCACTTCATAAAGGAGACATTTACACTGCAGAAAACTTAAAAGTCAGCTCAAGATTGGAGCAAGACCAATGGGGAAGCATTGGGACCTGGACATTTCGTCTTTGCTATGAAATTATGGACCAAGCAAAGACTGGGTTTTGGTTGTTTAGGGTTGGGGATTTTTTAACTGACTTTCCCATGTTCCAAAGCCTGATTGCTAGAAACAAAGCAAGCTTAAATGTGGATTTTTAATAGTACTGTTAAATTTAATAGACATTTTGTGCAGCTTTGCACTGAAATTGTTTAATGGTTTATGTACATGGCTGGCTTCATACCCTGGTGCTTTTACTTCATGCTAAACTATGTAAACCTTCTGCTGGGAACACAACTACTTTTGTATCCAGGAAGCAGGGCTTTGAAGCATAATGTGTAAAAGTGAGTGGGATTTCAACACATGATACTTAAATGCCATTCTTCACCCCATAAGGACAATGTATTTCTTGTCAGTGCACCGAGGTTTGCAGAGAAAACAAGCAGAAAATGTCTTTAGATGTCAGCTAGTAAAAGCCTGAAATTTTGGAGCACTGCATTAGGTAATCCGCTGTATAAAACAAAAGCATTTGGGTGCCTTTCTTAAACTTCCAGTGTGCATCACAAACTTCTTCTCAAATGTACTCCAAGTGAAATGCCCATTTTTTCAGATACCCTTTCTACCACTTGGTCTTTCAACTTAGTGTCCTACCATGGAATACTCCCTTTGTCCATGCAGAGATGATGCTACCAACTCATAAACTACATTAGATTGTCCTGTTTTTCAAGCTCTTTTTCTAACCACTTACAAAATATGGGTAATTGGGGGGCTCCTCTCTAGGATACAGGAAACTGGTTTAATTCTTCATTTTGCCAAAATAACTCCTTTGTAACCTGTGAAGCTTCAGTGATGAACTTGACTTTGAAGCTGTCCGTCATTTGAGCAGCAAACTGGAGTAGATGACCTCCAGAGATGCCTCCAACCTAAGTTATTCCATGATTTTATTCTTAGATGGTGCCTATTGGCATACAATGAGGATTACACTTCCCTAGTGCCATGAACATTGCTGAGGAGAAGTCATTAAGTGTCTGAGAAGAGGCTGTGCTTCATTATGATGGAAGCGAAAGAATTAGATGTTCAAATTTCTCACTCTTCTCTTCTTGATTTTCACTATGCATTTAACTGAAACTACAAACACCACACAGCTTTTGCTGAAGCATTTTTTACCTCAGTAAAGCAACAAAAACTGAGCAATATATACCAAAAGTAAGTAGTACCCTCTGAGTATCTGGACTTTTTAAGACAGTCTCAAAATATGACCTAAAAGCACTGATTAATTCTGAAAATGCTTGACTGACAAAAAAAAAACTCCTCAAAATTCCCCCATTCTCTTTTGCAGATTCAAGGAGCTTTGATATAGTAGGACTGAGTTCTGGTCCCACAAACGTTCCTCTTTGCTGTTTGTGTGTATTCACTAGGAAGGAATTGTGGAGCACATTAGGAGAGAATTTGGAATTTCTGGAGTTCAGCACTAATAATCAGTGTATCAGTAAAACAGCACAGTCTCATGGTAATGATCCATTCAAGACTTATTACCCAATGCATAGCACATAACCTTTTCCAAAGTCTCCATCTTTAGTGACAAAGTGGAGATTGGTGGATCTCTCCACATCTACTGGCATGAATGTTGAGTTAAGGAGCCATAAACCCTCGAAACTGAAGTTGCTTACTCAGAGGTTATTTACACCTATGGACAGAACAAAAAACAATGCCATGAGAGTGCAGATGGGGGGTAAAAAATCCTTATGTCTCACACCAATTATCCACTTGCAATGCCTCCTCTTGATATGATGAGAGCTTTGTGTTCTACACACACTGCTGGGATTGCCCACACTATTTATAAAATACCTGTTATTAAATCACTCTTGGTACTCTTAGTATCGAGAGCATCTGAGAAATCTTCCTCCACTTCCACTAAGTGACAAGACAAACACTTAATTCTGGTAAATCACTGATTCTTTTCTTACTGAATGGGCCGGTCATTTTAGAATTTTGTTTTCCCTTCTCATCTGTGGAGATTCTAACAAATACACATTTATCAAGTGAATTTATGCTCTTCTTAAGTACACCTTTTCTCATCCAAAACAGGATCCATCAAAGGATTTACATCTTCAGCCTCCTTTTGGAAAAAAAAAAAACCAACAAACAGACAGGAAACAAAACCATTCCTCAAAGCGATTTCTTAACTACATTTTTGAAGTGTCAATATATTAAAACCTATATGTGAGAGCTATTATGTTTGGGCTCCTCCACATGGAAGGGAAATGTGGGCAGAGAGTTCTTGTAGGTACAGTATTTCACTGAAGAGTCCCAAATGAATACGGAGTGCAGAAAGCACTTTGCCATTGCCTGCCCACAGGAGGATCCAGCTCCTTTAACTACAGCCACCAGCACCATGCTGACAAATGGAAGGACAGGTATCTAGTTCTTCAGACTTGGTTTAAGAGGCAGGATGGGCTGTTTCTTCACCATGAGCTTGCAGAACCCCATCACTCACCTGCTTTCCACCCATTCCACTAAAATCATACAAATGTGCCTACCTATCTATGCACACTTTATTCTTTTCCTTATAATCATGGTAACACTTACACACTATCAATACAAGCCCAGGGTAAAATCTTAGGAGATAATTCTTCATTTCCTGGTACAAAACATGGGAAAAACTAGCATTATAATGCTGTAGCTCATAGAGAACACTGTGCCTAAGAACTTCAAAGAGCATGGACCTTGCAGACCCATAAATCAGAACGTTTTAGTTCATGAGTTTCCAGAAATTCCAAAAGCAAGTATAGGATAAAAGAAAGAAAGTGTATCTCCAAGAAGGGGCTTTCAGGAAAATTCACTTTGTCAGAACATAAACACCTAGCATGGGTTTTGAGCCAGCCAAAGCAGCCCAGCCCAGTTCTTGGGAAACTCAGAGATGCTGAACGAGTCCACATTCTTCTTCTCAGCTTGCCCACTCATGGTGCTCACTCTGTCTCTCACCTGACCCAGGACGCCAGATTGCGCTCCCTTTATATTTCACTTAATGTGTCAATGTAAGCCAAGAGTCTCCTTTTCACTGAATACTGTGAAACTATGTCTTGCCTAGAAGCTTCTGCATTCCCATGCCTAAAAGAATTAACCAATTCCCTTGTGATTCCTATCTCACATTCCTATCATACACCTAGATGTCTGCCTGTTTCCATCCATTGCACAGAATACACCATTCTTCTCCTAAATCATTGTCAGAAATCTGATTTCTTTCTGAAATCCATTACAGCCACTTTGGCAAGGAGAATTGAAGCTAGATTTCACAGACTGACCATGTGCACTCAAGGGTTTCAAAGCTTCAGTTTCCTGCTCATAGAAGAAACAATTTCTTTTTAACTCTCTCTCAAGAATGCTGGAGAAAGCCAGGGCTATCTGAAATATTTTGGCTTGCTGTAACTAATACTTCATGGTCTGATGATAAATATAATAGGCCATATGCTGGGTATTGTGCTGAAATTGCGTGTAAGGCATTAATTGTTGGGAGCTGCAGTCTAAATTAGACGGCCCAGTTCAGACTGACATAACCCAACGGGTTGCTCTCCACACCTGAGTGACAAATAGATCAGTGTTGGCCTGACAGCACGTGACATGGTCCTGTTTGTTACAGCACCAGTGTAAACAGATTGGGAAAGAAATACACACACAAGTGAGCATGCACACCCATAAATACATGAAAATTATTCAAGCTCTGTGTTGCTGCAGCAAATAGATGGAAATTATTCAGGCTCTCTGTTTCTGCAGCTGCTAAGCTTTTATATTAGGGACTATTTTAAAACTCTTTAAAAAAGAAACATTTTGTGTCAGCTTTAATGTGACCAAGCAATTGCACTTTCCCTGTGTGCCAATTCTCTTTTCCTTTCTCAGGGCATCTTCAAGAGTTAGGAAGAGCATTTGCAATCCCTGTTGTACAACTCAGCTTTACTAACAGAACAACACCACCCTGTCAAATGCCAGAACCTTTACGGGAGAGCTTCACCAGGACAGCTGAGGAAATTAGTCCTGGCCGGAGCCAACCAGTCTGTGCACAGCTTGGGGAGGAAAGGAGCAAAAATCACAGGACTCAAAGGGAGCAGGAGGAGAGAGAATTGTTGCTGAAAATTATTTTTGGTAGAAACGCCATTGCCACAACAGACTTCCAGTGTTAGAAAATCCATCATTGAGTGGAACATACTTTTGAAAGCAAAGAAATTCGGGCAATTAAGATGGTTGTATTAGTTCAAATGTTGTGTGGGAGGAGGTATCACTTGATTGACATTAATTGCTTCTATTAGGGCTGTGTGTACTATACTTCAGCCAGGCACCAATGGAGACATACAATCCATGGATTAAGCAGAGGACAGTGGCTCTTTTGTAGCTCCTGGAGTGGATTTGGAGCTGAATGACAGTCCTTGAAGCATGGAGTTGGACTGCAAAGAAATCCCAGTGGAGCTTAACATCACAGGTGGAAATAGTCTCCTGAAAGGTCTTGTCACCTGCTCTAATTGCTGAGTTTAAATGTTAGAAGGCTTTTGCATCCACAAGCAACCTCTCTCTTAGATGCAGCCATAGGAAAAGGCCCATCTGAGCCTCTCTGGCTTCTTGATCACCTTAGCAAATGTCTCCAAAAAGATTTCTGCCAAAAAGATTTCTGAAGACGGTAACTTGAGGCTGGCTTCCCTTCCAGCACTCATGGCTCCCCAGCCTCATTAACCAGACATCCACTAAAAGCAGATGGCCAGAGGAGAAGCATTTCTCACAGCTGCAGCATGAAGTCCAAATTCACATCTCGGAAGGCACTTGGAGCACTAGGCTACCATACTAGAAATAATTCCATTCTTTTATTCCTCCCCTGATAATATGGCTCAGAAATTTCCTCAAGGCAGAAACAGCCTCCCTGCCCACATTCCACAATCCTGATAAGAAGATCTAACAGTGGGAGAAAATCAACTACAATGTGGCTTTAGACAAGCAGCTTAGACAAGATGTTTAATTTTTAGATAACTAAAAGTATATGAGATAAATCAGTCTCTCATCATTTTCCCATTGAAAATATAGAGCTATTAGCACTTCCCTGTGAGCACACTCTGATGAAAACATTGTGAAATGCTTAGATGCACTGTCATAGTAAGACATGAAAGGATCTTCAGAGATGTTCTTCAGGGAACAGATCTGTAATTGCAGGAATTGAAGAAAGAGCTTGATAAAAATACACATCTCATCTCAAGGTGGGTGAATAGCTGACTTTCTTTTTAATTCATTGTCAGCAGTAATGAGAAATATTGCTTTAGGTTGCCTTGAGAAGACTTTTATTTTTTCCTTCTAGTTTTCTTAGCTTTAATCAAGTAAAAGTTTTTGTTTCGGAATTCTCAAGGTCACATCTCACTTCATCTCTCAGAGATTTTCCATCCTCTAAACAAAGAGCTTTTAAAGACAAGTATGTATATACAACTTCAACAAATTTCAAAATTAATTTTGTGTTGAAATATGAAATCTAAATGTTTCTTTGAGAAAATATCAAAACAGACCTTTGCCCAGGAGTGGAGTGTGCAAGGGGAGGGGAGGGCAGGGATGTCACCACTCTGCAGAGATTTCCAAACACTCTCAATTAACTAAAAAATTACTTTTTCCAGAAAAGAATCCATTTGCTCCCATACATCTGACCTGTGTTGGTGGGCAGGAGGAACCCAGGCCTGATCCTGCTCTTCTTTGGGAGAAGGGCCCTGGGCTGGACATATCATCAAACCATCACAGAGAGGATTTTAACTGCCTGTCCTGCAGTGCTTACAGACAGTCATAAAAATGGAATTGTAATCCTTGCAATTACATTTTAAGAGTAGTTTTAATGAATATTAAACAGTTTCAAACATCAAAGTATTGACTGAAGTGGAAAAATAGTATCTTTACTGGCAGCCCTTTCCCCTTGCTCAAAGAAGACACGGCGATGAAGGGAGAGCATGGGTTTTATCTGCAATGTCAGGAACAATTTATAGGAGCTCAGTGACCTGCACTTTGAACTGGAGTCTCCACCTACAGTCTGTAGCATCCTATAAAAAGATAGGCTGTTATCTCCTTTGCTGCAGCCAGCCATCCCAACAGGAAGGGCAGGCTGCCTGCAATCCTGAGGAAACACTTGGACTATTAAAGGGAGACAAAGGTCCTCCTTTTTATTTTTTATTTTATGTGCACTGTTTGCTGCACAGGATTTCTTTACGGTATCTCAAGAATAGCAATTTGGGCCTTTTGGAAGTCAGCTCTAGCCATAAAAGCTACCCAGGAGAAAATCTGAACAGGATTGTCAGCATTGATGCTGTGATTTATTCTGGACTTTGTAGATGGGAGCAGAAAGAAGCCACAGTTAAGTCTTCACAGCTGTACCCTGCTTGAGGCTGGGGGGAAGCCCAGAGAAACGCTGCCTCTCCTGCTGCTGAGCCAGCCCAGCAGCCACTGCTTCCCTCAGCACTCTCAGATGCAATACATCCCGTGGCTCATGGAGAAAAGGTGGGGGTCTTGCAGGATGACTGACCATTCATATCTCTAACCCCTTCTAAGCCATGGCAATCAGTGACAGGGTCAGCAGTTCAATGGCAGCACGTCATCATCGTAGCTAAATCGTGACACACCCCTGTGAGATCAAGGCTCCTTCTGCACATGATTACTATTTATGTATAGCATGTGATAAAAATTTACAGTATCACAGGGAGGCTACAGCTGAGACCAGGACAGGAACTGTAAAAAGATTTTATCACTGAGAATAGTCAGTTTTGCATAAGGAACAGTTTTATATGAGAAAATATCAATACAAGAGTGTTTCTCAGAAGTATGCTGATATTGGCAACATTTCTAGCAAGGAAAATTATCAAAATCTTTGATTTCAGCAAAGCCAATATGCTTTATTTCGACTGTCTTATGGACAAGAAGAGAGTGGGACACTCTCGAGTTCAGCGAGTTCAGACTTAAACAATTTGATGTCATGGAAACAGATCTGACAAGTTCACTCCTCAATTTCCTGAACACATTCTTCCCTTTTTTTTTTTTTCACTGTAAATTTAGCACTTTCAGTTTTCACTGCAACTAGTGAGGAAAAGCCTGGCTCCATGGTGCTCCCAGGAGGAGAGTGGTCAGAGCCCTTGACAAGTTTCATCTGCAATGCCCATATGTGAGTGAGACCAACAGCAGGGAGCAGATCAAACCATTTCACTCACTTGAGTCCAGCCTTTCCTCCCAGACCAGCCCCAGGATTGGTGGCATTCCTCAGATGAAGAAATGTGCCAGGTGAGCTTAGCAACCAGCCTGCACCTCTCTGCAGAGTTATGGTAGGAGGTGAAGCACTGGCCATGGGCTAGATGCCCTAAACTGCTCACACCAGCATCTCCTTGCCTGTAGTAAATGTATGTTTGGCTCAAGGATGAAATAATTCAGCATGTTTCATATGGTTTCTGCTGTTTAGTTCCCCAGTCCCACTATAAAATACATGATAAAAGGACATAAATAACCAAACTGGAAACAGCTTCTCTAGGAATCATCCAGAATATTTCTGAGCCATAAATATTCTGTCACTGCTGATTTAATTTCTAGTACTCAGGAAAATGCAATTACAAGAGACAAATGGTGATGAATGCTGAAACCAAGGGTATGTTTTTGACAATGGGTGACAGGGTTGGCTCTCTGTGAGCTGGAGTCAGAGGCATGCCAATAGCCATCCATGTTTTAGCACTGCCAGCTTTTGAAATGCCTCGCTTGCACTGAATGCTACAATCCCCTACAAGACATAAATTAATGCAACTGCCCTACTCAGTCATTGCATTTCCCACTTGAAAGGGCAGATGTCAGAAGCCCAAATGCTGGCACATCATTTATAAAGAAACTTCTCAATTAAATTGGAAGAATAAAAGTAGGCAGGGTAGCTCTGATTCACAAAAGCACCCAACAGGGGTTTCCCTTTGAACTCAGCACATCCTTAAATACCATACTGAATGAAAACAACAATCTCACACCTCCTGAACAGCTCACAGAACCCAGACTGTCATTTACTTGCCCCAACTAAGATGCTCCTGGCCATGAGGGACCCAATACCATCCTCTTCCCTGAGGCCCAGGTCCAATGACAGGAATGCAGTCATCCTTTATGTAGAGCAAGACCTTGAGGGCTTTGCTAAAGCCACAGCCATAGCACAGCAACCTCACTACCCACCTTCTGGATGGACTATTCCATTTGCGTGACACGATCTTTTCATTTTTACATCAGCAAAATGACTCTCTAATGAAAATACGAAAGGATGGGAAATAAATGCTGACATTTCAAAGTGACTCTTTAAGCTAAAAAGCTTTCTCTTAGCATTTCTACTTGGGAGGTGTCTCTCTGAGTATTTATCATGTCATTTCTTTCCCATCAAATAATTTCCACTGTATTTAGGCCGTGCAAAACACGTTGCTATGCTGAATATAATCCCAGGCTCAGAGTTTGCTCAGACACCGCCTCCCTCACCTCACGAGAGCTGTAACCACTGTTGCTCACTGAGAGCTTCCTGCACAGTAAATACTCCTTTGTGGTGCATGGCACTGATAAAATCCCTCTTTCCCACAAGACCTGGCTGCTGCGTGGTAGCTGCGGGGTAACATCAGGCACTTGGTTAGAGACTCATCCCAGAACGGATCCATCTCCCCTTAGGGGACAACACTACTAATTATTCAGCAAATAACCAGACTCTGCTCTTTTATGTTCCCGTGTGCTGAAATACAATACAAATCCTTTACCAGGTCTGATCCAAAACCAATCTGATTTTGTGGGCTGTGAATCAGGCTTGCTGCAAGTAATTCCCCACACATCTCCAATAAGAGAACAGCACGAAGGGCAGGTAACTGCAGGGAGAGCCTCCCTGCACAGCTTCAGAGAGGTGGGAACATGGAGAGAAAATCTCCATGTGCAGATTTCAAGTTTTGTGGGTGTCTTCTCTCCTGAGAAGCTGAGCCACAGCTTGCCCCCTGGCAGAAGATCTGCCTGATGTATTGCCAGGAGGGACAAGGGCTGCTCTTGAATAATGTGATTTTTGCTGTCTCTTTCTGAGTGGCGACCACCCAGAGGATGATCCTTCATCTTGCCTCCTAATTCCAGCTTCTGGTGGGAAAGAAGCTGAGAAACCAGAGTTGTGTGAGAGCCAAGGAACTTGTGAGGGAGCTTGAGGTGGGAGCGTGCTGGGAAGCATTGTGAACATGTCCAGCTTTAGGCAGAGGAGTTGGCTGAGATTGCAGCCACAGGGCCGCCCAAGGGGGATGGAGCCCACGCTGTGGTCCCTCAGGAGGACTCGCTCACACTACAGATGTCCTCGCTGTGCGGCAGAGGTGGGACCAGCTACCTCGGGCTGTGCTGCAACATCCCACAACAAGAACCCATAAACCCCCTTCTCTTCAGCCTTCACTGACGACCCTCAGGCTGGTCCACAACAGAAACCCCAGGGAGGTCAGAGGACCCCAGGAAACTTGGGGGAAAACGCTCTGCCAGGACCCCACACGCTCCATTTTCCCCTAGATTAATTCAATCTGCCTCAGCTTCCAGCCAAATCAAGACATGGGCTCATCTTGCTAAATATAGCTCTCAAGTAATTTCCTGCATATTGGGACCGAGTCATTTGGCAACTGCCAGATCATGTGTAACAAAAACATGGGCAGGGGCGGACGCCTGTGGCTGCCCATAAACCATTAGTGGCAAGGTCAGCAGCCTCCGACCTGATTGTGTAACCCTGGGCATTACAACTCCTTGGTTTGTTTTCTCTTCCTCTCATGAGGACGGTGGAAATTTTAGGAACATGGAAAGTGCATCCAGCACAACTCGCCTGCCATTTCCCAGCAATCTTCTTAATCCTACTCCTTTCTGTAAGGCTGCTCTTTTCCCAATCCCCTCCTCAAAAGAGAGACCGAGGTGTCCCTTGAACTTAGAATGTATCGCCTTAAAGTATCATCTTAAAGTCTTAGTATAATGTCTTTACATTGCTTGCCATTCCCCAGTAACTTGTTCCATATGCTTAAGCACTCCTTGAGCATAATATGTCTGCCTTACTCCCATGTAGTTTCCCAGGGTTTTCAGACTATCCTCCGACTTCTGAGTCCCTTGCCAATGTGATTCATGTGCCCTTCAGGAATTTCTAAGTCCTCTTAAGTATATAAAGATAAAACCAAAAGAACAATCAGCGTCTGCATCCATCTAGTTAACTGTTCTGTCTTCCATGTTGACTGGAAAGAGTATAAAAGAAAAGGTCACATGGAAAAGGGTCCCTTTCCATGGCATGTCCTCCTGGTGTCTGGAAGTCATCACTTCAAGGACTGCCTGGAGGTCACACCAGGACCAGGAGCTACTCACAGACTTACCTACCATGAACGTGCGTACTCCCCTCTCAAATCCATCTGTACTCTTGGCCTTCACAATATCCTGTAGCAATGAGCTATTTAATTACGTGACATGTGCCACAGTTCTGCAGTCCCTTCTCACTAGGTGAGATTAACATCCTTTAAGCATTCCTCATGGAGACTGTCTACCACCTCATTATCCCAGACAACTGCTTCCAAAAGCAGTAATTTTTGTCTGTGGTCCAGTGGCTGCTGGTTGGAACAATGTTCTTGACGAGGACAGACCAAGAGCCAGACACCTCAAAAGCACCATCCAGGGATACTGCATCACCTCAGCAGTCAGCCATGTCCCCTGTTCTGCGCCTAGCTCCTGGTGATGCCAGCACTTCCAGAGAAAAGCTGTGAGCAGTAAGCAGTTCCAGTATCCTTCTCAGAGGAACAGAATATTAACCCTGACGAGTCAGAGATGAATTCACGTGCTGAAGCAGAACTGTTGACAAAACTGGGTGTTCTTGTTATCCATAGGAATATCACAGGTTTGGGGGTTTAGTGTTTGTTTATTTTTAATTTTGGTAAAGTTCCTGATCTTAAAGATACCTTGAAGCAACGAGCTCCCCTGTTTAATTATGTACCCTGTGAAGTACTCTTTTATCAGCATTTCTTTCATCACCTTTCTATTGTAATCAGATGTCCCCTTCTGCTTTCATTATGAGGCAGAGCAAATACAAGTTTCTGATCTCCAAACTATGTATTCTACTTACTCATTCCAGCACTTACAATTTACCCTAGGAGGTCAGCAGCCACTTCTGTTCTGCAGCTTTGCCCTGGGTTGTTTCAACAATAATTTCCAGATTCATTTCCTGAGGACTGTTGCTTTTAGCCCACATTTCCTATGCTGGCTCCCACATAGCCTTAGCCCTGCTGCCATTACTTGGCATGTTTGCCACCTGCAGCTTCACGTATCTCAGTGATCTGTGACACTTCACTTGGTCACAACTTTTGGCTCTATTTCGACTTGGAGATGCAGATGGGCTTCTGCTCCATTCACAGATAATCCCATTAATATTACACACAGGGCCAGAAGGGATCCAGTGGTGCAACACAGAACAAATCCACACTTACTGACTTCCACCATGGGTATGTCAAGTCTACCCACTCTCACCAGAACCCTGAGCTAAGGAACTCCACATGTGGGATCACCCATTCTTCTGATTTATCACTGCACCTTCCAAGGAAGGTTAACTCTGGTAAAATTCAGCCATATTAATCAAACTAACTTGTACCAACTCAAATTGTATCAAATGATATCAAACTGAACCTCTGTTCTTCATTAAGGCCACTAATTTATGCCATTAAGAGTTGTTATGCCTAAACAATGATGGATGAGCTTCAGGAAGCACTGGAAGGTGGTTTGGAGGAAACATTCCCATCTTCAGGTAGTGATTTCTGCTGCAACAATCCTGCTGGGATTAAGGTCATATCTAGAGCCATTTGAAACCATCACACTTTTCATGGTTTCCAGCTGGAGATGTTAACTCGCTCGAGGCCAACTGCATGACAAGCTTATTCCAGCATTCATGCATCCAAATGGACACAGCTTTGCTGAGAGGTTCATGGGACCCTTAGGAACCTCACCTGAATTCATGTTTGTAAGAGAGGATTTCCCTGCTGGAATGCTTATTAACTAGTGAAATGAGAAGTGAATGTCTCCTCATTTCCTGACTAAGCAGATTTTTCTTTTCCTACAGTTGTTTCTTGTCTAATTTTGGACTGGGAAGCCCTCTTTGTGCAACATAAGCACCTTTCCAGTAGAAGTAAATCACGGCTACATCTCTCTCCCACCAAGTGACAAAATAAAGTCCAGGAAAGTTGGTGCTTGTACTTTTGAAAGTCCACATTTTTCTCATTAATTTCACAGGAGTTGAGTAACAAACTCCTCTAATAGCTTTTAAAAAATCACATCCCACTTATCTATCAAGAAATCTTGTGATCATTAAATTACACATTAAATTAAATGGAACAAACATGGATGAGTCAAGAAGGAGCTAGGCAATGTATTTTCACTAAAGTATTTCAATGAAAACAGGCATTTCTCACCAAAAACTTGTACATTGTGAAAATGTTACTGAAAATTAAAATCAGTAATGAAAAAAAAATCTTCTAAAAAGAGGTTTAAGCTTTCATCTTTGGAATTCAAACAGTTTTAAAAGAAAAGAAAGTAGAAGGCCCTTTCTAACTGAAAAGCCAAACTGAAAACCAAAAGAAATTAAATAGCAACGTTTTAGACTGAATAAAAATTACATAGTATCTTCCACAATAAGTAAATGAGCATTTTTAGGTCATCTGTACTTCCACGAAAGATGACATCAGCTTTTGTCACTTTCAAGATTAAGTACAGAAGTTGTCCCTTCTGCTTCTCTCTGATTGTTTCTTCATATGCCCAAGATACATTTTTCATATGCTATTTTCCAAGGCTGTATAATAATTAGGGCTTTTCCCACAATATGGGATAACAATGATAAAAATTTTACCCTTCAACAGATTGTAATGCTATATTTAAGGTACTTTGAGATTTTTAATAGATAATACATATCTCTGAAACCCCCTAACCTAAGACCAGTCTGTTTGCCACCTTCCCCTATGAGATGATGAGTTCAGACCTCTGAGCACCCCTGTCAGATCTTGGGGAGTTGCACTGCTGCAACAACACAATGCTGTTTTTTTTACTGCATGTGACTACAGTGTGTGAGTTACCACGAGTAAAAACATGCCCCATTATGCAGTGAAAATGCAGTAAAAAATACTGTCATACCACTTTTAGGATGAGAAATTAGGAAGGGCCTGAGAAGACTGAGTTTGCAGCCCCACCCTCAAACACTTGGAAAGAGTTCAGATACTACAAAGATGGGGCCAGACAGACTTTCCTTCAATATTTCAATAAACAAAATTCCCAAGCCAAATCCCTGGTCTTAAACAAATGAAAAGAGAATAAAACTTCCCCTTCAGTGTTTTGGTGGAACATTGTTTTTCAATGAACACTGTGTTTCAGTGAATGGCAAAACTGCTTCAGTAACCTTGGAGGGATTCCTCTGCAGATACATAGCCCAGACCAGACCTCAAGCTTGGCTTGAAACTACTCCTTGTACTCTTCCTGCTGGGAGGGATTTAGGATTTGGACAGCACTAATGCAGGACCACAAAGTCTGAGGAGTTTGGGGATGTGAAGACCACCTTAAGCAGAAAAGGACTCTGGAAAGGTACTGCTAAATAGTTCTGGGGTGTTATAAAACTTCCCATAGGAATTGAAGAAAGATTACTCATCAGGCTTTTCTGATGAATTTCTTTTTGTTGCTTAAGTCAATATGAAGTTACCAGACACTCTTTTCCACATCCAGCAGTATTCCAAACCTCTTCTTCTATGGCTCTTGGTAGGCCCACTCTTCAGGAACTTCTGCCACTGCTGTGAAGTGTTTATTTAGCAGTTTGAGAAAGGAGATTTCAAGACATAGCAGCAAAAGGAAAAAAAGGCAAGGCAAGTCAACAGCTGCAAATTTTACACTGGCAACAAAGTCATGAAGGCAGAGCAGGTGAATGTCTTTCTCACAGACAATATCCCAAGAGAGACTACAGATCTGGGAGCTAGTCCTCCAGGATTCTTTTGGGATGCCTAAAATAAATGCCCTGTTTGTGGAACTGCTGGTCCAACTCCCCCAGTGCAGGAATTACGTGACAGCCCGTCGATCCAGCCTGAATGACTGGCAGAGACCCATCAGAGGCAGCAGAAGTCAATTAAGCCTCTGCTTACACACAGCCTTTCTGAGCCAAGCTAAATTTTTATAACCCCAAACGTTCTGTTTCAAATTCTAAACTCACACTTTCACATCCCTTCCAGTAGAAAATATGTGAATTAAACACATGTGTAACAAACAGACAGACACACTCAAAGCACCTTAGGAGACCCTGACAGTAACTGAGGGGAAAAAGAGGGGGTGATTTTGGGGCCAGGCAGAAGAGGGATATTTTGTTTTCTGCAGTGGGCAAGTACAACTTGATGTGATGGGCCGTGCTGGGCAGCTGAAAGCCCAGTGGGAAACAGAGAAGACACTGCCCTTTAAAAAAGCCATAGGTGAAATCAATGCAAGGACTCTCCAGATGTCCAGGAGTTAAGCAGGGGTGGTGATGATCCCATTACAGTTCTCCAGGGCTACATCCTGAAGAGCTGCCTTAGCTCACGTTTCTCCTTTCCTAGGCATTGCTTCACACTGCTTCCACATAACTATTTGTGGCTGGCCCTTGCACAGGAATGGGGGGGTCCACCTGGTAACAGCTACCCTCAGAAAAGTTCAGGATTCAGGCTCTTTTCCATAAGCAGGCAAATGTTCAAATACTTATCCAAAAATACAGGTACAATCTGTCAGTACAGCTCACAGGAAACATCCCTCACGTGGGAGTTTCAGCACTTGCTGTTTCTAGAGGTGCCAGAAATACTAGGGGCGGAGGGAGTGCTTTTCTAATAGTATTTGGAATATTTCTCACATCATTATGAGTGTAGCTGGGAGAATAATTTATAATGAATCATTTTATTTTAATTAATTTCCCTGTTTATTCTTTGGGTGACTAACACACTCCCTCAACTGCCTTACATGTACTTAAAATTTCTTCCTTAGTAATTACAGCCAGGAATAATGGGGGGAGAGGCTTGATTACAGACAATTTTGGGCATTTTATCTTTAAGAGTTGAGGTTTTTCAACGGGTACTTCTTGTGACTTACGTACTGTGATTCTACACCATGATGTTTATCACATTTTGGCTCAGATTTCAACACCAGCAGGTGCCACTTCATATCTGGAAGTGGTTATCCACAAGCATCTTTTAACTGTCACAAACTTTGTCATTTTAACAAAGAGACTTGCTGGTAATCACAGTGAACCCAGAAGTGGTTCACACATTCAGAAGAATTAACCTTCCACTCTAACAACAGGGCACATAATATTTACAGTCTCACAAAAACAATGTATAAAAGAAAAAATACTTCCTTGTGGATGTGGTTTATTTTGTTGCATATGTTTAAGAAAGAGGCAGTTTCACACCACGAAACAGGCAAACAAAGACATCCACAACCAATTCTTCCATCACGGAACTCAGAAAAAACAGATATTTTTCAGTAAGCTGAAATACCTGCCCTGTATCTATGTGATATAAGGACAAATCCTTTATGAGTGAAGGGTCCAAGGCCTCTAATTATGAGCTGTTTGCCTTAAAAAAAAAAAAAAAACAGCTCTGTCCATCTGTTGTCATTAGAGCTTGGCTCTGCTTTCTGCTCCAAGAGAACAGACTCGGCCCTGCTGCAGCCTTCTGAATGTTTCACTGGGGTGGTGACAAGCCTTTGTGCTGTTTCCTCAGAAGAGGACCATGATACTTGAACCAGATGTCATCACTTGAAGCCCACATGAGTTGTAGGACTTCCTCCCTGTGTTAAGTGGAAGATATATTCTTTAGCAAAGTCTTTTATCTGCCTGAATGCAATTCAGCCAGCCTGAGTTTCTTCTAAATGCCTTCCATCTGCTTTTGATTTGACTCGAGCAGGCTTTCAAGGTAGATATATTCTTCTGTTTTGTTTAATTACTTCATCACAGAGATGCCTTGCTGTGCCAGGTTTTCTCTGCCTGCTCTTCATTTCAGATACAAGCTGAGTACCCACTTTTCTGAGTTTTATTACTTTGAGTAGTCTCTGCCCATCTGTGTTACACAGATGCTGATGTGCCATGCATACCTTGTCTCTAAGAAGCTGACTCATGTAAGACTGCATTTCAGCAAGATACAAAGAACAATCTGGAGGCATCATAATTTGCCAGAAGGTAATTATTTCTGAGTCTGCATATGCTGTAGGAGAGGACTGCGGTTTTTTGGTTTTTCCTAACTTATGGAATTGACAGATATAGCACATCGGTGGTGCCTCTAAATCCAGTATCCTGTCACCAGAAGTATCAGCTGCTTCAGAGAAAAAAGCAGGGATTTCTATAGTGCTCAGCTAAGAGAAGGTACAATCTGAATCAAAACTACAGTTCTCCAGCAGCCCACTGACTCCAAACCCAGGTCACAGGTGTGATGCCACAAAAGCCAAAGTGTATCTTAGTCAAGCAGAAAGAGATAGAATTTCTTCCCAAGAATATTTTAAATCCAAGTTTGATGCCTTGATGTCATCCTTAAAATCCTATCCCAGCACTGTGGATTTAAAAGTTTTCCATGAAGTAAGACAGCCTTTTTGTTCAAGTTCTCTGCACATTTCCCAAAAGCAACAAATCCATCCCCCTTTTCCATCATAATACTCCTACCTATGACAGTTTGCTGTGCTGGGTATTCAGCTCAATTTCTCACGTTTTCACTCACTAAATGCAATCTGCCAGCTGGTATAAATGGAAAACACACTGGAACCCTTGGATTTCTGCCCATATACATTAGTGGTTTTTTTTTTTTTTTTAATTTGGGAGGAAAACTTGATGAGACCTTGACATCATAAAGGGTGCACTGTGTGAAAGAGTTTCTCAAAACAAAGTTTTTCCAGGAAAACAGATGAGAACACTTGATGTGGAGGACAAAGGACCTTATGGTCAAGAGATGCCGTACATAACAGTAAGGATCCTGTGAGGCCGAGGCACAGGAGAGATGGAGAACAGTTGTCATGGATGAAGAGTAATCACTAAAGAAAAATATGCCTTTCCCACAGGTGTTTATGGGCAACATCTGCCCATAAGCATCAAAGGAGAAGAGTTAGCCAAAAAAGATGCCCCAAAGCCAAAGATTATCACTAAACAATGCAGGTATCAGAAACCCAGCCTGTCAAGGGGGACTAAAAAAAAATCAAACCAGTCTCTTAATCAACATTTTTTCCCTCTGCCACAAAATGTAAGCCAATCTATTTAGTTAGAAAAACATGGCATATTGCAATGTAAGTAACTTTTATTTCTTTATACACCACAAGATATAAACTAATCTAGTTAAAGAAACATGGTTTCACTGCATTCTGAGTAACAGCCCCTGGTTTTATACACTCTGATATGTTTTGTGCTGCTTTTACCACTTTCTCTGCAGGCCTGATGGGTTTCACAACGCCTTGAAAACTCTTGGCCACTCCCTTATGGAGACCACTTGGATTTCAGGGGGGTGGCATGAAAAACCCTCAATGCACTGCAGTGGAAAAACAATTTGTAACAACATTTCCTGAAGCAATAGGTTCCAACCCATTGAAAGTCTATTTACCATATGCTTGAAAGACTCCAGGAACAACAGAAAGTCGTGCATGGATGCCTCTGTGCAAACACAGTCAAGTAAAAATAGATCTTTCTGACCACCATCCAGCTGCACTTGAGGAAGCCATTTTTAGCTTCCCTGAGTACCTCAGCACTCTTCAACGCTCATCATTTTATACCTAGGAAACCACTGCTCTTGCCCCATGGAAAGACAATGGAAAACAGCAGGGCAAGTTCCCAGCTGATTGTCTTGGGGCTTGCAGGCACATTTGCCAGCAGGGGAACTGCTCCTGAGAGCACAGGGCAGATGTGTAAAGCCTGCCTGGAGAAAAGACACACATGAACATGTAGACATACTGCAGTGCCACATGCCAGGAGGGTAAACATCCCCACCCAGCAACCTCCCACATCTGTGCAAGCGTCTGGCTGCCTTCCTTGGGTTCCCCTGGCTGCGGCAATCTCACGAGTGCTGAGTGCCATACGTATTTTCCATACACAGACCCAAATGTGTGTTGGCTTTCCACAAGTCTGTCCCCAGAAGAAGGGAAAGATTGACCACCAAAAGCTCACACTTTGTTGTCATTTGTAAGACAGCAACTCAAGGAAGTTTCCTGAAACCAAAACTGTCCAACTGAGAGTTGTGGCCAATGTCTGCACAGCAGCTGACCACTAACATTTACCAACACCTCACATCTCTGGTCAGACAGCTTTGTTTTGCAAATATTGACCTTAGAGGTCACAGCTTAGAGAGGTCAGAACTTGTGTTTAGTTAGGATGAGTATTAGGGAGCATTTAATCTTTTTTTGGTTTGGAAAGTGCATTAAAAACATGAAGGAAAGGACTCATGAAAGGATTTACTATTGGGCTGACTTTGCTCTCCTGGAAATTATTGATAAAATTGCCAGTGCAGTTTAGTAAGCTGTGTTTGGGTTTTGTTTTTTGTTGTTGTTTTTTGAAACCAACACAAGGTGCTTCAGTCAGATTTTTAAAAATATTTCTCAGTGAAGTAAGCAAGAGTAAAGGCAAGGGGAGAGAGCTAATCCACTGCCTAGAAAGGAGTTACAGAGAAGATGGAATCAAGCTCTTTTCAGAGGTGCCTGGAAAAAATTACAAAAGGCAATGGACACAAAGAGCATGAGCTAGGCTGAAACTGGGTATCATGAAACAAAACTGTTCACAGGAAGAGTGGTCCAGCACTGGAGCTGGGCTCCAGAGAGATCCTGTCAGATATCTCCCTGCAGATTTCCAAACTTCAGCTGGAGCAGTTCCAAGCAACTCGAGTTTGAAGTTGGCCCTGCTTGGAGCAAGAAGTTCAAGAAGACACCTCCAGAGTGTGCCTCCAACCCAAGGTCCTGGAGAAAACCGGCCAAGTTTTTCATATTAACATTACAAATGTTCTCCATACCTTCCCTCTCTAACCTCTCTAGGTGTGTCTGGTCTGATTTCTGAGGAAAAGAAAAACAGAACACAATTGCACTTTGCATCATTACTTCCAAAGCAATGTCCAAGACTCTCATATTCATGTGTGCTTCAGCACATTGTGCCAGTGAGAGTTTTCACTTAGTCAGAAAACTGCTTCAATATTTTAAAAGTAAATATAGCCAAACTTGAGTAACTTAGAGGATATGGACCCATTGGTCCTAGACAGCATTGTCAAATGCAGGTCACATCACTACTGCTCCAAGGTTTTTCCATCTGATGCCTGTTCAAAGGATTCCAGGAAATAATCTGCTGAGCATACACACTCATGCTATGATTTATACCAGCTAGCATCTCTGCCTGGAATACAGATATCTGAAATGTTTCTAAACAGAACTCAATATTAGGAAAAACTTCTTCAGTGAAAAGGTGATCAGGCATTGGAACAGGCTGCAGAGGGAAGTGGTGGAGTCACCATCCCTGGAGGTATTTAGAGGACATGTAAATGTGGCATTCAGGGACAGGTTTTGTGGTGGACTTGGCAGAGCTGGATTAATGACTGAACTCAATGATCTTAGAAGTCTTTTCAAACCTGAATGATTTTATGATTCTGCTTCATGAAAAGGCGGGGGGAAGGGTGTCAAAAATTAACACTGTATGAGATCAAAATAATTTTTTTGCATCAGAATTGTACAATCCAGAAAAAAAGGGGCTGAAACCAAAATATTTATTCTAAAGAAAAAGGCAGGAGGAGGGTGTACAATGCAATCCTCTTAATATTTATAATACAGTACGTACACACAGAACACATACAACGTATTTTTTACTTCTTAATAAATAAAACTGTATTTTTCCAAGAGTATTACTGCTTTTATTTTTTTTTTCTGTGAAAACAAATTGTGTTCTTGGCCCAGTTTTCCCTAATGGAAAGGCTTAGGGAAGAGATATGTGGGAAAAGAAAGGCTTCTTTTCAGAGGTGACCTTCCAGGTAAGAACTGAAGCTTCTTATAACGTTGCCAATGAGTCGCTTGACCCATGAATAAGGAATGAGAGAACACGAATGTCTGAGGCTGCCTGGGGAGTTAGCACCTCTGGACAGTTTGAATTCCCCATATATATAAAGATTAAGGCAGTTTCTGAAAGAAAGTGCAGTAACATTTACTTGCATGTGCCCAAACGAACGGAGAATCCCTGGACTCAAACACAAATCCCTGGTTCACCATCACATGCAGCTCTTTGCAGCCAATGTATAAAACATTTATTCAGAAAGGTCCACCAAACTTGACTCCACATAACTCAATATACCACAAGCCACAGAACACTTCCACATAATCTATAACAACTTAAAATCTCTAATTTGAAAAACCAAAAGCCACGAAAAAATAAAATACAATGCACTACAGGCAGAAAGAAGAAACTCTAATCCCTGCAAGAACAGGTAATTTGTTAGGTGATAATGCCTACTGGTCAGAGAGAGTGGACCATACCCAGTGCTGCTTAGCAAACACACAAAAAAATTAAGGAAAAAAATGCCTTCTGTCACTCCTTGGGATTTTTCCCAAAGTCTAACACTGGTTTTACCCTGAGTGCATGAGCGAGACACAGCCACAAGGCACCTGAGAGTTTTTATGACACCAAAGGGAGCAATGGATGGAGTCACATCTCTTCTCTCCAGGGGCTAAAGAGAAAGAGGACCAATGAAGAATATTTAAATTTAGAATAATAATCAACAAATAAATAAAATCCTGCCCTTTGTAGGCAACTAACAGAACCAGAGCACATCAGATGAGGGCAGCTGATGAAAGTGAGACCCACACGCTGTCCCCATTCTGGTAGAATCAGGGAGCACTTCCCTTCACAAGGAGCTACCCAGCAGTCCTGCCTGAATTTGCAGTTTCTCAGGTAGTGACTACAATGAGAAATGAATACATAATCAGACCAGCTTCTGAAAAAGAAAGAAGAAAGGTGTGGGAACCTAAAAGCCTAAGGTGTTTTACTTGTCTTCAAGTAGGTTCTTGCTCCTCCGCTGACAGTAGTGAAGAAAAAAGTGGGTGTAACCTCTGTTGCTAAGGGCAAAGTCATGTACAGTCAAGGTGGATAAATGTTGAAAGCTTTGGTTTGGATAAGCACTTGGGAGCTGCAGTGCTTATCTACATCTTAGCTTATCTGGAGCACTTCGATCAGCAGCAGTGAGTCAGGAATCATGCCACATCTTTGGGCTTTTCCCAGAAGGTTCCCAGCACTGACTCTCACTATCCTGGTGAAGTTAATGTCCAGAGGTGGACTGTGAGAGCATCTCAAGGCTATGGTATCTTCATCCCTGTGTGAAACAAGAAGGTTGCCTGTGTGGCAAAACAAGACTTATATACAGGTTGGAGAATGAATGGGATTTTCTTCAAATCCAAAAGCAGATTCTGTTCAAGTTTGGGCAGGAGATTCAGAAATGTTCAGATTTTTATCTAATTGATTTGCATGCCCCTGTTTATAAGGAGACTCCAGACATGGAACTATACACACTGTTTATTATTGCTTGCACAACTGTCATTTTCAGACAGCTTAAATTCCACACGAAGTTCCCGGGGGTGAAATTCACCTCCCATACCATCGGCTGCCTAAAACTTAGGCGCCAAGTCTAAACTCCTTGGCTAAGCTCCACTGACAGCCAGTGGAGAGGGGCTGGCACCTCCAGGGAGCGATTCCTGCCCTGTATCTCAGACATCTCTCCTCTGTGGAGATGAGTCCCTCACCAGAAGGGCCTGTCCCTCCCCAGTGACTGCAGCGAGGAGCTGGATGACTTCCCAAGACCAGCCCCACTGCCTGGAACCCCAGACAAACGCACTCCTGCTCCCACTAAGGCAGGCAAACACTGTACTCCATCTCCCAGTGAGTCAAGGGAAGAATGAAGTGGGAAGTGCTTTATCACAAAGACCTTTAGATGTCTAACTCCAAAGCGAACACAGGGCACCTATGCAGCAGTAAGAGGCTTAAATCAACTTGTGGATTTAGGCCTAAGTGACTTCCCCCAAGCTTTCACACTAATTTAAAACACTACTTTTCCAGTCATGCTTATGATTTTCCCTTGGCTGTGGTCTCCTTTGAAGATTCTCTCATGAATCCTTTACTGAAAACATCTCCAAACTCCTGGATAACCAGGGGAAAAAAAAAAAAAGCAAAGACAGAAACAGAAATTAGCATGAAGGAAAGTCTCCAGCAGTACTCACAAGGCATCCTGCTGCACAACATTTTGCCAACAAAGCAAACAAAAGCTGTGAGGCCTTTTCCCAGCCCCAGGCTGGAGAAGTGAACGCTCACACCAACTTTCTGTGCACTGTCCCGAGTCCCTGAGTGCCACCAAGTGACCCCAAAACCCTCCCCTGCCCTCCACAGGGACCCCCTGCCACACTCCTCCCCATCACATCCCATTTAACTCAGCACAGTAGCCCCTAAGAATTGCTGGGTTCATTCCTATGCTCCTTGCTGAGAATGAAACATTTTTATTGACATGGAAAGATTGCGCCATGTGCATAATTGCTGCATACAACAAGATGGAAACCACAAGCAATAAAACACTCCATGGGCGATGACTCGTGTTTACAGTAAATAGGAACGATGCTGCCAGATGTCAGCAGCACCAAATCATGTGTTGCTTATCCCAGGTCTCCAGAAGAAGGAAATAAAACCCCACCACGGATATTTTTATTTCTGGCGAGGGGATGACTGCTGGGTTGATTGCATCTCTGAGGCTCTGGGTAAGTGGCAGAGACAGGAACTTATTTTTGTTTCAAAAATTCTTGTACATTATAGTGGGAAAACAGACTGTAATAGCTTTTTGAGTCTCAAAATTTAGAAATACCATGTTCCCTTGTCCAGATCTGCTGGTGTGATGAGCCTGCACTGAAGCCCAGGAGAGTAACTGAATGAAGAACATTTGTTCCATATGCCACCCCTCCCCCAGGCCACAAAACAGATCCCAAAAACCTATAGTTTGAGACTATGGTGATAGACCAAATGTCAGAACTGCAACTTGCCAGGAGAAGGAAGCAGAAGAGATCAAATGCGTCACTGTCATCGCTGGAACCAGGGTACATCCTCCTTCTAGCAAAGCCTTTCAGACCAAGGCTGCAGTCTTTCCAAACACTGTGCTAAATCTTGAGAAAAAGAAGATGAGCTAAATTCCTGAGTAAAACCCACCATTTGTGCAGAAGACTGGACCAGACAGTTCTTTGTGGATTATAAAACTATGTATTTGTGCAGCTCCAGCCATGCATTCAGGGACCCATGGGATGGCTTTTAGGATTACTTTCTTGAAAAGAGTCTAGCCATTTTGAAGTGCTCCCCTTAGGATACCTCAGAAGTTTTCATCTGAAATAAGTGCCAGGAATCAGACATAAAAAAAAATCCAGGACTTCTATAAAAAGGATTCAAGTGGTCTATTACAGCTGGAACGGTCAGTACAACCGGTTTTGCTTCAGCTGTGTAGAGCTTGGGCATCCAGTTTTCAGTCTCCTTCCTCCTGGTATAAAGAATAAATTCCAAACCCTACTTCTCAGACTGCAGTGTCACAGTCTAAAAAATACAATTGTCTCTGGGTATGTCCAGACAGATATGGTCCTGCAGTTTCTTTATGCTCCCAATTGTCTAGAAATGAGCCAGCTCCAGAACAAATACTGGCTGTGAGTGCAGATCTGGGTGCACCATGCCAAAAGCCATCATGTGCTGCCTCGAGATCACACAGGAGCCAATGTGCCTCTACAGTGTCTGTCAGGGTGGATGCAGGCAGAGGACCAAGACTGTCTTAAATGTATAATGTCCAATTTGGATTTGATCATTAATGTCAGTATCAAGGATAGCTGCATTTGGACATCAGGCCATTAAGGAAAGAAAAAGATATCGGAAATATCCCAGAAATGGGATGTCTGTAGACCATCATTTTTAACTAGACTGATAGCAAAATCTCTGCCTGTCCATCACAGGGTTCAAACTGTCCTCTGAGCCTTCCCTGTCAATTCACATAACTCCTGGTAATGGTCTCTTGGCAGCTTCACCCTGGAAACTAATAAGCAAGCAAATTACACAGTCTTGGACTTATTTCAGAAATACAAGTACCTGATCTAATTCAATAATGCATGATGCTAACAGTCCTTCTTGCAGATGTGATTATCCTGGTAATGATGTATTGTGGAGACAACAATCTGGCATATGACCTCATCCTTATCTGCAGCTGCAAAGCACTACTGGATTCAAGGTTTAGGCTACAAGTGGCCTCAATTCAAGTATGTCCAGTACTCTGAGACTCTCAGTCCTAAGCCTCTCCATAAGACCAGACAAGACTTGCTGTCTGAGCCAAATTCTCACCTAGTGTAAGCAAGCAGGAAAAACATACATTTCCAAATTGCCTTTTTTTTTTTTTTCTGATTTATTTTTCCTATCCACAGTGCTGAAACTAAAATAGTTCCAAACCTGCTAGTCCCAGCAGACTGGCATGTTTCATTAGGAATTGTTGTCCATATAAGAATAATGTTGTCCTGTCAAATCTAAGTGTTTTACTTAGGTTGAAATACTGAACACAAGTTTTCTAACTCAGAACTCTCCTGAAAATTTCATTTCACAGCATCTTCCACCTCCTTGGCAAGTATTCTGATTTCCTGTGCTTATTAGGAGAGTTACTTAGGAATACTGATATTCCCTATGCAAGGAAAAAAAAAATTGTGAAACAGAGCAGCATAAAGCACCCATAACAAGCCAAAATTCATTTGGTGAGTAGGACCGCAGCACACTAGAAGAATTATGAACCTAAAGCTCACACCCAGAGATGACCTTCTAAATTTTCCTGCTCTGCAGCTTTTTTTTCAGCTCAAGATCAGGTCTGTGTCCATTACACAACTCCCTGCACACGTGTTCCCACTGCATGACCCCTGGATGCCCTGGATAAATACCCCACATCCCATGGCTCAAACCCTTGGCTTACTCCAGTAATCTGTTTTCCTGCTGCATCCTACAGACCTAGAGACTTGTTTGTCTTAGTTCACAATGTGCAGATAAAAACATCCTCCCAGTTGCTGCTTTCTCTGCTCAGGTCTGAAGAGCACCTGTTAGGCATCACAAAACTTCTCATACCACTGGCAGCCTTTCCCTGTTTGGAAATGGCTCTCTTCATAAAAAAACACCCTGGTCTTGGTTTCATACTGCCAGAAAACATGTTTTTTTTCCCCATACACAGTATTTGCCTTGTATTCCGCTGACCTTCATTGACTGTCCTGTCTAACCACACTTTTGGTACAATGGGGTTTTCTCCACATGTCTGTGGCTTCAGAGTGACGTTTTAGCACACTTAGGAGCTCCAAGTTGGTTACAGCAAAACCTCAGTCACCCCAGATCTCAAATACCTACAGCACTCTGCTGCTCTAAATGGGCTTGTGTTCCCTCAAGGTCAGCAAACAACACTGAGCATTCCCTCAATTAGCCCAGACCTTGGCAGAGCAGTGTATTTATTGGTCCTAATTCACACAGCTGGAGTTCACAGGGATGGCAGCACCCGAGTTTACCTCTAGTTAGGGAACATTTCTCCTTGAAAGTCAGCTGCCTGTATT
Organism: Climacteris rufus; assembly: GCA_013398175.1. Taxonomy (NCBI): domain Eukaryota; kingdom Metazoa; phylum Chordata; class Aves; order Passeriformes; family Climacteridae; genus Climacteris; species Climacteris rufus. The sequence continues at coordinate 28,147 of VZRZ01008463.1, read as the reverse complement.
TTTCCACTTTCAAGGAAACTCTCCATGCCATCACCTGCTCTCAATCTGCCTTTATCTGCCTGAGGTCCCCTTGAGAAGCCACCTCATAGCTCCTAATGCCTGCAAAATCCGAAAAAAGCATCACAGGTGCAAATCTGAAAAGAAGGATGCAATTAACCATTCAATTCCCAAGAGAAAAGGTGGATCATCTTTTTCTCTCTTCTAAGATAGACTGGCCAGTCCTCTGGAAAACATGCTTCAGCCACCCAACCACTATGGGTTTCTCCACTGGAATAATAACCTGCCATTCTCCATGACTTGTGATAAACAAGGGATTGGATTTGTTAATGGTCCTTTGAGCTGAACATAGAAACCTTGCCACACACAAAGACCTGTAACCAGAGCTCCTCACTCCTCCAAAACATTCTTGGCTAAGCCAGGAGAGCAACAATCTTAATGGTAAAACCCTTCCTGCAAATTCCAGCTGATCTACATCCCATTCACCTGCATCCCCATCACTTCCCTTAATCACTAATATAGTCCTGAACACCAGTCAGTGCCACAGCAAGTGCCTTTTCCGACATTTTCTCCTATTTATCTTGGTTTCTGTAACTTCCCCTCCTTCTCCACCTCACTATATGTTTTATGCCTGCTCATCCAGATACCCTCTTTCCTCTTCTTTCTGTCAGGATGTATGTGCATATAGAGCCAAACCAGTCCAGTTTGGTCTTCCCCCCGTTCAGCAGAAACCATTTACTTGAGGGAAATTCCTATGATCATGCAAGAACCAACTCCTGTAGTGCTTTGATTTCCTTGCCTAAGCCAACCACAGTAAGATTTTCATACCCTTTCCTCGATCTATAATGGCATGTTTATTGTTCATGATGGGGAAGATAAATTGCTAGGGAACACAGGGTTCTTCTGGGGGGTTTTCTGAGAATAAAAATATAAATCCTCACCTAAATTACAATTAAATGAACAACAGCACTCTCTGGCTGTATTTCCAGGGCACAGCATGCAACCAGGGACGTGCTGCATCCATGACTGGGGTTCAGGTCCCTGGAACAGGCTCAGCCTGTGCACCAAAGAAGCACATTGTGGATGAGCCATTTTCTGCCTTGTGCCTGAGCTGCTCTACATGTAAATCCACTCCTGTCACTCCTAACTAAGACAGCATCAGCCAAGAGGAGGCAGCCTGGACACTCACACTGGCCATCGACATGAGCTTGAAGCTGGATGTGTCCCATAAGGCCAGCCCAGGCAGAAATAACTCTTATTTTTGAGCACCAGAGCAGCTGGCTTTGAGGATAATTCGAAGGTGGCTCCTTGAGGAAGACGCCCCTAATTGTAGACGCCCCTACGTTGAGTTGTAGCCTCCCTAAAGTGTCCGTCCCCTGAAGGCAGACAGCCAGAGGATCCTACATTTCTGTCCTCTCACCAGCCTCCCAAGGAGGATCCATCCCTCCACAAAGAGTCTGTCTGCACGAGATCCCACTGAACAAGGCGATGGCCTGTTCTGCCCGTCACTCTGAGCCGGCAGGGGAGCCCGGAGCCACCGCCAAGCCTTGTGTCAATAAGCACAGGCAGAATGTCCTCTCTGTTTCCCTTTAGCACAATAAACTGTGCCTCCCCCTTCCCTCTGCTCCTTCCTCCACATCCAGACGCGCACCACAGGGATGGACCCCTGCTCCCTCTCATCACCTCCAATCCCTCCCCCATTTTCCTGTCCTCACTCCTGAGGAAGTGTCTCTTAAATACAAGGGCAGGGCGCAAGTAAGCTTTGACTAATTTTGCATGGACAACAGATAATGGAGGTATGAAATTCCAGCAGTATCCTGGAGGGCAAACAAAGGACCTCTGCAACTGCTGAAGAGGAAGGTGTTGTGAGTCCTGTTTACAGATCCCAAAACTAGCTAAAGAACTGGGGAAGGGACAATTCATTAACCCAGAAATACTGGTTTCACATCCAGGAATACATCTGATAAAAAAAGAATGAAAATTAAACATCTTAGTCAAGGAATAAGGATTTGTAAAATACTAAAAAGAAGTCTAGGTTTTAGACCAGGATGTGAAAAAGACATCACAGTCTTTCCCCACAGAGGAAGCAGCTGTGAGAAGAGACTGTCTGTGGAGCTGTCCCTTTGGCTCCTTCTTCCTTGTCCTACATTTAATTCTAGATATGAAGCTCCTTCCCTTCCTTTAATTAAGATTAAAGCTGGATGAAAGCTGGGGGGAACCCATAGCAGATGAAATTTGCCAATGTTGACACCTGCCTTGATCTCAAACCAAATGGAACTCGGCTTTTCTTTTCTGGGGCAAATAAGCAGCTTGTTATTGATGTGCAACAAACATGGATGTACAAGGTTTTCCTTGACCAAGTGGCATGGTTGCTGTTCTTTCACTGTTCTTGGAGTAAAAGACTGCCTCTTACACTGAGTCACAAATTCTTGCTCTCCAGCATTCTCCATGTCCTTTCTTCTGAAAGGGAAACAATGGGGTGAGAAAGGGACTTGATCCTTGGTCTTAAGTTTCTTTACACAAACCTGTGGAGCTGTTTCTTTTCCCCACTATGTCCAGCATACTTAGGCCCCTTTGTGTCTTTCCCAAATGAAAGGCACCTTGCAGTACAATGTTGACCCCCAGGCTTAGGAGCTGTGCCAGCACTGAAGAGGTGAATGCTTGCTGCTGTGGTCACTTCCCAGCAAAGAGGGAGACTATGGCACCTGTGGCTTCCCTAGTAATCATTCCCTATCTGACTCTTCTCCAACACTCCAGTGAGGCAGCACAGGACTTACATCAGCCTAGTTTTGTCAGGACTGCTGGACTCAGGCTGGCTCCAGACAGCTTCAGCTGGAGCATGACTCCTCCTCCCCAGCTCTGGGCTTGTCTGACCACGGGCTCACAGGAGGTGACCCTTGTTGTGGCCCCAGGTGCCAGGCTGCCTTGCCCATTGGGTATCTCTGTCGTTTGATCACACAATAAAGCACTTGCTGCTAGTAAGATGTGGCTTGATGGAGAACTTTGGCTGATGGAGCTACAACTTAACACTAGTGCTACCGGTGACAAGGGCCTTGCCCCCCCCACAAACCTGTGAGGCTGTTTAAATTGGTGGCACTTCTGGAAGCTACAGCCTTTCCCAATGATCCCAGACAACCTATTCTTAAGGTTTTTTTAATGTGCCTTTATACACTATATAAACTTTATACCTTTTATACAATACAAAGTCCTCCGAATAAAATCATATTCTGTAGCTGACCTCAGGAGTCAGACAGCTTGAGATCAGAAGGGATTAGTGAATTGAGGCTTCCACCTTCCTGTTTGGTGTCTTCCTTAAAGGATTTTTCAGTGAGCTAGTGAAGCCTGTAAAAAAACAGACTTGAAAGGAAAAAAAAGATCTGAAACTCCTTCCAAATTTCAGCTGAATAATGAGCACAGGAATAGTTGAGTTCTCTAAAGCTGAGGGAGATGTAATGTAAAACCTGAAACACCAAACATGGAAGCAAATGGTACTGGACAATGGATATCTAACACTAACAAACTTTCACACTAATAAACTGAGAGAAGCATTTTGCCAGTAAATATAAAATAAAAGTAACATGAAAAATATCTATGGAAGCTAGAAAATATAGAAAGCTTAACTGTGAAACTAGATTTTAGGTGGGCTGTCCAAAACTTGCACTTGCTTTCTGAACTGCAACCTTATGCCCAGTGGATGTTTTATAACATTCTACAGTAAGAAATAAAAGGAGATATTTTGATTTGTGGCACAGTGTCTGGAACTAAAATCTCAAGTAACAGCCCTGATCATTTACATTGCATTTTTTTTAAATTCCATGGATCACAAAGCATTTTAATGTTCCTAACTAACACCACGTGCATCAACACAGGGTAGCACAACTTGCCTCTGATGTAGGCGGTATTATTCCCATCAGACAGGTGAGTAAACAAAGTCACAAAGAATTAAGTGTTAGGGTCCGAAAGGAAGTCTGTGGCTGAGCTGGGAACAGAACTTGTCCCTTGATACAATCCTCTTCCTTAACCGCAGGGTAATCCTTCCCTGACCTATGCATGCAACAGTAGATCACAACCGGGATATTTTTTCCTATCCAAAACATGAGGGGTTTCAGTTCTTCCTCTTCTCCCACATCTGCCCATGATGGCAAGCTGAGCCCCTTCCTTCAACAAGCAACTGTCTTGTGGCACATGGTTAAAGCCTGACAAGGTGAAAAGGGAAACCGAGCACAATTGTTCCAAGGTTACATGGCCTATTCATGGCAGAGAGCACCTGGATTTCTTCCCTCAGAACAATATTTCACCCACTGACTTGCGCAGCAATGACTGTCCCAAGACAGATGGATTTAGACAGTGCCTGGCTGCAACAGGAACCTTAATTTTCTATAATGGTATAGCTCTGTAATATGCAAGGAAAAAGTCCCGAATGCCCAATCCTAGTGAAGCCTTTTGTGCTTTCTGAAACCTTAGGAACAGCAGCATGTGTCACTTCAGCCTGCGTGTGACACCTCCTTTTAGTTGCCACAGCTTCATCTCTGGAAAGTTCAAGAAGCATCTGTGTCACCAATGTATGTGGAAATAGAGCTCAAAGCATTTGATCACTGATGAAGTTCTTAGTCAGTCTCTGTTTTTAGTGTAGATTACCCAGAGAACAAGACCCATCCTATTATTTTTGGCAGTTGCTATGCATGGTTGTGATCCACCTACTGCTTTTCAGACTTCACTTTTTTTTCTTTCCCATCATTCCAACCTCCAAAGCAACTGGACCCACAATAAGAAAAAACTCTACCTGAAATTTTCTGAGAGTTTCAAGCACTATGCAAGGAGAGGAAAGACCAGTCCTGCTTACCTGGCCAGAGGACAGCTTTTCACTACACAGCTTCCCTAGAGCCTACCTGCTTCCTCTGAGCCTTTCCCAACCAGAGGCAGTGCAGCCTTGACAATACAAAGAAGGGGATGCCAACACCAGGCCACCACAGTCAGAATGAGGGAGATGGGAGACTGGAGGCTTTCAGCCCTCCAGTGCAGCGCTGCCTGCACCCAGCTGTACTACACAAGCTGATTCTCAAGCTGAGCCAAGTCATCACTGGCAGATAGAGGGTAGTGGATTTATAAGGATAAGTGATTTGATCCGTTACGACAAACCTTTATGTTCTTTGGCAAATCTTGTGAAAAGACCTCTTTTTAAAAAAATTTGTAATAAATGCGGGTATTAAAAAACAAACCCCAGTAAATTGTTCTTAAGAGCAATTCTCAGCTAAGAAGCTCACTCATCCCTCAGATTACTGGGAGATTTAAGAAAGTGAAACAGTTGTTATCACTTGGTCTGTGGGATTTTGTTGGCTTTTGCAGGCTGATCGCTGTGTTTAAGGTAGAGCTGCTGTGTCAGACTCCCTATGGGCCAAGAACAATATATTCCAATTATTGACATCCCAAATGTATCTTTTTTGAGGGATAGGATATTTCAACAAGTTTCAAAGAGAGAAGAAGCACCGTACCCTGAAGACCTTAGCAAATCTGGCAGGGGCGGCACTGCAGAGACACTTGGATGGAAGTGATTTGAAGATGTGATCTCCTTGCCCACCATCTCCCCAGAGAGAAGTGATATAACTACCATCCACCACAATTCAGAGTGCACCTCAATAAACAAAATATGTAAGATCTGAAGTGACTTGGCCTGGGTCAGTCAGCACACCAAGGACAATGATGAACCACTGCTGAAAAGGTGAAGCCCCAAACTCACACTTGTTCCAGCCAACCCACAACACCTCCATCCAAGACAGTAAGGTCCTCCTTGTTTCATTGTTGGGATCTCTGAAAAAAACTAAGGTTCTGTCACAAAAATCAAACTTGTTTAATGGAGCTCACTTTTGATTTTGTTTAAACCTCAATTCAGCAGAAACTCATTTTCATAAGGTTTGAAAAACACTTTTTATGATGACTCTCTTCCCTCAGCATGGATCGTACTCACTCTTGTTTTTTTCCTAGAGATATTTTTATCTTAGCTTGTTTTGATGGCCAGCTTGTTCACATTCCCTATACACTCATTAAGCTTACAGAAGGATTCTCAGTTTCTTGGATGCAGATACATTCTGAGTTGTCTTAGAGGATAATCAGCAGATCTTGTAACTGTAACTCATTAGGTTTTGTACATTCTCCACCTCTCTGGAAGTTTTCTTTCCAAACTGGAGTATTATTCTAATGGTTGCAGAGATTGTCTCCGATAACAAAACAGCTTCTAACTTAGTCCTGTTTTAGAAGCTACACTCCAACAACTGGTTTGCCTAAATAGGCTCCTTACAACCACTGCTCTTCCTTGGTGCTTAACAGCTGGCAGTGACCTTTCTTCTAAGTGCAGAAACATCAAGCACCAAAATAATTCAGAAGACAAACATCGGTCCCAAATTCATCCTGGTAATGCCCAGAAGCTCTTGAAATACATCTCAGAACATGAAGCCAAGCCAAATATTAGGCTCCCCATCCCAGACATGCTTTTAAATTGTAGAGAACAAAAGCCTTTAATTTATATTTGAGTTTGAAATTCTAAGAGCAACAATAAATTAGGAAAATAAACCTGTTGCCCAGGATCAAAAAAACTCTGAGAGTGCCTAACTGGGAACATGACCAGCAGTTAATCTTCTAATGATCAGTGGAAAATAGACCACTGAAATACCCTCGCTCAGAAGAAGCTTTCTTTAGTTTCTTTTTTTTCCTACCGTTTTTTTCTTAGCCAAATCACTTACTGAGAGCCTTGTTTTCTCATGGTGTGAGGTCAGTCCAGCTCTGCTCCTCACACTGAGCTACCTCTGTGGAGGAGTCATGCTCTGAACCCCCAGCTCATGGGAGGCTCTGCATGAGCTGCCTGCCCCTTGGAAACCCCCAGCCGAGCACGATTCCCAGCTGTGCTCACACGCAGGAGGAGGAAAACAAAAAACCAGATACATAACTCCTTTTGTAGAGCTTTGTTTTTCTGCTTTCCCTCAGCGTGTGTGTTTCTGTGTGTACATATGCAATCAAGCTGTGGCTGTTAGCAACTGACTTCCAAATTTCATATCACCCAAAGCTGAAACCTGGCAGAGCCTGACATACCTTAGGGATGGGAAATCAGGAATGTTGACAAAACCTGCATATTTGAAGTAACCATCTAGCGTTGCCACAAATATACTTTGTAGACTATTTCTTAAATACATCATGAGCAAACCTGGACTCAGGATTATACTTTTACTCAAGGATTATACTTCTACTGTGATGACCTCTTAAAAGCAGCATCTATCAGTACAGGTTCAATGCCTGTGCCATGGTGTCCAGTTGCTCTGTAGTCTTACATAGCAACTGCCATCTAGGGATAAACCTGCTCTCACAAACAGCTCTTAGTCTACATACCGGGGCAAAATCATAAGTATTAGTAGCTGTTGTACTGTATGAGAGAACTGAGAGTAGCCCCCAATTATGCACATTGTCCCTTGCAAGCTCAGCATCAGGAAGCTGAGTGGGCAGATGTGCAAGTGTAAAGAAAGCTATTTGTGTACTGAGAATATGGAGAAACCAGTTTAGCCCAGGCACATACACACAGGATCTTTCACCAAATACATTCCTTTCTGAATCATCTGTTACCTTGCAGTTGGTCTCCCTTACTAATTTTGCAATGCCCTGGCCGTGCACTTGGGAAAACCAGCAGCTTCCTCTGGACTAAGTGATACCATTTAAACTCATGCCATCTCCTGTGTACATGCAGGATGGGGACAGCCAGTAGCTGAAAATGCTGAGAAATGTCTGCTCAGTGCCACAACCGGTTTTGTTTCCCAAAGGTAAGTTCTCTTAAAACCTGTGGTAAAAAAAAAAGTAGAGGAAAAGACAATATTGAGCCAAAGCAAGTAGGTTTTCTGTGGAAAGACTTGGGGTAACTAACTGCATTTTCATGTTCAGATGCTAATCTGAGATTATTTCAGATGTTAAGTGGGGACCAATGAGAGGACACCCAAGAGCAGCAGTATTCCCCAGCCTGTCTAAGGACTTAGACATTGGAAACACTGTTCAAGTACATGCAAAAAATATGTGTCATTCACTGTTGGTCTTTCTGTCCCTTTTTAGGAATGGCTCACTAAATAGACTAGAGGTGTTCCCCCTCTGACTGGTTACCAATTACAATTATACACCACTAAAAACATGAGAAATTAAACATTTCCTCAGTGAGCTCCAATGCTGTGGATTACAAACAAGAGTTTATACCTGGGCTTGAGCCTAGAAATATGGGCATATTGAGAAATATGTGGCATTGCAAGCTCTTTGAGATGGACAAGGTGAGGCTAAGACTATGCAACCCATAATGAGAACACACAAACCCTTGTCCTGAAAAGAACCGCTAGTTGGTTCCTCCATTTTGAGGAGACGTATTTGGTTCCTTCACAATCTGTGTCCTGCCCAACTCAGAGGCTCTACCTCAAGCAAAGCCTGGGTTTCAGTGCAATTCTCCATAATGGCAAAAATAAACAGCACCGTCATTAGAAGAGAGCAGTTCCTGTGCTCCATGAGTGTAACCTCTCTATGTCATGACCTGGTGGAACAGCACATGTCACAGGTCAACCAGTCAAGTGCATGGAAGACAAAATCATTGCCCTGCAGTGTTGGCTATTCTGTTTCAGGCCTGTAATGAGTATTGGGGAATATCTGAATTACAGCATCCCCACAGGAGCTCTAAGCAGGGACAAGTCCCTCACCAGGACCCACGCAGCTGTAGGTTACAGAATTTATAGTCTCTGCTGGACTGGAGAATTGGTCCTTGCTGTCCCAAGACCCAGGTTAAAGCCCTAAGCACACCACCATTCCTTCCCTCTGGTGTGCCAGCTTTTCAGCCAGCTGGAAAGAAGTGGATTTTTGTCCTGCACAACTCCAAGAAGCCCCTCAGAGCCCTCGCTCCACCTTCCCCATGTGTAGTCAGTGTACTCAAGCCTTGCAGGTCAGCTCCTGAGTTTGGCCCTTTATGAATAGATCACTATGCTAGCTGCTCCCAGACGTACACAGTTGTATGTGGTGGAGGATCGTAAGCAAGGGCAGGAATGCTTGTTTGGCAGCCTTTCCCAGCCTACGAGTGTCTACTGACTTCTCTTTTTTTTTTTTTTTCCTTTTTTTTAATGTTTCTGTCACCTCATTTTTAAGCTGGGTTTTGATCTTCTCTGCCAATGTAAATCAGGGAGAAAGTCACTGCAGACTGACATCAAGTAGGCATGTGCATGCTTCAGAGTGCTGTGTCCAGCCATCTGCACATCTTGCAGCAGATGGGAGCTGGGATAGGTGACCACATATTCCAACATGTTGTCTTACCCCTCTGGATCAGCTGGGGCCTGTTCTCTGTCTGTTTAGTCAGCAGCCAACTAAGAGAATACAGGTCACTGGTGAAGAAAAGAAACAGGCTAAGAACCACTCTATTTATATACAACCTTCATGCTCTCACCCACTCTTTCCATATATATATTATATCTTGCTTCTGCAATTAAAACACATTACTTAAGGAAAATATAATATTTCAAGCTGAAGAACAAATTGGAAAGCTGTGTTTTTCATTTACATGAGTTAAATACACAAGGGACAGCTGGAATGGCAGTTACAATTAGACTGCCCATTAGCATGCATTAGATGACATTAACCCAAGACCTCTCAGGTCCACCACAAAGCTGTCAGGCTGCAAGGCAGTTTAAGAGCAACCTAGAGCTTTAAAGTGACACTCATGTTCAATGCAAACATTGGAAAGGATTTTTTTCCCTCTCTGTCACATGGCACACGGTCAGTGTTGCTGCTTCCAGACTACAGAGGCTTGGCACTTCTTTTAAAGCCTTTATAAGACTGAAATCAAATGCTGCAATAACCCTTTCACTTCAATAGAAAAGTATTCCAGAAATGCTGTGCAAAATGCACCAGTAAGCACAGCCAGACAAGGGTGTGACCAATCAGACTCCATTCCCAAATACTGCTTATTCATCCTTCCCATGTGTGGTTGTTAAGATTGGAAATTATCCATCTTCCTGGTAAAGAAAGAAACAAAAATATACGGAGGCATCAAGCCACTGAAGTGCTACAAAAGCACTACTGCTTTTGCAATATCTACCACGGCTGCTTATCTAGGCTGTGATTTTTCTCCTGGGATCCAGCTTCATGAGTCGTCAAAGACGGACCATGAAACACCATTCAAATATTAAAAGACTCATAGGAAGCTTGAAATGAACTTAAACGGCAGAGTGCCTGCAACTCTGAGTACCTCCTGAGATTTCACTCACATAATAACTGAATTATTAACTAAAAAAAGAGTAGTGTGTGGAAAAATGAAGCCACTTGCTTGTATGTGGCTAAAGTTCTACAGGGATTAAGAAGACATTTAAAAATACCAACTTTTTTCCAAATGTCTCCTTAGTTATGAGAGGAGACTTGCCAATAGGAGATCATGAATGCTTTAAGGGAAAACAATCATTCACAATTAGATGCACTGCTGAGACATGTTTGAAGTCCCAGAGACCCAACCCAGTCTCTCTTGCATCAAACTACCTGATCCTCTTGAAATCACCACCAAACTCCTGTTTGTAAAGCTGCAGAAAATCAGTCATAGCTTTTCACAAAAATGCTGAGTTGTCCATGTCAAGAAAATTATAGAAAGTCAGGCTATGGGCAGGAGGGGGAGAGGGTTAGAAAAAGAGAGCATTGTTTATGGAACATGAAAAGCTCCAGCGACACAATATATGGAATTCGGAGGGAAACAGGCCCTCCTTTCTTTCTGTACAATTCAAATAATTCCAATGGCAGACTGGATATTCCCCAAAATGAGTTAAAAAAGCACAGGGCTGTCAAAGCAATTTAGAAAGGGAAAGTTGAAGTAAACATGGTGACTTTTTTTTAAAGCCTTCATGCATGGAAGACCTGAATGTTACCCTACCTAGTGTATGCTTTCCACAGAACAGAGAGAAGTTATAGCTGGACACACAGCCCAGTGCAAGGAGACTGCATGGGCATTTAAGGAAAATGTGTGGAAGAAACAATCTCCGCTCAAGCATGGTAACACACCCACCTAACTCTAACCCTTTCCAGGTGGTTCTAGGTTCTGATTAAAGCAAAAAAATCCTGATGAAGTCCCACTACTGACTTGGAGTTGTCATCTTCTGTAATGAGACTCTCCTACTGGCCCAAGATGCTTTAAAAATCAGCAAAGCAGACAAACAGTTTTTACTGCTTTCATGTTTCTGTGTTCATGAAATGCAGATTTATCATGAAGAGCAAAATACTCTGAATTCATACCTTCCATAACTCTATTCTTCTTGCTATTGTTTTACCTCCTTACTCCATCTCTAAGTAGGAACTAACCCCTGAATTTGAGGGACTCTTTGGATCTTCTCACTAATTTCAGGCAAAGCCTTGAGCAAAGCATACATAGGACAGTATTCTCCTTTGTTACAGAAAGATGGTTTCTATCATTTTGCATGCTTCAGTTTTCACTGATGACACAAATGACAAATAGTTCTTTACTATTTCCTCCTCCCTGCCTGTCCTTTTGATTTATACATATATACATAAAATTGTGATTCGATTATGATAAGATGTAATCTTGAATAATTGGATCTACACACATAAGACTAAAGTAAGCACAAGACTTCTATTCAGCTGGGTCTAGAGCAATTACAGCCAGTAAAACCACTTTGTTATATATTTTATTCCTCTAAAGACTTCTTTACAATATGATTTTAAAGAAGTTTGTATCAAACAAAAGAAATGCTGCACACTTTGCCAGTTCAGGGAGATAGGGGATTCAAGGGCTTGCTCACTTACCATTAGACAGACTTATTGCCTGGTGAGCAATCTCACCAGAACCCACTTGTTTAAATTATACATTAATGGATGACCTGAAACCTAAAAAAGTCAGTCTGGCTTTCTCTTGCACAAAGCTCACTGTCTAACTCACCATGGACTCGTGTGTTTGTAGGGAACAGGGTTTGCTTTTTTAGCTTTTCTGAACTGACTAGTGTGGTTTTGACTGAGAATCCCAGCACCAAACTGCATCCATGTAGTCTGAGCTGCCTGCTTTACTTCTTACAGAATGGAAGTGTAAACTGGAGTATGGGAATCTAGGAACCAACCAACAATTCCTTTTATCTTGAAATAGAAAATTTCCATAGTTTTAATTACACTCAGGCAGACAACATGTTGCTGTTGGGTTTGGGGGGTAATTCCACTTTAGAACAGATTTGTTTAATTGTTTCCATCAGAGGAGAACTTGAAAATATTTCTAGCTTTTAATTAACAGGTTGGCAGCCTCGCTCATAACTCTTTCACAAATGACTCTGGATGTTGAGGCTTAGTATAAATCAATTTGACACGAGCATGATGCGCTCTGTAGAGCTCCTGACAGCCACGAGGTGTCTCTAGGAACTGTCCCACAAGGGGTGTGAGTCCTGGTTAACAAACAAATCAAAACTAAAATTCAGTCTCTGCAGAAGCCGGTTTGTTTGTCTGTAGTTATAAAAATTTTCTTTAATAAATGACTGCTAAAAGAGAGAGCATGATCTTGTCTATCAAATAACTGCACAGTACTAGAACCAGAGAAAATATATTTACAGAGTCAAAGAATGGTAAAACAAGGGACTACATCTGGAAGTAGTAAAGGAAAACCTTAAATATATTAGGAAAAAGTTCCAACAGTGGAAGTCACTTAGACAAAGGAATACGTTGCTAGTTGAGAATGCATGAGGCAACGCTAGAAAGAGGTGCTTCAGAGATGAATTTTGAATTTTATCATAACAACACTATTTGGCTGTGTCATCAAGAGCATTAAAACCCATGCTGATTCTCAGAACTTGAAATCTCATAATTCAAAACCTACATCTGCATTTGGGCAGCAGCAAAGGACACAGCAAATGCTCTCTGCACAGTGCAAGTGATTAGGACCTACAATACTGCTAAAATATGGGAAACAGAACCCATGTCAGGGAGAAGCCATTGACCTGATAGTTACTGTGTCCAGGCAATAAGCATGGACTAACATGGACTTTACTGGCTGACTCTCTTAAACATTACTCTGCACCAACCAGTCAAATAGAAATAGGCATAACTGAAACAGAATGGGAACAGAAACAGAAATTGCTTCAGAACCAAACAGCAAAGCCAAACAAGAATTGCAAGCAGGAGGCTAAACTTTTACTCAAAAGCTGAACTAGGCATCTCCTTAGTGATAGGAAAAGGATATTTCTTAGAAGAAAAGAAGATGAACCCTGAAAGTCCAAACCATGACCACTCTTCAGTCAGTCTCTTCAAGAGTAAGGCGGCTGTCTGATGAGATCTGAGTCATCTGAGCTACAAAGGATGAAGTCCTGGAGCTGCAAGAGATGCAAAACCTGTATTTACGCAAGAGCCTGTGTGACTTCCATGTATGTGAGTTTTATTTCTGAAATGAACTTCAGACTAATCCAAGCCAAGAGAGACATCCTGGATGAAATGTTGATGTGAAACTGCCATGTCCTGCCTCCTGTGGCCATTCAGCTATACTTCAAGAATGATGACTGCACACAGCACGATGCTACTGATGTGAGCAGAGATCTGACCTGCTGCACATCAGGTGACATTACACAGTAAAGCTTCCTACGGGCAAGAATAACTTGTAAGCTGTAAAACAGTGTAACTGTCCTGATGTCTGTAAAGAACATATTCTATAGAGTGGAAGTCACTGTCTCTCAAACAACCTGCCAGTCAGGCAGCCTGGAGCTATGTTACAGAGCTCCCACCAAGGAGGCACACCAGGACTTTCCTCTCCTAAGCAAACTCATGCAAAGCTGCTACAAGATTTCCACCTCTGTTTCTTTCTATAGTTCAGTGGGTAACAACAATTGGCACCTCAAGAAAAAGGTTTAAAATTCAGCCTTTTCTAACTTTAATATGTTTTTACACACTAATAGCACAAAAATTTCCATTTTGGTCACTGACCAGATTGTTCTTTTGCTGATGAGACTCATGGGTTTTTCTAACTTCACTTTAAATTTGAAATTGAGATATTTCAAGGAACTTTTTTTTCCCCTAAATAAAAAAAAAATTACATGAGTGCTGTTTCTGTTTAAAAAAAAAAAAAAAGGCATTTTCCAAAAATAAATAGCTCTAGTATCTTGCCCATCTTGCATGCAGAGAACTGAAACACAAAAGGCCACGTCAGGATTGTCTCTGAGGCCCCAGAAAACTCTTGCCTCCTGCTAATAGAGCTCGCCTGTGAGCACTGATAAGCTTGGATCAGTGCATGCAGAGCTCATGAAATCCAGCTGGCCTAGCAGGCTTTATGGGTCATGGGTAGCTATATCCTACATGTGGAGAATGAGCAGAAGAAACAGTGGTGGGCTGCTGCTATTTCAGAGCCTCACACACCCACCAAGGCTTTGTCCCACCCCAAAATATTTTTAGGCGCTTTGAGTTTAATCTCCCTGGTCTCTGCATACTCCAGGCTGCATCCAGCTGCTACATCCAGCTGCTGTTGTAGGGGCTCTGCAGTTTGTACTGCATACTGGGCAGAGCAGCCACAGGGGGTGACAGAGTCTGGCATAACTGTCCCTATTTTCCATCCCCTCTGCCTTGCAGCCTTGTCCATTGCATCCCACTCCTACACCTTGAATTGTCTCTCAGGTCCTTGCCTTGAGCTGGTGCTCTCCACTGCAGCAGACTCCAGTGGCAATGGTCCCATTGTGCTGTAGATGGACTGAAGGCACCATGGGATGAGAGGCACCAGCAGTGGGTAACAGGGAACAGCCCAGAAGGAACCACAGAGCCTCACTGGGGCTCACTGGCCACACCAAACACCAACCTCTGCATAGTGCAGGGGCTCCCAAGAGAGGGCTGAAGTTTGAAGCAAACACGTGTGAATCAATGGCACCTCCTGCATGTGGACAAGCTGAGGTAACCCAAGCTAGCTTAAAACAACTTGTTCACTTCAGTCCTCTGTGTTTTACGCTTGGACAACTCTTTGCTCTTCACAGACTCCTCACACTCCTCATTACACTACAAATGCACAAGGCACATGGGGGTCAACATTATTCTCTTCCTTCAAACCAGGGGTCCTGCTCAGGACTGCCTGCCAAACTGGTGGATGCACCCAGTCACCTCTGAGGCAGATAAGCTCTTCTGAAGAGGAGGAGAACTAGACAAACAAGACCAAGGACACACTCTTCCACTGATCCCAAACGTGGCAGGGAATTCAAAGGGCTTCAGAAAAGAGGAAAGGCACATTTGCTGAAATAAAACCAGTATTTTTAATGTTTTGATAAGCACAATGGATGATAAAAGGTCTTGGAAGGTATTTACTCTACTTCACACTGGAGTGCTGTTAAAGCCAGCATGGCAAGAGACTATAACCTTGTAAACATATGTTGTGTATTAGATTCTGATCTGGCAGCTTGCCCTAATTTTGTTTTTTTAAGGCTCCAGCTAGTTCCAAATACACTTCCATGTTTGTGTTCCAGCAAATGAGCAAAAGGCAGAATGCTTGAGCGACGGGGACACAGGAATGCACTGGACTATAAATTAGCCAAAAAAAAAAA
>VZRZ01008463.1:0-12573 GCA_013398175.1 Climacteris rufus | reverse complement strand
AAAAAAAAAAAAAAGAAGCCTCCATTAGTATTGGCACATCAGGCCAATACTGACAAAAATACCAGCAAATTCTTTTTTCTAGCCCTTTCTCCCACCTTTTTGTTTTTCCAGTGTGCAGCTGCAGAGAACCGTAACAATTTTAGTCTCTTCTATCTTAAGTATCAACTCAGACAGAAGTGACAAGAGAATACCCTTCCAGACTATTTCATGATTCCCAACTCCTCATCAAAAAAAGCACCCTGCAGAGCATCCTCTGAATAGCAATTAGCCTGGGATCCTGTAGGTGCAGACGAAGAAATTCTTCCGAGAGGCGTTTCAGACTGCCCAGGATCGAAAGTTCCAGCTCATATAAACAAACACTGTTACAAGAGGCAAAGTTGATACGGGTTTATGCAAGGAATGTATAGACTGAATAAGCAATTTGATAATTAATGGAGTTGACAGGCATTTTCTAACAGTACTCAAGTATGTGCAGACTGAATGGTTTCATATACAAGCTGAACCAAAGACAGTATTAATTTTTAACCCATTTTATACCTAATCATTCAGATGAAGGAAACACATACTTTTTTTTTCCCCTTGGGTATGAGTCTTGGCCTCCCAAAGCCTGACTATTGGGAAATAAATCCTTTGCACTTAGTACTATTGCAGACAACAACCCGCAGATGTCCTGTACAGGATGATTTTTTTCTTGAAGACTGTTTGAAGAATGAACTTTTGATTACTTTCTAGGCATTGATTACTTCTTTTATGTCCCACAGCTTAAAAGCAGCAGTTTTGCTCTTAACAAAGAACTGAGAGCTTAGTTGTGTCAGTTCAGGGAATTTCTGAAGAGCCCCTCTTGACTAAAGGGAAATTTCTTTTATTACTGGCTTCCAAGCAAGCCAAACCACTGTTTCTACAAGCCCAGCTGCAGAAACTAAAGATGCTTAGTAAGGTCTTGAGCAAAGCACTGTCCCACCTGGCAGGAGATGATGGTAATTTATGGTGCATGGAAGACACTGTGACATTTTGAACTGCACAGAGAGAAACGAACAGTAATATAAATGCTCCCACACAGGAATGAGATACTCAATGTTTTCTCAGTCTGGAGCAGGTTCAGGGATGATGCCTTGATCTGTTTCACAACTTCAACCCTTTTATGATCAGGAAACAGGCTTCTAATACATTTGGTTTATGGTCTCATACCCTAAACAAAAAAATAATTTTCTAAAGGTTGTGCCCACAGAAACCACCTATGGAAACAAGATTCGGTCAGTCTTTCCTTACCCATACACTCCTCCTTCAGTGACAAAATCAAAAGCATGACCAAGACAACCACGTTCTAGGACCTCCATAAAGACATTGATAGATCAGAAAGGGGCTATATGGAAACACATTGTCTCCAGTCATATTCAAGCCATAGATGATTGGAAAATACCTATTGAATGACCTCAGTTCTCCAGCAATTGGTAGATGAACTGCCATGTGGAGTTAGATTTGAAGTGCTTCAGGCCCATTATTCTGTTCAGTTCAAAAGCAAGACGCCTAGGAAAGAATATATTAAATATATTCCCTGTTAAAAACCTTGTAGATGATGCACAATTCTGGCAGCCTGTTGGGAACCCAGCAGCAAGTCAACTTGCTACAACTACTCAAACATCAACTGACACAGTGCTGCCTGCTAAGAGCCCCCCGCTCCAACTCCAGCTGCAGCTGCCTTTGAAGAAAGGTGCAATGCCTTCTACATAGATGTAGGGGCCGAATAAAGTCTTTTAAAGCACGCAAGAAAGAAAGCTGTCATCAAAATGTACCAAACAATTACGGGTTGAAGGTTGAACTATTATTACTTCATGCCCTCCCATTCCCCTCCCCTCCAGGGTGGGAAGAAGGGGGGAGGATTATTCATTTGTATTCAAGCACTTCATTAATGTTTATAAGAGAATCCAAACACGCAAGCAAAACAAGGACGAAACACTCGCGCCAGACGTGTGATGCGATAAATGTCACTGGAGCAAATATTTAGATCTGTTTACAGAGAGGCCTATTAAGTCCTTTTTGAAAAGCTGTGCAGTGTTGTGGCTTGGTCTCTGCCTAGCAGCTCCAGCGTAAACACATGGAAGATGGCTAAGACTCTCTCTCACTTTGTTATGACATCTGGAAACCTAAGGAGGTTGGGAGAAGCCAACTGGCTGCCCTACTGTGATGTCTAGCAACGGGGACTGCCTGTTGAATAATGGCAGGACATGCAAAGTGGAACTGCTGAGTTCTCCAGCCTGTGCCAAAATCAGTGGATTTTCAACACAATAATCCCTCAACAAAGGTTGTTGCAACACACAAGCCCTTGGTTCATTGCTAATGATGCAAGTCTATGCCCTCTGCCATTTTTCAGGATCATTTGCATGTGAGAAAATCAGTTCCATTAGGGGCAAAGAGGGGTGGAGCTGCTCTATTCACCAAGGGATGAAGATTGTCCCATAACCCCTCAGCTGAAAAGCTGTACATTCTGGAGTTCACAGTCAGCCTGGACTTCTACAGATGCCCCCTTCCCAGCATCTCATCAACTCTAGCTCCTTTACATACAAATATTTATTCTTCTAAGAGTGCTAAATAAATTGTAAAGGATAAGAGAAATTTATAGACGGAAAAATCATAGTCTTAGCCCTAGATGTAGTTACACATTCGGAATATTTCAGCTTCTGAAGCCATGCCTCAGTTTCCAACACGTTATGTAAGGCCTACAGGTAAAAAAATTGTCCATGTTGTCTACATAAAGAATCAGGGTTCCTTATGCAGATGCCCAGCTTGCTTCCTTTCTGTTTGGAAGGAATGGTGCCCAGGCCATACAGCTGTACAGGACTCTGCTGAGTGACCCCAAGTGGTGCTGGCTGAATCAAAACACTTTTAGTTTGAAACTCTCCTTCTGAGAGTGAGATTAGTTCACTTTTTCTCATGGCATCAAAAATTCAACACAAAATCACAAGTAACTCTACTCAGTCTGCTTTTTAAGTGCAACAAAATCACAAATAAATTAGAACAATATTCACTAGCATTTTTTTTCTTCCTCATTTTCTTAATAAATTATTTGGCTACACAAAACTCCTTTCTGCATAAACCAGTGGGAAAGACACCTTGACCAGTTTCAAGAAATACAGTTTTGGATTCCTGGTACACAGACTGAGTACTTGCTTAATTTGTTTTAACAGGAACTACACTAAGCTTTGCCCCAGAGAAATGAAGAATGGGTGCCAAGTCTTTTGGGATTCTCCCATGGTTATATTCCAAGCTATATCAGGTCTAAGCAATCTCAGGAAAACACACCCTTCCTTCCCTGACTGATAGCGATGGATTACTGACGTGACAGTTGCTAAATTTGTTATTCTCTTAAAAAATGTAAGAAGGCTCTGATATTTAGTGTGCTAAAAGAACAGAAAAATTCATGCAACCGCCCAGCGGAAGAGTAAACATTGGTTGTCCTTACTGTATAACAGGGATCAATCTTTTCAGACTTAAACATCTGAGAGAATTTTTTTCTGGTGAACTTTTCCTTTCTGATTAGTCTCCCTAATTAATTCTGGCAGAAAATGCACAACAGCTTAGGGGCTTGGTCTCAAACCATGGATGCTACATTCAGCTGTACTCCCTGTTCTCAATGTGTTTTACTGCCATTAATATACTAGACTCGTTAGGAGTGACAGGCCTCAAAACCTTGTCAGTAGCATGCCAAACACACTCAGGGAACAGAGAGGAATCCCTTTCCCTATTCTTGTTTAGATACCTCCTGCTCCCCTGCTTCAGAGCTAACCCTTGGGGTTATTTACATTGAGTGACCTTGAGATAAATGGCATTTGGCAGGCTGCCGGATGACTTTGTGTTTCAAATCAAACGTTCTCAGTGTCTCCCACTGACAATGGAAATAATTCCTGAATGCTTTTTGGGGGGTGTTTCTTCCCATCTCATTGCTTGCCATGGAGTTCTTTGGTAACTACGTCAGGGTTGGCGAACTTTAGCTTGACTTTCTTGTTAGACGCAAGAACCAAGTGGTGTGTGTGGTTTTCTTCTGTGGTTTGGGGGTGTGTGTGTGTTTTCTCTTTGTCCCAGAGTGTCTGCACTGCTGGTATTAGAGCTACAATTGTTCTATATATAAAGCAAAGATCCCCTGAATGATCTGCCAAAGGCTTTATCTGTGAACAATCTTTGTCTGTACTTGCTTTGCTGTTAACCAGTTTTGACTCTACTCCGTAATGGCTGGAGTTGCTTTGCCTTAACTGATACGTATCAAAGAGAACTGCTAAAATTAACTGCTCATGAACTGTGTCCAGGATGTTAGATTAACTCATGTGGAATCCTTCAGTGAACAAACTGATTTACGATGTGTTATGACATTGTTATTTGATGTGTTGCACAACAACTCAATTTTAAAAAACGAAGAGTGCTCCATTAATAAGAGATAAATCTTTCCAGTGTAATTCAAATGAATCTGCAACAACTTTAGAGAGAGCATGATAAGAGATCTTGTGTGGGTTTAGTGATTGTGTTTTGCATTCTTAGGAATATCTTCCACTGGGATCTCTTTGTCAGTAAAGACAAAACCCATCCAAAATATGCCAAAATACGACACCTTTTGGGAGACTGTAGCTCACTGTACTTCCTAATATACAAAAAGGTACTACTACAAGTGATTCTCAACAACTAATACTTCCAGTTTTGAGAACATACAAGTACATCAATGACGCTTTCTTTCAACTTCAGAGCCATAATTTGCTGCAGTCTCTACAGGGTACATCTGTTCCAAGCTTATCCAGCCATAGTTAACACACAGCAAGTACTCAAGAGAAGTCAGTTCTGTTCTCAGAAAAAAACGCCACCTTTATACATTGACATATAAATTGAGTATTTTTTTAGAACAAGCACTATTCCCTTACTGGAATATGAACCAGTGTAAATGCTGACCTTAAATTATGAAGTTTCTAGAGTGTGTTGCAAATGACTACATGTTAAAGGCTCAGATCTCTTTGGATACCCAGCTTCAACAAAAATGCCTTTGAAAGTGAGCTTGAGTTATATACTGTACAGTATGTCTCACTTCACAGCCAAGCCACTCAAGTTAATAAAGAAAATCCTCTCCGGCCTCACACAATTAGCTGGGTAAAAAGCTGATCAGTGTCAGTTTTCAGACAGGGACAAGCCAATCCATAAAGCTGGACAGTGTTTCATGCCTGCAAAGGCCTGCTGCCTTGAGCCTGTGAATTTCATCTTGCCACCAAAGACTTGCATTATTTAAGGATGGTATAACCTGCTCTTATAGACTGATGAGGTATTTTCTTGGTATTCTGTAAATGGAAAGCAAAAATGCTCAAGAAGCTGAACTGCATCCCAGTTGTTTGAAGGCTAAGCCATATTAGAACTGTTTTGGCCATAACTTTGTATTAGAAACTTAACTTTGTTCAGTTCTGGGTCTTAGTGAGTTATCTTCTCCAGCAAGCAAATAATGAGGTTTTTTGGAGAATACTCTTTCTAGCTTTTTCCTTTAGTAATCAGGAAAAACATTTTGTAAAAGAAGGGCTTTTTGCATCATTAACTGTTATAAAAACAATATTGGTAAGGCCCTTTAGTATACTTGCACCTCTCCTGCTCCTGTGATGCCCCAAAAAAATAAAGAATTACCTTAGCTTGAAAGCAAACTACCAGTTAGCATCCCCTTAGATTCCCAGTGTATCAGGACCAGTTCCTCACACAGTGTAAGGCTTAGCATTTTCACAATTAATAGTGCTATGATGATTTTGCCAGTGCTTTAGAACCAATGGGACACCCCATCACACTTCACTGCTGCAATAACATTTATCTCAACATTCATTTCTAAAACTGAAAATCAGTCACATGCCAGGAATACAAAGACCTTCAAAAATTCAGGCAGCATGTTTCTCAAATCACCCTTTTGCCCTCTCCCCCTCTGCTGACTCTGCAAACTCCAGCACTGTCAACATTTGGTCTCACATTTAAATAAATATTCCCCATCACTATTATGCTGTCACCTGTAATAGGAAAAGGCTGCAAGAAATCAAAGGAGAGCTAAATTTGTGCGGTGGCAGAAAGCGTACGGAGAATAATCCGTCTTCATTGTGATTGCTAACAAAAGTGAGGGAGCCTAATGGAGACCTTGGATTTAGTACAGTCTCTAAAATACTGAGAGGATACTTTCAAGACACAGAATCGCCTGCTTTGAAGAAATACTTTTCCTGTGTTCCTCGTAACTTGACTTTTATTAAAATGGAAAGAGGTTAGAAAATAACTGGAAGATTTGTTTCCTTTTGCTCATTCCTTGGCTCACTAAGGGAATCTGATGAATACTGCTTCGCTCTATGAAGGCAGCTTCTTCTCTGTTTTATGTATTGGAGATAACTCTGTCTCCCAACAGGTGCCCCAATGCACGAGTTAGGGTAGAAGCAGCAAGTTTCATTAAATCTGGGGAAAACATAAAGCATTTATTGCTATTTCCTTAATTGTGTTGATACAGCTAACATGCTGCCTTATGATTGAATTCCTAGCTTTTCACCCCATCTTATCTAACTCCTATTTTGCAGGGATACCCAAGCATGAAGCACCTCTGGACTGGAATTCACATCGAAGGTTTCATAACTTCCATGCTAATTGAGCCTAAGGAAAGAAGAAACAAGAATAGTTTCTTTTTCTTTTTTCACAACCCTTTCTCTATTTGCCACTAGTTTCTGGGAATGGTTCAGTGTTATCTCTGGCTTCAAGAGACATTCTGGAATGAGTACAACATACAGGATTTGGTTGTTCACTTCTAACACTGCTACCCACCAGCATGGACTGCAATCCTGATTTTGAAGAAGTCAGTAATAAAACTCCCTTTTGACATCTGCAAGACTCTTCAACCCTCAGTGTTGTTGTAGTGCCTGGGCAGAGGTGATCAGCAGTGGTCCACTGATAATAAATCAAATTATAATATTTCAGGGATGATGATTTCTTCAGGCATAACTGGCCTATGGGAGTCTATGGATGATGAGAAATGGGGTGTCCCAGGACTATGTTAAATGACCCTCAGAGTGGAAAATATTGGTCTTTGATCTCATTCAAACTAAAAATACTTTTGTTAATGAGCCTCCTCAAGTCATACAACGTCCATGTCAAAATGCTGAGCACATGGTTTTAATTTACAGTTTTTAACAACTTTCATTTATACTGTGCTAGAAGTCCTGAAATGATTTGCAGCAGAAGCTCTACAATATGGGAAATCCAAATGTGAAGGAGTGCTGTTGAAATAACTAGTGATAAAAGCAGCAGACATCTGTATGAATTCCGGCTTGAGCTTCTGACAGGTATTAACCACATCACTTTTCAATCTCTGTGCCTTTAAATGACCATTAGAGCCAATAAACAATAACAATAACACAAGGTAGCTGTATTGTTCTCATGAGCACCAGAAAAGCAAATCCACGGAGATCATGAGATGCCATAACTACCAGCTGCTGGGACGGATACAACCAGACTTACAGTTTACTTGCATGTCTGTTCCCACTCTGCAGAGAGTACAGTCTTGTTCCAATTTCAGCCTAAGAATCGAGGAATTAAGTTCAAACACTGATATCTGCAGTTTTAAGCTCTGCAGACACAAGTTTAATTTCTGGTGTCTCCAACGAGCTGGCAACTCTAATGTTTTTTGGGTTACAGAAAGAGTATTAGGTTCACAAATTGTTGCAATGTTCAGAAAAAAAGTCTTAGTGACTGCAACCTAGCCATAATTTGAGAGCTTCACACAGATACTGAAATTTTTGTCATCAACCCACAGTGCTTCCTACAGATTTTAAGTATAGTGGCATCTAGCATCTGTATGGCTTGTCCTCTTCAAAGAGAGATTTGGGAAAAGTATGCAGACACTAGGCAGACATGTTTCCCTGCAAAATGGGGCTCATTCTAACACTGAAAGTTGAAAACAATGAAGTTTCTAAAACACCAGTTGTTGCCGAAAAATTACATTTTTGTGCGATATCCTAAACACTGTGTTCTGAGGAAGTTCGCTTATACTCATTCTTCCAAGAAGGCAGAGAACCCCTCTAATAGGACCAAAAGATGAAAGAAATCACACCAATTTCACACGGCTCAAGCAGTAACACTGTGATTTCTTCTGCCTTTTACCTGTCTCATCAACTCCTAATGACAGTGAAGAGATTAATAAGGGTTTGCAGTGTAAAGCCTAGCACAGGGGAAACCTGTTATTTTACAGTATGTCCCTCTGAAGTCCCCAAACATGCTTTGCCAGGAGCCCTGCCACTGATCTCTCCACAGGAGTGCAAGGTGAGGGAGTGCCCTCGCTTAAGATCATTTCTGGTCTTTGCAATGCAGGAACCTCTGACTGGCCCAGATGGTGTGGGCTGGCTTTATAATGTGGATGGCTACTCATCAGGGAGATGAGGGGAGGCTGTTAGAGACCTTCTGAGCACTGTAGATTGCACTATACTTGAAGCTGAGGTTTCTAAGGTCAATGCTTCATTCTGTTTGTAAGCAAAGCACTCTGGGCCTGCAGCAGAATCCTGACTGCTGCTGCAACAGCAACACAAACTGACAGCAAATAACAAACAGGTTGAAAATCATCACTGTGAAAATACTATTTGCGAAAGAGGGGCTTTTGCATCTACTGGGTGGGCAGCTCTGAGGTGGCAAACACATAGGAAACCATGGCACAATTCTGCTATTTGCCTTCTATACACTGGTAATGTCAAGTTGCCTCAGATACAGAAGGGACTCTCTTGAGCGTCACGCTGTTTTCTGGGGATTTTTTGCTTTCAAAGCCCATCTTATAAAGATGTAATTCCTACCTAATACCAAGCACAAGCAGCACCCATCATTCTGCAAACAAATCAACCAGCAGAATCCACCAGACCTTCTTGTGAGAGGCAGGTACACCTGTCTTGGGCTTGGATCTTACCACAAGAGGTGTGAAGGATCAGAGGAAAAGAAAGAGCTCATACCTGACCTGTTGTACAAACACTTCTGACAGGTATATACACAATAAATACAATAGATGAATTACCAGCTGTCCCTGGAGCCATCCTCAAGTGAGTGGCTGTTTTCTTAATAGGCATCAAATGCCTGGGTGAGCCTTCCAAGGGGGCTGTGGGGCAGGAGCACACAGTCACTGGCTGTACAGAGCAACACCTCCACTTGGGTACAGCTATAAAACAGCAGCTGCTGATCCCTTCAGGTGTTGCTGGCACTACTGTAGTTTTAATGCCTGCATAGTTTCATCCTGAACAGTCCCCCTGAACAGTTGCCCTGGTGAAGACATACAGCAGCTCTCACCAGTATTCAAAGGGAGTTAAATGGAAGGATTTCTACTTTTGCTGTATGAATTTCTACCCCAAGGTTAATTTTACTGAGGGAATATTTTACCCTGGGGCACAGGGGGGTGAAGGCAGCAACAGTTTAACAAAAGCCAGCAAGCTGAAAACTACATGTACTATGTATAGCTATGCAGAGTCAAATCTTTTAATAACACTTCTTGCAAGAACATTCAGAAATTAAAACAGGTGATGCTGGTTTTGATGATTCCTGCTCTCTTCACAAAGCCTGAAACTTTAGAAAAGCAAAAAGGTGCCACTTCTATCATGCAAAAACTATTTTTATTTAAAAAGCATTTAAAAATAAAAACCAAATCAGTAGTACTCCCTCATGTAAACTACACAGACTGTCCAAAGTCAACTAGCTCTGAAACGGAGCCCTTTAATTCAATTAGGAAAACTTTGAGTCTGTATCTTTCATTAGTACACACAGGTAAATTTCCCTTGAGTCAGTTACACCGGTCCTGGTCCTGTCAGCTCAGAGAATCCCAGCTTTGTGATCACAGAAATTTTTAGTTTTTCAAAGGGACAGGGCAGATTGAATAGAGTCCAGGATGTGGCCCTGTCTATATATTACTGTGTATATTACTGTTTTGCCACTGAAGGTCCAGCTTCGAGGCTGCAGAGCTGTCAGTGACCAAACATGATGGACCACCCATCGCCCTTTTATTAACCAGCACTTGTTCCCCCTCTAATCCTATCACCAGAGTAATCAAAGCTGCCATGTCCCAGGGTATGATGGAACAGCAGGACCTGGGAAATGAAGACTGATTTTGTTAACAAAGTCATTCCTGCCCCTTGAATGCTGTCTCATTGGTAGAAAGCAGGGAGATGAAGTTTATTTGTGCAGAGAATGAGGCGGCAAAGAAATGAAAGGGGAGAATGGTGAAGTGTGAAGTTTAATCTGGCACGGTCTGAGGTTTCTTTCTTTGAGGCTGTCTCTGATCCAATCAACACTGGTTTGATATTTAACATCTCCCCCTGCAGTTGGAAATGATACCAGCCAGAGGAGACCAGAGTCGGGGCTTCCCAAACAGCCAAGGGGGAGGAAAGGGCGTGCTGGCAGCTCCCCACCGGTCTGACAGCTTCCCCATCAACAGGCAGAGATGAAGTTGGGCCCCGACACAAAATTGCCCTCACGAACCTTGGGATTCAGGGCATCTGCAATGAACTGGATGCAGCTTGTCCCCAAGGAGACCAAGCTTGGGATGGGATGGCAGAAGGATTTTAGTTCTAATGTGGAGGAAGGGCTATGAACACTGTCTCAGACAGGGGATCCTTCTAAGAAACAGGATCAAGCACAAGCAAGAGATACCACCCACCTACTGGGGAACTGCAGTTTGGGTAAAGGAGTAACACCTTCCCTTTGCTGACTGAACAGACCTTTAGTGGGGACACACTGCTGCCCAACAATACTCACTCCGTGGTGGTGGCGTTCCCACAAAGGCCTGGGGCCATCAGGGAGGATGCAACACACCCGAGCAGCTGTGGGAGCCACTGCCACTGTTCTCCTTACTCCAACAACCGTCTGGGCAGAACCTCCCATGAGAGACCCACATGAGGGTCCCAAAGAGGAGGGAAAGCTTAGCCCTGTTCCCAGCTGGCCCTCAGAGGACACATGGATGAGTCCTCACAGCCAGTCACGGCGCTGGCTACAGTGCCAGGATTCCATGATAAGGCCCGGAATGCCATCTGTCCCTCACCCATTCTCAGTCCTGGCCGACTTGATTTGGCCCTGTTCTGGCCACTCTATACATAAACATCAGCTGTCAGCTGTCAGAGTTGTCTGCTTCCTTTTCTTTGCTCGCCTCAGCTCTTTCTGTCCAACCTTTCATGAAATCCCTGAAACTCCAAATACCAAGGAGCAGTGAAATTTCAACCAGACCCAAACCTGATGTGAATTCCCCTGAGGCCAGGCTCCCAGCACAGCCTTCTTCTGGGATTCACACACCTTGGCACCAGCTCTGCCATACCCAGGGCCTGAGCTTTGAGTGATCAGCAGCTGCCAGAGTCCCAGGACGTGGGATAACACTCCCTCCAGGATCCAAGCAGGAAAGCAGCCGGTCAGCGGGAAGCCGGGAGATGGGAGCGATGCTGGTGTGGAAGAGCAGCAGGAAACACTGTGCAGAGATTTCAGGGGGAGCAGAGCATCAAACTACAAAGTTTCAGGGTTTACAATAGAAAACAATGCACCCTGCTCTACCTGCAGGAGCTGGCTCTCCAGGAAGCAGCTAATTATATGAGCCACCTTAATCTTTTTATCCAGCTAAGACAATCAACATTTCAAAGACACACACAGAACGTTTCAGAGATCGTTCCTGGTCAAAAATGCAAGTGTATCCACTTTCTTTCAGAGGAGATCAAAACCAAGTACCACACCGGGACCACTCCTAGATTTCCTCCTCCTCATGGTATCAGATTAACAGATTTGGTGTATGTAGTCAAATTAAGTATTTGCAGTAGCACAAAGCTGCCTTTAAGGGGAAGACGTAAGAAAAGAAAGCTTTTTTTTCTTTTTTTTCAATTTGCTTAGGGCAAAAATACTGGACTTTGGGGATGTGGGAAACAAAAGCATTGACATGATTCAGCAAGGCACAGTCCTAAAACCCGAATTCTGAATGCAGAAATAATGTGCAGTATTACTGTAACAGTAATACTGAATACAGGTAAAAAAACACTGATGCCCTTAGCAGATTTGGGACTGTAATTTATCACAGATGTTCTCATCAAACTGTGCAAACACCCTGCGAGACAAAAGCTGCTCAATTTCTGATTTCCATTTTAGTGATTTTTAATTACGTGTTGCTTAAGGAAGGCTCCAAGACCTGAAATTGGGTGGTGAAATCTCACAATAGTAATCCACTCCACTAAATTTGCACAGAAATACACCAAGCAGTAGGACTGCCAGACGGTGTGATAACATTACAAATTACTATTGTTAAACAACTAGCCAGGTGTCAGGATGCATGAAATCTAGAGGAAGCAAGAAAATAAATATCTGGTTTGTTTTGTTTAATTTTGTCTCCTGTTGTTCCTGTGGCCTTGTTCCCAGAAAAAGTTTCAATCTAGGAAAAATCCTCTCGAACACTGATCTATTTCAGCAACATTGTCAATTTCCTCTAACAATTAAAATGGAATGTATCTTTTTAATCAGCACAAATGTTTTGTATGTTTATAGCAGTGATACCTTTCTTGTTCTTTTTTAGATTATTATTGTAGCAAAATGAATGAG
>VZRZ01008462.1:687037-714511 GCA_013398175.1 Climacteris rufus | reverse complement strand
CCGCGCCGCCGCCTCGCCATTGGCTGGCGTCCTCCGGCAGCGACACCTTCTGGGACTTGTAGTTTTCCTGCGGAGTCTACAGGGCGGCAGTGCGTAGGGCGTGGACTTGGTTTCCCGGCAGGTCCCGCGCCGCGCCGCCGCGTTGGGGAGAGGGGAGGGAAAGGAGGCGGTGGCGGACGCCATGTTGATGGCGTGGGACGCTTTTAGCTCGGGAGGAGCGGCCGGGTAGCCGGGTTAAGATGTCGGAAAAGGGGGAAGGGTGGGAGTCAGATCTTGGTTTAAGAGGCAAGAAAGAGCTTGTGCGAGCGGTTGAGAAAGAAGGGGGAGGCTGAGGAATAGCCGGAGGTGCGCGGCGGGTGCGGAGAGGGGCCCTGAAGGGCATGGCCGATTGTCGCTCGGTGACTGCCGGCTCTGGGTGCGGCAGCCCCTCTCCATGGTGGGAGCGGGGCCATGGGGTGGGAGTCTGTCCCGGGGCTCGCAGGGGCCCGTACGCCGCGGCNGGTGGGTGGCAGGAGCGGGCGGGGGTGGCGGTGGAGCGGCGGCTGGTGGCGGCCGCGGGCCGTGTGGGCGCTGGGGCAGTGCTGCTCGCGGACCGGGAGGCCCCTGTGTGTGCGCAGGAACCGGGCGGGTCCGGTGGCTCCCAGAGTGTGCCCCCCGCGCCCTCTGAGGAGAGGGGCCCGTGCTGGGCTGTACCAGCCATGGCGTTTGGCCCCTGGGCGAAGTATGGACTGTGGGTCAAAGAGCAGGGCTGGCCTTGGTAGGGGGCCGTCAGCAGGGAGCAGCTGGGGACACGCCCTTGTGGCATACTAGATGACAGCCTCCTCTTGCTAGTTTGAGGGGTTTTTTTAAGGGTCGTGGCTTCTGTGTGATGTCTGCTAATTACACTAATGGTGTTTGGCTGTCATAGACATGCGGCTTAATGTAACCAGCAGGAGGAGCTTCGCTTCCTTCTGACGTCTTCAGTATGTCTCGGAAAGGGTAGCTTTAAATATAAGGAAGAAGTTCTTTATTGTGAGGGTGGTGAGGCACTGGCACAGGTTGCCCGGCCCCATCCCTGGAAGTGTTCAAGGCCAGGTTGGATAGGGCGCTGGGCAGACTGATCTACTGGAAGGTGTCCCTGCCTGTGGCAAGGGGGTTGTAACCAGATGATCTTTGAAACGTGCAAAGTATTGCATGGCTTGTGAAATAATGTCGTTTCTAGTTACAGCTGATTCCTGTGAAATAAAGCACTTTATTACGCCAAGAAGATACTTAATTGGAAAGACTTGTGAAGATTTTTGCAGGCTTGCTTGAAGGCTTGGCTAAAGTCCAGTAGTGTTATAGCTCAGGAAAAATGGGGTTGCAAAGGTTTGTTTCATACTTTGGCTCCTCCTGGAGGTAAGTACAATGCATTTGCTCAGGGTATTGCCACCCAGTAACTACACAGATGGTGTGTTTGCCCAGGATACACTCAGGTGGTGGAAGAAGGACACTGTGAGATGTTCCGTGGTGCAGTTATTTCACCGGAACATTGTAGCCTTTCAAGATTTGCTGGTACTGCAGCAATGTGTGCTATTCTTCTGTCACTTTAGATGCAGCTCCCTCTAATTTAAAGAATCTGAACCAGTTGCATGCCATCATGCAAAAAGTCCAGTGTCCTGAGGGTACTTCTCCCCACGGACAGGTGTTATTATATTCATCACTGAAGAACAGGAGTGGAGGGGATGTAATGCTCTGGATGTCATGCTCTGTTAATGCTGTAAATTTCATTAATAGTTCTGTAATATCTGGAGAATTCTGAATTACAAGTGCAAGCCCTTTTATTTCTTTTCTAATTCTGTTACTTCTCTGTGCAGGAACCTTTAGATTAGGTGAACTGTGGGTGAAATAAAGGGTCAATGGCTTCTGTCACAGCAGGTGTCCACTGTAGACTTTAGGCCTGTGCTTTTATCTGTGCAGCTGATACCCAGCTGATGGTAAGTATTGCAGTGGAATAAGGTGGGTCAAGCTTGGCTGTCTTTTCTGTAACTGTTGGGAAAAGTGAATGTGAAATCTTCATCCAAGATGGTCTGCTGGCCTAATGACAGTATGTTTTGTCACTTAAACTGGTTTAGGAACAATTGGTTTTATCTGCAGTGGTTCCTTTCTCTCCTTCCCCATCCCCCAGCAGTCAGCGCTGCAGCTCTGAGGAGGATACAATGCACCCCACTTTACAGATAACTATGCTTTGTTGTTTATATCTTATTTCTTTATCTGTAGATTTAGATGCCACTGATGTCTCAGCTAAGGTAGAAAAAAGGAAATTACTTCAGAAACTACCCCAATGAATGCCTGATGGAAGAGAGAAGTAAAACAGTTTTCGCTGTGGTTCACTTGGATCAGTTTGGGGGTGTTTGATACTTGCCAGTGTACAGATGTTGATCACAACTTGTCAGAGGTGTTAAATCATGAAACCTGTGTTACGTGTCTCAAACCTGGATAATCTGTTCACCTAAAAGTGCTAATGTCCAAATCTATCCTGACCCAACAGTTCTTAATTGCAGTGTCTATAAGAAGCTGACAGCCCTATTGCAGAAATAAGTGGTGTTGCAGCATTTCATGTGAAGAGATACAAGGTGACAGTAGAACTGAAAGGCTGCCTTTGGCATTTCTTAAACATGTGGGTGTGCTCTGCTTTCATGGTGTTGATGTCTGGTCCTCAGCCTATGAAGCTGACAGGTTTGTATTTTTCTATGGTGACGTCCTGCACTGCAAAATCTGTGGGTTGTCTTCGTCACTGAAGTAGTTTTGGTCACTGTGGACTCAGGTAAGCAACCACCGAGTTTCCTGACTTGGAGACTCAGTTGGAAGATCTTGCAGGAGGGATGAGGAAGATGAGGATAACTAGGAATGTGTGATGACTGCTCAAAGAAAAAAATGCTCAGTGTAAGTTCAGTCTGAGTTCATATGTAGTAACCTGTCTGCATGTCTGCTTTCATTCTGACAAGTTTAAAGAAACTTGAAGCATTTGGATGCTCTAAATGGAGTATTCACTGGGTAGAACACACAGCCAGGCTGCATGAGGAATACAAATTTGAGATGAAGTGTACAAATGCATCATGTTGTAACATCATTTTTAAGATGTGTGGTGGTGTGGTGTGCTGTCAGTGTCAACATCCATGTCAGTGCAGCACAGAGAACTGTTGGGGTTCTCTCAGTTCATGGAAATTATGGTCAGGCCTAAAGTCAGTCCTGGTTTGCAAATTAACTGGATTAAAAGGTTTGCATGTGCACTCAAACAGAAAGTGGAATATGGTTTCTAAGGGTGATTGATACCATCTATGTTAGTCTTGGCACGGAAGTTTTGTTTTAAAATCCTGTTTTCTTAATTATCCCAGCTATGAAACTTAGTTGTCTGCAGTCCTTTGGAGGAGGGAGCGTTGTAGTGTCACTGACCCAACTGCTTATTTCAAAGCCTATGGAGGAAGGGTTAAGCGCTTTCATGTTAAAGGTGTAGCTCAGATGATGGTGGATAAAGAAGCTGCGATGAAGGTTGGTTGATTTTATTTTTTTCCCGTGGAGCTATTTCCCAAAAGGTTTGTGGAGCTGCGAGGTGAAAGGTGAGAGGATGAGTTCAGCTGGGTTGAACAGGGTAAGTAGTGGTATATCGTGTTACTAAGTATGGTAACACTGAGATACATTGTGTAGTCTACTTTGTTCTTTGATGGGGGAGCTTAGGAAAACAGCAAAGAGTAGAAGGCTTGTGTGCATTTTTTGAATGTTCTCAATGAAATTGTGGGGAGGCAGCTGTTAAACAGATACATGGAAGAGCCTAGTATTTTTGTGTAGCCAGAAGTGTTTGTAAAGCTACTCTGGAAATAATTCTAATGACTAATAATGAAGTGTTACCCTTTCTTCTGTCTTTCAGCACAAGAAGAGTTCTCTAAGCAGTCAAGAGTCAAGTTAGCATGGACGTGTTCTTCACCTTAAACATGGCAACAGTTCAATAGCAGTTACACAACAGGAAAGGGTGTGCAAGCTGCTGC
Organism: Climacteris rufus; assembly: GCA_013398175.1. Lineage (NCBI taxonomy): Eukaryota > Metazoa > Chordata > Aves > Passeriformes > Climacteridae > Climacteris > Climacteris rufus. Next base: position 710,507 of record VZRZ01008462.1, on the reverse strand, counting down.
AAGTCCCTGGGTTCCTAAGATGTGGTATCTGAAAGAACTCAGTAGAGAGAAAAAGGAAGGTGGTTGCTTCCACAGCTTTGAACTCTCTTGAGCTGAGAGCTCATCTAATACTGAAACAGTATTTTATTTTAGGTACTGAAGAAGGTAATCACAATATGCAGGACTTAAAAGCCCTAGTCAGGACACTGAAAAACTGCAGGTAGCTCGGGTACAAGAGACTCTTTAAGACTCCAGTTGTGGGAAGCTCCCTTTTGGGAAGGCACACTAGCAGTGGGGAAAACTTGCTAAACACAAGGCAAATCAAAAGTTCTGCTGCTGTTTCTTAGGTACACATGGATATATCTCTCAGGGTGGGATGGCCTGACATGACCACTGAAGACCATAAGGCCATAGGCAGACCACATTTTTCTTACATTTGCCATTACCCAGTTCAGAACCACCCAAACAGCTTCATTTTCTGTCAGATACTCTTAGTTCCTGGAGCAATAGCTTTTCTTGGTCCACCTAACCCCTGCAGAGCCATCTGGCTGATTGCAATGCTGCACTGAAAATAGGCCTTCCCACCCCTGGGTTGCTGGAGCCTGGCACACAAATACAGCTCAGATGGGCTCCGGGGTGGAGCAAAAATCATTTGGCTGCCACAGTTTGGGCTGTGATGTACCCAGTGGGTACCCTGAGCGCTTCCACGTGGAACAAGAAACAGTTGGAGTGCCTGTTTAGATGTACTTCGTGTGTGCACTGCCCTCTTCTGCACAAAGCTCGATAAAACCCTGTGTTGCATAAAGCAAGCAGAGGTATTACACTGAGGTTATGCTCGGTGTGGAGCTGACTCAGTTGGCACTAATCCTGGGAAGGTCTATTTTTGTTGTGCTGTGATAAACCTGAGTTGGTAACCGATACTGTTGAGCTGATGTGCTTGTCTGTGCAAGGAGAGAGTCCATGAGCTGACAAATACTCAAGCATGTACTAGCTTTTACTTCAAGTTAAAAAAATTTTAAAGGGGGGGAAGGGAAAGAGCAGAGAATTTTTAAGGGTCACATACATGCTACTGAAATTAAAAGCTCACTAAAAATACCTTTGTGGAAAGAATACATTTTGGGAAATGGACTCCTTTGACAAGGACAGTATGAGCCTTTGGTTATGGCAAGCTTGCAACACTGTTCTTTGACACTGGTTTTTGTGAGGTTGTGGGGAAAAAAGCGTTGAATGTAGGGAGAATGAAAGCCACAACCAGAGGTTAAAATTTAATTTTTGGCAACTGTATTTTTATGTCAAGTGATGCACCGTTATTAATTTTCTAAGGCGGTCCTGCACCTAAATTGATACTGTGGATGTATCAATTGATACCTAATTGATCCCCTGATTATGTGTGCAAGTGTCTTCAGCTTCTTCAGCTATTTGAGTGCAGTGATACAAAATTACACATTGCTTCCTATATGATTCAGCTGAACATACCAGCTTGGGCAGTGTGACCTAAAGAACAGTATTGCAGTCAGCATTCCTCAGACACAAACCATTTCCTATTGGGTAAGTAATGCTGCACTGTGAAGAAGCACACAGCATCATGTGATTGTGTTACCTGTGCCAGAATTCCCTGGGTTTGCTCTCTTTCTTGCCTTGGACTCTTTGTTTTTCTATACATTACCACTGGTTGACTTTTATGTTCCTCGTGGTTTTTTTTTTTTTTTTGCCATTTCTTTGCAAATGCCTCTCCTGGAAAACTGGCAAGGACAGTATCTCAGGTTTGTGGCCAAGTTTCCACTCACATGGTTTCACTTGCTCCATTCTGTCAAGTTATTTACATGCAGTGTCCTAAGGATGTAATTTAGTGGACTGCTAGTGAGCAGCTAACCTTCGTGTCTTGGCTGCAGTCCACATGGGTCAGGTTTACACAGGCCTGCTTCCCTGTGAATTCAGTGTCTACTCTTGCAGCCCTTGGTTTCCTGATGCACAACTTTATGAAAAAGGTGATGTTCCACTGATCTTGCAGAGATTTACAGGTGGACACACTAGGGTTGGTCACTTCACCTGCCGAGTTGCCTGATCCACAATTGCTTGTGAACCTTGTGCATGCACAAGACGTAGAGCTCTCAAGGTGGAAAGGATGCATTCCTCGTGTCTTACTAGGTCTGATGTGCTGCAATATAGGAAAGGTTTTTCAAAACCAACATAAAGATGTGTAGCTGACAGCTTAAGCTACCTTGCTCAAGGTAGTCTTACCCTCAGGTTCTGGTTTCATGGATATCAGAGTTGTTTTGTTACTAGTAGAGCCTCTTTGGGCATGCATTCCCAGGTGATGTATTATTAGAGCTCTCGAAACATGCAGTTGCATGAAGCAGAGGCAGTGGTGGCATTGGTAGTTGGAGGAGTTGGATGTTACCTTCTGCCTCTTGCCTTCCCATGCTATAGTTTGCCATTCCCACTCGTGCAGCTACCTGGTGCAGCATACTGAGCTATCGGTGTTGCAGTCAGGATGTTAACACACACTCCCCGCCCTGGGTATGCTTTTCTGGGGAGAAGTGGAGGAGGTTTCTAGTTCTGTGCCCTTATAAAACCTGAATTGGGTTTGTGAACTGGTTTAGAGCATTTGCACCACAGCACAAAGATGTGGTGGCCAGGTGCATGCCAAGTCAGAAGTTGGGCTTGTTGCTGAAGTTGCTGGCTCATTAAATTGTGCATCTAAGGATGCAGTTTATTTTGTGGGGGAGGAGCAGCAGAGTGTCTCTTGTGTACACGGGTGCTTTTGTTAACCATGTTTTTCTGTGTTAGGTCTCATGACACAGCCTTTTTGTGGTTTTGCTGTAGCCTGACCAGACAGCAGCAGCACAAGAAACCCTGCTGTCTGTAAGCAGCACTAGAGATTGTTCACTGTAGTCCAGACAAATCCTACTGTGAACAGAGAGCTGGAGTAAGATGTGGGACAGTTTTCTCATGAGTTTGGGGGGTTTTTTGTTACTGAGACTACCAATATATTTTCCTCTGATGGAACTAATTCTCATATATAGGGATTTGTATGTTAGTCCTGCACACATAGCCAATTATAATTGTATATTTAATGGCGGAGTAGATCTGCAAAAGAGAAAATTGAGTGCTAAAATGTTTCACCTATGATAGATGAAAAGCTAATCACAGTTTTCCCTATCAACATTTTGCAATGCAGCTGCTGCCAGTGAGGGCTGCTCTGCCATGAACTCTTGCTATGCAAATATGATTTCCTTTCTCTGTTCTGATAACGGTGAATGTTGCCCTCTGATGAGGACGATGTGGTGGCAGCTGTTCCAGAGAGACGTGCAGTGGCTTCACTGTACGTGCTGTGCTTAGTGGATGTCAGCTAAGAGAGTAATGGCTCAAGAGTTAGACTGTTTCTGCTGCTAACCTTTCTGGACGAACAAACATGAAATAGAGGCAGGTGCGATCCTCGGGTGAATTGGCAGGAGGCTGTTGCACAGCCAGGTGGATACAGTGTCTCGCCAGGGATTGAGGGCAGTCTCGCTTTATTAGCTCATAGCATTGAGGTCCATTTGGCCTCCTGAAAATTCCTGCCCACTGAAAGCTCCTCTCATCTTCAGGATATTTTGACTGGAGCAACTGCTGCCTGAGCGCTACCTCTTGGAAACAAGTGGGTGATGAAATTCAGTTTATTTTAGTAGGTCCAATGAAAATAAATGAATATTCTTACAGTTCATTATAAATAATACATTTATACAATAATCATAAGTAGTTTATAGGATAAATTATTTATAAATACATATATGGAAATAAACACTTCATAAAATATAAATTAGTAAGTCAGGAGAATCATGGAAAAGGAGAGGAGCTTTTTGTTACTGACAGACTCATGGGATGGAGAAGCTATTCCCTCTTGAGAACAAATCGGATGCAAATGTCTGGTCCCCAGCAAATACAGTTTGTGTGAATTGCTTTGTTAAACTGTCTGCTCACATCTGTCTTTCAAACTCTCATCCTTGAGAAGGTGGATTAACCTTGTCATGAATAGTGAGGCATGTGACATGCTTGGCCATGAAAGCAAGGATGTGTGGGGTCTCTCACAAGTTTCTGTCAACACGTGAGTGATGTGGCTCTCCAGGATGGGCAGCATTGCTGCCAGTGATTCTGAGTGGTATTGCAGCCTCATTCGCATGGGTTTCAGATATCCCAGCCTTTTGCTATAGTCAGTTCTCTGTTATCTGAAGGTGAATTTGGGTACAAATCACACCAGCCAAGATCCTGGGTTTGGAATATGCTTACCTCACTCATTCTCTCCCGTATGAGTGGCTCTGCCTCCTGGGTACTATCAATTTACTACCGTGTTCCTACCAAAGGAAATGTGCACCCTGAACTTTCCCTGTGCTCTGGCAATGCTGAAGATGTGTGCAACCTCCAGGTAATGTTCACCTCTGTGGATGTAAAGGGATGGCTAACCCAGCCTTTCCTGAATTTACTGCTCTGCAGTCAGTGACAGCAGAGAAAACAAGGCATTAGTTTGTTCATGTCCACCTTTCACAAAGGGCATTTGGTTTTGTCAACATTTTGTTTCTAGCTAAAATGTAGGTGTGTGCCAACACACAGATTTTCCAAACTTCCTTTCTTTTTCTGCGATTTTCTTGTCACCCATGCATACTACATTGCACTTAGTGTTTAGTGTGTGAGAAGCCCTATGAAAATTCCCTGTTGTAATAATTTGTTAGCTGTCTGGAGATGGCGATTCTGGTGGGTGCAGAATTCCACCTATAGTATCCCATCATGATAAAGAAAAAAGAAGGTTTGGAGGAAAGAGCCCTCCTTCTGGAATCTGTGTGACGAAAGAGACCTAATGACACTTACAAAGTAGACAAAAAGTGCTCTTCATGTGCTGAGTTTCATATTTGTGCCCTTTGCATTTTAAAATTTTGAAATAGTACCTTGCATTTGCTAAACTCATGACACCTGAGGAAAAATAGGCAATTATCTCAAATACCTCCCAGACAGAAGTGGTGTTTTGCAGATGCCCAGGGAAGATGCAGACCCATGGTATTGCTGGGAACCAGCCTGTCACAGCTAAAATACAATAGTGCAAAAACTGGTCAGCAGGCTGAGCAAACCCAGCCCTTTGTGCACGTTATGTCTACAGTGTTCTGTCTAAAAACTATTAAATCTTGGAAAACTAGCTGACACATTTTTACAAGGAGAATCAAAGCAGTACCTCTATAGGGTTCCCCTAATTTTAATGTGTTCGTAATCAGTCAACTACTCCTCCCTCTTCAATAAAGATTATATTGGAAGCCACACGTAGATAAATATAACATCTTGAAACAGTTTTAGCTACTTGCCCGTTTTCATATGGTCTGGTTTTGACATCATCAGACAGGTTCACTTTTCTGAGTCCAAGATGCAAGGTGGCTTTTTGTTATTTTAGGAAACAGTAAAAATCATAAAAGAAGCCCTGTTTTTCAAAACAGGAACATTGGATTTGTATTTTATTTTAAATAAAATGAAAGCATGCAGGTGGTTATACAAGTCAGTATTCAGACAGGGCTTGTGGTTTCCTAGCCCACCTGTTTTGCTTGCAGAGCAAAGAGAACAGTTTGTGTTAGCAATCCTAAATCCTGTTCATGTCTTCTCCCCCATGGCAGACTCCTGGGGACACGGCTCTAAGTTAAACCTGGTCTGGGTGCAGCTGTAACGGGAGGGAGGGAATGGCAGAGCTCCCTGTTGCAGAACCCGACGCACCCTGTAACAGGTGCAGAGAGGGCCTTCCTCGGTCTCCATCCCTCCCTGCTCCCTCCACTCGAGTCACACTGCTGAAATCGTCAGTGTAGCCAAATCCTGTGTGGTGCTGCAAAATGCACGTCAGGGGTGTTGATCTCTGCTGGCTCCGAAACTGGAGAGGCTGCTGTAGCTACTGGCTCACTGTACCGGTGGGTCTCCACCAGCAGAGGGTGGCTCTAAGACTCTTTATGTGTTGCTTTAATGTTTAAACACTACGGGGTAAGTATTGAGCATGACGGCGTTAGTGCTTCCTTTATTTCCTAATACTTCACCTTTAGTTAGTAATTACAAGAAAGAAGTATCCAGCAAAGATTTTTGTATCAGCATTTCCTCAGTTTTGTTTTTGGATTCTTTTCCTCTAGCATTATTCTTCCAGGTAAGAATAACCAAACGTAGTTAAATTTAGGAAGACAGGTTTGAAACAGGTGTTGAAATCCAGTAGTTGGGAACTATTACTGTCTAGGACCAAAGTATTTGAAATAAATAACAGTGAATAAGTTAGCGTTGTAGCATTTATTAGGGATTGAAACGTAAGACACTAGTAACGAATGGAAGTCATCTCCTTGAACTTCAGACACCTAGTAGGTGTGCTTGGGCTTTTCTTGCACTCTGTGGAGAGAACTGCACACATCCCCAGGTTGATTTCAGCACCTCTTACCCTAATTCAAGAGTCTAAGTTTACAGAACACAAGCTGGCAGGAGCCTGAGCCCAAACAGCTTTTGTGTGTGGATAATTATTCTCATGAGGAGTCCCACTATGTGCGACAGTTAATGACTATATAGTTAATTATGTGAGTAGCTGATGTAGGAATGGGCTCAATTCTTGTGCCCGTGTTGCAGGGAGACTAATTTGTCTCTTGAGATGTCTGTTCTTTCTGTTGACCACAAAGGAAGCAGAGGTTAGACTAGCTCCCAGTTAGAGATCTGACCTCCCCAACTAGCTGAGATACAGCTCACTTGCTGTGCCTGCAGGCTGCTGCTACTAACATTGGGTAATACTCTGCCTCATCTTTGAAGGTCTGCAGACAATAGATTTTATGGATCTGATTTCACATCTAAGGGAATAAAGCATGACAGTTAAAGTCATGTAAGTAGTAGATAGTAATTCGCTTTTTTGAAATCAGTGGAATTCCACATGGGACTGTGTGCATGTGGTTTAAGTAGGTCAGGCTGTTGTTTACTGGAGACCTGTTGAGAAGCTTTACAAAATAAAGAATAGTAGTAAATGATGATGGAAAGTGTATCATGTTCTACAATATAGTGATTTATATTCTGAATTAGATGTTGTGTTGAAAATTTTCCTACATATTTTTAAGTAGTTTTATAAGGTTTGAACAAAAATTTAAAAAAAATCTGTTCTTAATTTCAGTTTATTTACCACTCAGAAACAATTTTCAAAGTGGAATTCCTATCTAAAGTTCTTTAATTAAAAACCCCACACATCTGAATACCAGCAATCTTCATTTTGAACTAATGCAGAAGTATAGCACAGATGAGGCCTTAGTATTTACTAGGGTAGGCAAAATTCCTCTCTGCTTGTAGAAATAGAGCAACCTAGTGACCAACTCAAGCAAAAAATGAACGTGGCATCTTCCCAAAGGCTACAAACAGCAGATGACCCCTGGCTTTCTCTTCCACAAAACACAGGCAATACCAAACACAAATAGGATTCACATCCTCCTCACCTGCAGGTATCAAGCCTTTGGAACCTGTTTCCAAAACCGTGTCCATGGTACAAGAAGTGTGTTTGATGTATTTAAACACAGAGAAATGCCACAACAGTGATTAAGGGATGAGAGGAAACGGGTCAGGAGGATAAGAGAAGGTTATTGCAGACACAAGGGTGTATTCATGACACCAGCATATGCCGTGGTTCTTCTGGAAGTTTCCAATCTACACCAGACTATACAAAGATTTCTGCAGAATTTAAGTGTGCCCTGCACTTGCTCCCTGCTTGAGGTTAATAACATGGAAAATCCTGCGTGTGATTCCTTGCTGTAATGACCTGTTTGTATACAGATGGGCTTTCAAGTTATGGAAATGACCCATGACTTATGAAATAGCTTCTTCCTGTTTGCAGTAATGCAGTGGAATATTGAGTCATCCCTAACCCTTTAGCCTTCCCTGTACAGGCTCTTTGTTGTTTGCGACCTGGGATTGTTGTTTGTTGCTCTGGGATTTGGATTGGTGATGCTGGACAACTGTTTTTACTTGAAGAAGTCCCAGTTTTACCAGTTTGGGATGTGCTTTCCTAGGGAAAAGGTTTGGTCCACATCACTGCTGATTTGAATTACAATAAGTTACTAAAAATTACCTGTATATAGTTTGCTTCAAATTAATGAATTCTTCATTTTGGGAATTAATTACTTACATTTACTCTATGCACCTAACTGTCCTCCCATAATTAGTCCAGCAGTCCACGGAGTCTGGATTCAGATGGAAAGTACATATTGCAATGCTCCACCAGATTGTATTTCTCTGGCTTTTGGAGAGAGGCCCTAATGCCAGTGAAACCTCAGCAATATGACACCTGACCCTTGAAGGGATGAAATAGAGTAGGTGCCTGAAAACATAACCTAAAATCTTTTGTGAGGTTTGGACGGTTGGGTATTCTATCCTTTCTCTACAGAATATAGCCAAGGCTTAGGTAGAGCAGGTTGGATGCTCCTTCTCATTCACGGTAGCTAAATTTACTTTACTTTGAAAACCAAACATCTTGGCTGAAGAGCTGCATTTGTAGTGGCTGTGCAGTCTGCTGGGTGTGCTGCCAAGTAGCTGGGGACTGCGGGGCTATGTTGTTGTTGTTAATTCCTTTCTGCCAGTGAGACATTCCTGTTCATCTCTTGGACGGTGTCATAAGTCATTCATTGGTCTTGCCTATTGCTGGACCTGGTGTGAACTCACACTTAATGTATATGCCAGTTTATAGCCAGCATGTCTTCCTAGAACCAACTCAGCTTTTATCCTGCAAAGAAAAGGAAAGAAGTAGGTGAAACCAAATTGTATTGGTGGGGTAAAAGAGCCAACAGTGTTCCAGATTTGAAATGCAATGCCTTTAGATATTGACACCTGACAGTTGCTTCATCAACGCACAGAATTTCGCAATGTCTTTGACAAGTTAAATACAGATGTAACATGATGAATTTCCTTGTGGAACATTTTAATGGCTCTTCTCAGCTTTCCCAGTGGGATTTTACTTTCTTAGAGCAAAGATTTCTCACCAGTTAATTGATTTGTCTGAACTTTCTGCCAAAATCAACAAGGAAGGAATTGACAGGACGGACTTGAGAAACGGGGAAGCTGTGACATGTTTAAGGAGAAGGCATGCTCAGAGGAGGGTCTACTTCTGTTTCAAAAAGCAGTTTTGTATCAGCAAAACAAGCTCTATTCCTTCCTGCACATGCCTTTTCTCTGCTTTGCAGCATGCTAAGAAGATGTTTCATCTTCTGAGAAGCCAAGGGAAAGAGATTTACTAAAGTAAGAACAACTTTGCACATGCTATTGCAACTCCAGTCATTCTATGGAGTTGAGCTAAGGCAAGCATTGGAACCACCTAGGACTGTAAGGATTAGACGTCTTTGCAGATTTTACAGGGTCTGTTCTTCTATTAAATCAACACATGCTGCAGCTTCTATGACAAAGAGAAGAAGTATATGTTGGTACAGCAGTACAGGAAGGCATCACCCTGCTGTCTGGCCATGGGTGATGTGGGGCAGACGTCAATTTCCTGAGAGAAATCAACAGTGCAGAACCTGAGTGGTTGGAAAATGCCATTTTTAATACACTTCTAATACATTTTTAATCAAACTTCAAGGAGTGGGGATGTGCAGCAATGCCCAGAGCAGTTGTATCTTTAAGAAATCTAACTAAACACAAGTAGCCAGGAGTCCAAGAACTAACTTAAACTAGTGATGATGCCACCTCTTTCTCCTTTCTTCTTCTTACACTTCCCTGAAACACTACAACCAAAACTGACAGCACACCATGTCTTCCCAAGCCTCAATATTCACTCATACATAGAGAAGAACATGGGAGGCTACTTAAAATCCCCTTTGCAACTGGTTCAGGAAAACTGTTTCGCTATGAGTGGAATGTCCTCTTACAAAATGCCAGATGTCCTTGTGTTTTTTAGGCCAAAAGCTATCAAGTGGAACTGTGAGCTCTTATTCCTTCTTCTGTTCCTCCACAGTAAAAATCTGGAGTGCTTTAAAAATGTTCAGACCATGACAGTGATTGACAAGAAAAGAAGGAATATAAGGAGATACTGTGCTGAAGAAATGTTAATTATTTTTGTAAAACAAAATTGATACTGATGAAGGTCCTGGATTTGTGGTTTCAGCCAGGAGGCAGGGCTGTTTTCTCAACCATGACCCTTACACACTCTGCCTTTCACCCTTACGTAGGAACACCTAATAGAAGAGAGATCCTAAGAAATTAAACAGCTGCTTGAATCATTTATGTTTTAACTTTTTCTCAGTGAAAGCATGTCTTAATTTTAGTGTGTGCAGTGCACATGTGAGGCTGTTTCCATCTTTTTTATTATTGGATGTGTGCACTAGTGGGCCTCCATGCATATGGGTTCAGTGTGGGCACACAACCACATTTCCATTGAATTAAGTATCTGGGGTATGGAGTTCATATGAGTTTTATAACAGCTGGTAGCTGATATCTAATCTGACAGAAAGTGACAATGGCAAGGGAGAGCAGTAGTTGTAATCACATTAAGTTTGTCAGTAAGAAATCAGCAAAATTTTAAAGAAATTTTAACTGACAACATGAGTGAAAGCTGGATCTGCAGCTTGGGTAGCAGGTTATGGCGTACTTGATCTGACACTAAGGGCCTTAATGTTGGATATATTGTGTCATTAAGCCATGGTCAGAGAGGAGGAGGGTGAACTGTGTCTCTTGCAGTGGCTAAAAAAGGAAAGCACTGCCACTTGTACATTCTTCTCTGTGAAGAAGTCAGTACTATTTGGAAATTGCTGTTGGAGATGATTCAACCATCATCTGTCTACATGTTAAATCTGCAAAATACTCTGTAACTGCATAGAGATGGCAAAAACAGTGTAAAACTGCTAACATGTAAAACCAGGGAGACTGAAAGACGTGGCACAAGCATTTGTATAACTGCACTTGTTGAACTGAGCACGGGTACAGTTCTTGTCTGCTTGGATCATTTAACTGGCCAAAGACCAAAATATACGCTATGCCCAGCCACCTATGCCCAGTAATGACAAGGTCCTCCAGTGACCTGTTAACTGTGTCAATAAAACATTAGCTAAATAGTAGCTGGGGTTTTCTGGTTAAAAGAAAAGTAGACTTTCATTATATTCCAAGATAAGCTTCAAAAAAAATTAGTTTTTTCATTATGTGATTTGGTTATCTGCTGTGGTAACTTGGTGACTGGATAATTTGGATCTGCTAATTTATTGACTTAACTGAAAACACAGCCTAAATCATATAAAATACAGATCATTGTTTTGTTTTTAATCAGTCTGTTGAAATTTTAAGTGAGTTAAAATTTCATTAATTTTAATTTTCATTAATTTTCATTAATTTCATTAATTTTCATTTTCATTTTTTTTCATTTTAATTAATTTTCATTAATTTTCATTAATTCATTAAAATTTCATTTAAGTGAGTTAAAATTATGTGCTTTGTGAGATTCATGCATGTGCATTCACCCTTTTTATTCAACCTATACACGGGACATGAGATGTGTTTACTTCATCAGCTCACAACCTGGGTCACAATCTGTGAGGGCGTGCAGCTCTGAGGTGAAATCACCAGCCTCTTGCACCCATCTCCAAGGTGACTACCTACATCCCTGACATTACAGGCTCTACATCCCCAATAAAGTGACCACAAGAGATATCTACCTTGCAATACTGACAATGTAGTTGTTTACATAGAGTATGAATATGCTTGTGCACTCTGGATTTCCTAAGGTGACCTGCCTAAGTCAACACAAGATACAAAATTGCCAAATATCTTCACCTCTAATGAACACCTACCTGGGCACACAGGACAAAGCAGGCAATTAGAGAGCATCTAAATCGATTGCTGCAGGGCAAAGCAGCCACAGCCCTCAGGCCTCCTGCAGCTTGCAGGGGCAGTACCTGCTCTCTTCATGTTTGCTCTCTGTTGTGTTCCCTGGAACGTGGTGTGTAACAAAACATACAGGCTGTTGTTTTGGCAATAGGGAAGATGCTGCCTCTGTCTTGGATGCTGCAGCCATGGTTGGAACCGTGGAAAGGGGACAAGATGCTTTTCTTTGGTGCAGTTAAGCATGATGAGTTGGATGAACCACCTTAAAGATAGGATGAAGACAGAAGTGTTGGAAAGAAAGAACCTGCCCTACAAGGAGTTAATTAGGAACTTTCTGTTCTGCCTGACTTGAAGTGTTTTCTATGGTTGTTTTGTTTCTTTTTTAAAGTATTCCTTTATGTTTAACAAAATCTGATTTCTGAAGTTAAGAGCTTTGTGTTTTGGGACATTTGTTTCAAGGGAAGATTGGAGGTAGGTCCACCTCAAAGATCTGCTGACTCCAGCAGAGTGCTAATATAATTATATATGTTTATTGCCTCCAAAATGAGGAGGTGCCTGCCTTAAGGTGTCTTGCAGGATTTTAATGTGAATTCCTTAGTTCATTGCTGGAGACGCTGTTCTTCTGCCTTGTGCTTAGTGGATTTGCACTCAGTAGATTTGCATGCTTACAAGACAAGAGCAAACTGCAGAACACAGAGATTTGAATGTAAATCCGTTGTTAAACATTGGCCTGGAACCATCAAGTTGTTCTGATCATTCACATTTACAGAAGGTGAGTACAGAGGTAAAGAGCAATAAAAAGGCAAGGCAAAAGAGAAGGACTCATAAAGCACCTCAGGAGAGCTACCTGTTGGACTATATTAATCAGTCTGATTTTTGCCCTTTTAAATGTTTGTGTCTTTGCACACTTTGCAGCATGGGGCCCTCTATAACAGATTTAGAGCTTGAACAAAGCATATTTGCAGCTCCTCTACCTATTTAGGAGCTAGTGTGTACACTTTGCAGTGTTTCACATAGTGTGAGTGAAACAAAGTGGTACCTTTTTACTTCCTTGTTCCTCCTGGAATCAGCAAGGGGGAAAGGGCAAAAGGAGAAGCCAAAATTTCTGCTATCAGGAGGAAAATGTCAGTAGAGAGAATCTAAAAAGATTTTATTTGAGCAACTTACTAATGTGTTTGCTTGCTCATGAGTTCTGCTGTAGATCACCAGCTCAGTATATATATATTCGGCTTATCTGCTGTATTTACTTGGCGATTGGATAATTTGAATCTGCAAATTTATTGACTTAACTGAAATTGTAGCCTAAATCATATAAAATGTGGAGTATATACATACATAGATTATTATGCATTGGTTTTATTATGGGGCTAGATCCTGTCTCCTTTCACAGCACTGAAGTGGTTAATTAGACACAGAAATATATAACTTCTACCCTTTGTCTTTAAAAAATGTGTTTAAAAATATGCCAAGATACCCAAACACAGTATTGTCACATAAATCCAGCTTAAAGCAAAACTGGCCGTGATGAGGCCAGTAACCTGTCCCAATTCTGCCTCACTTGGCACATCTCCAAATGCTGATTCTCACAATATATCCCAATACACCAACTGCTCCCAGTGTAAAGACAACAGTTTGTTACTTCACTATAGATTGTTTATGACTGACAATATTTATGTACATTTTTAACAAAAATGGTGTTGGAAATAAACAGGGATATTAAGCAGCTGTGTGTTCCTACACCACGCAGATAAACTGTAGTTGGAGCTTTTTTTCCTGCAAACAGATTGTAAAAGCAGTTGGGAATTAGCCTGGGACTTTTATGATGGTTGTGAAGAAGTACATTGTGAATACTTCTGTAATCATTCCATTTAGGTCAGCCAGTGAGTTGTTCTACTGTAGAGTCCACGGAGTTCTCAAAAAGATTGTGCTTAGTTTGGCATTTACTGAGGGACAGGCAAGGGCTTTAGGCATGACCACTATGGGAAGAAGTCATCTTGCTGGTATCACTCTGTCTTGCAGTCTTGGGAGATGGGCTGTCAGGCACAGATCTGCTGCAGGGCTCCTCTTTCAAGGCCATATTCTCTGTCTCCTCCATGTCCCCCACACCATTGTGCCACCATTGCACCAATGCGATTGATGAGCAGGGTCTGCTCAGAGCATTGATGAAAGACGTGCTGATTCATGTGGGACCGTGGGCAGGGTCTGCAGGAGTGCCATGACTTTAGTCCCATCCAACCCAGCCCAGCCACTTACCACCTCCTCAAACCTTTGCAGCACAGCCAGGGGAGCTTTCCTCATCAGTATGCTGAAGTCATTACTCTGTGTGATAAACCCATATTTTAGTGTTGGCTTTCGCAAATATGAAAGCGGATATTATATGCGTTATAGATAATAATTTAGCCAAATAGTTTTGTTATGCAAATATAGTTATTAAATAGTTGATGTTACCATTAGATGTTAACTTTTGCTAGGGCCTGAGGCTATTGTAATATTAATAACTATTGTAACGGGATATTGATAAAAAAAGGGGGGGAAAGGGGAACTAAAACCTGTGGAATAACGGACAAGAACCTTCACTGTTATAACAAAAATAGATGAGTTTTGCAAGAACTGTGGCTGGTGGCCTGTGTATGCAACTACAATACTGTGGGGATCCTCTGGAGATGGATGCAGGCAGGGTATTCCAGGCTTGGAAGTCCTCAAGAGCAGAATAAAAAGTGTATAGTCGTTATGTCCTTCTACTTTTTCTGACCCCGTACAAGATGAAGCTATGTGTCATATGCTTGATAGTAAATGAATTGAACAGGTCACTTGGTTTCTCTTTAATTCTTTTAATCTTCTTACAAGATACAAAATAGGCTTAAGTCAAAAACTGTTCCTTAACGTAAAGGGCTGAGGAGGGAGGTTGCTCTCTTGGCTGTTTTGTGATGATGACAGCTGTCCCCAGAAGCATCGGGTTTGTCGAGCACTGACACTACTCTCCAGAGCAGGTTTATGCCTCCTTGCTCAATATCCATAAAGATTTCAGCGAAACAATTGCAATCATAGCAGTAGGAAGAGTCAGAATGCAGTTAAACCTCCCAGCCCACACACAGTAACAGGAAAATCCTGTTTGAAGAATCAGGGAAGAGCCTGTTCTGGATAACAAGTGATAATGTGCTGATAATGCTGCAGTCCCCCCACCCTCTATGTGCTTACTCTGGCAGGAGAGTCCAGCCTCCTGTGGTTTGATATCTTTCAGGGGCTGTCCAGGGTGCGATAAGGAGAGAAGGGTTTCTTGCAAGCGGTTCTGCAGCTGAGCTAGCAACAACTGTATTGAATGAACACAGGGGCTCGGGTCGCTGCAAGAATAATTTGTTTTCTGATCCATGCATGGGTTTTCTTGTCCAGGCTGAAAGTTAGAGACGGAGGAGATGTGTTAGTAGGGAGTGGCATAACAGTGCGAGCCGTCCAGCACTGGAGTGGGAAAAGAGAGGGTGCCTGTTTTGCCTCCTACTCAAGGTCCCGTGGGTGTTAATGTTGCTGGAACCACAGCTGTGTTAAGGAAGTGTTAAAACACCATCCCAAGACCAGATTTGCTCTTCTCAAGAGAAATGCTGGAAACCTTAAGCAATACAATAACCACAAAAAGGGTTTTTTACCACAATCCAAAGCTATTTTTGGGCTAGTAGTGTAAGCTGAACCCCAAAAATTGACACCTTCAGGCAAGTGAGAGATTTCTAGCCTAAAATCACAACATTTCTTCCCAGAAAAATGTCCCAAGAAGCAGTTCAATTTGTGGTGCTTCCTTCTAATCTAAACAAAGAGCTAAAAAGAAAGACATCACCTACCTTATCTCTTGATACTGGGAAGACTATTTTGCTCCTCACTGCCAAACTGTGCATTTTCTGATGGACAGGGTTCTTTTGTTAAAAGAGGAATTGGAGCTTTGCTTTAATTAAAAAACAAACAAACAAACAAACAAACCCCCCACAAATATATCTATATCTATATATATATTTAATATGTCTTGCAAATCTTTGTCAACATTTCTATTTCTTTTTTTTCCACAGTAGATAACAAAGACATTAGTAATTGGCAACATTGATTTACCTGAAAAAAATCTTATCAAGCCAAGAGCAAACCATGCATAGGTAAACAGATTATTGGAAAGGAAAACAGCACTGAAAATGTCCACTTGAGTAGGGCTCTTGTCTCACATAACAGTCCCATAAGCAAAGCAGCTGCAACTTCTACAGGAGTGCAAAACTGGTTTTGTAACTGCACTCAGAAAATATTTATCAGTGATTCACTGTCAGAACAGAGCAATGTGCACCTGCAGGCATCCATCTCAGGTTTGCTACCATAAAGATGTAAGGGAACAGCTCTTCCTCTTCAGAGCTTGATGTTTACACTGCCTTTTTCATTCCCAATTGATTTTTACAGTATTAGTGCAAAGATCAGATGTTTCCCTGTTAGTCAAGTCCTCACTCACTGTGAGCATGCAGTGGTGCAAGCTGCAAATTAATTATGTAAATCAATTCCAGCATTTCTAGTGGATTACTGTAAGGTGTGTAACTTCAACACCATCCATAAGAAGTAGGATCTGATGGGTTTGGTCTTTGAAACTAATAAATTAAAGACCAGCCATCTTCAGTTCCTTCCATTCGGAGCAGCTGAAGAGATATTTGTAAGCATTTGTAAAATAACAAGGGAAGGAGTAGCAGCTACCATGGATTCATCAGGTAGAAATTATACCTAGTAGAAATTGCAATCAATTTTTTTCCTATGATAGACTAACAAGACTCACAAATAAGCAAAAAGCTCTAGATATCATCAGATATGTGGACTTCAGTGAGATTTTTGTTGCGGTGCATTTTCATAAACAAACCAGCTCAAACCCCTGTGGGGTCAGTACAAATCTGGTTCCACATATTTTCAGCACAGAAAGCTGGCTACAGGGATCTATCCTAGTTTTTGCAATGTTTCACTAACAATGCAGAGGATGGAACAGAAAATACACAACTGAAGTTTACTTATTGCGCAAAGCTGGTAAGGCCTCAGTTACAATGACGGATAGGATTCAAATTCAAAACAAGCTTGACAACCAGAGCGATGTTTTGAGGATTGCAACTCGATGGGGACCAGCACAAAGTCACACACTAAGGCATGAACAATCAGACACACAGATATAGGCTGAGTAGGAGCTGATGAGCAGTTGGTTTGCTCAAGAGGATCTGTGAAGTAAGATGGATCACAACACACCTTCCATCACCTGTCATGCTTTACAGCTGTTGTCTCCAGCAGAAATATCAGTTGTATTATAATGACTGGATTACATCTTTACTCTGAGTGGATCTGTGTGCTGTTGCTGTTTGGAGTGGAAACCACAACCAGAAGTCTAGTGCTTTCCAGTCTCTTTACAGTTTCTTCCACAGAGTTGTTAGGTGAGGAATATTTCTAAGAAGGAGCCTAGGAAAATCAGATTCATTCTCACACACCAACTTCAAAACATTTAGTAAGCTGGTGCAATGCACAGAAGCCTCAAAAAACCCCCAGAATATCCCACAGCCAGAAACAGCTGGGGGAGGCAGGAGGGGCTGTAATTCAGGTGGCAGCTTCCAGCACAATGACCTGGCACCTCCAGCCTCCAGCAGATGCAGGGGACCACTAAAGACACATGACATTGTTGTGGTTTAACCCCAGATGGCAGCTAAGCCCCGTGCAGCCCCTCACTCAAGCTCCTGACCCAGTGAGATGGGGGACAGAATCAGAAGGGTAAAATTGAGAAAATAGTGGGTTGGGATACAGACAGTTTAACAGGCGAAGTAAAAACTGTGCACACAAGCAAAGCAAACCAAGGAATTAATTCCCCACTTCCCATGGGCAGGCAGGTGTTCAGCCATCCCCAGGACAGCAGGGCTCCATCACACATAATGGTATCTTGGGAAGACAAATGTCATTTCTCTAAACATCCCCACTTCCCTCCTTCCTCTCTCTGCTCTGTATCCTGAGCATGACGCCGTATGGTCTGGAATATCCCTTGGGTCAGTCAGGATCAGCTGTCTCAACTGTGTCATGTGCCTGGGCATCCCCAGGCCCCTCACTGGTGTGGTGGGGTGAGGAGCAGGAAAGGCCTTGATTTTGTGTAAGCACCACTCAGGGGCAACAAAACCATCCTGTGTTATCAGCACTGTTTCCAGCACAAATCCAAAACACAGCCCCATACCAGCCACCATGAAAAAGATTAACTCTACTCTTCCAAAACCAGCACACACATAAGTGCTAAAAGACTTTTTATCAGATCACACTCTAACATAAAAAGGTCAGTCCATGACTTGAGCGGAGGCTGGGCTAGCTGCACTCACGAGACCCTAATAAAACCCAAATACTATTTAAGTACATGGAATTTCCTCCCAAAATTCTTGGGTGATTGACTTGCTAAAGGCTCCCAGACTGCAGACTCCCATCTATCCAATAGTCATTGACATTTATCCCATACTCATTGACATCCATCCCATCTTTGTTGACATTCATCCCATATTCACTGAAAATAGTTGTAGGAGGGGATGTTATTGTTGCAGAGGGAAGAGTTGAACCCTCAGAACTGAACAGCAGAAATGTGGTTGAGAAGGGGATGCATTAAATACTGGATGGACAGTTTGCATAGATGGGAGAAGTCAGAGTGACAAGGATTTACAGCTTGTACAGAGGGAATCCCCTTGAATTTGTGTGCAGAAGCAGCATTTTAGTAGTTCTCCAGCTTAACACCGAGTTTTAACGAGCACTTGCAGCGCGCTGCGCAAACAGAGCCAAAACTCTGGGAGTCCTTCACTGCTATGGGCACCCAGTGACGTCTGTGCCAGTGGCTGCTTGTGGGCAGGGACAGCCAGGCAAATCTGAAACACCAGGGAATCCTTTCCAGGCTAATTCCATGGTGTTACATGACTGCCTGCTCGATCAGAGAGAAAGCCAGCTGCCTTCTTGGTGGCTGTACGGCATGAGGGATAACTGGGGGAGTGTGATGTGATGGGAGCAGGTTGAGTTAAATGAGGAGTCTTTCCCATTATCTTTCTGAAAAACAGTTGACAAAGAGGCTTACTGGAATTGCCCTTCTCAAAGAAAAACATAAAAAAATTAGGCTCTGAAGCAGAATGTTTCCAAAATATAATATACTTTAGTAAACATGCCTTTAACTCTCTAGATATTAGTTCCAGCTAATGGCAGCTGCTTTCCTTGGAGCTGCCAGCCTGTTTGTAGGAAAGGCACGGAGAGCTGGCCAGCAAAAATGTGAATTATTTATGTTCTTGCTGAAAGCATGAGTCTTGTCACTAGAGCCTTGCTTGATTGAATGGATCTGCAGAGACAGTTTCTGTAGCAACCCAGAACCTTGCCCAGCAAAATGTCACCCAGCTAACAGAGAACGGTAATAAATATCTGTCTGGGAAGCTGAAGATGATACACACATGCCAGAGTAAAACATATCTGGGTTTTGAGTCCTCCAGTCTCCCAAGACCCACCAAGATGTCATTTCAGAAGGTGAGCTGGTGGCATGTCAACTCGGGTACAGTAACAGTCTAGCTGTGACAACATGCGGTTTGAAAAGATTACAGAAACCTACCTGGGAACTTATCAAGCCTTTAGCACCAGGAACACAAGCTGCTGTCGTCAGGCTTTTAGTGTTAGCCCAGAGAGTTCAAGTCAGTGTAAGTAAAGATGTACTTCACAAAACTTTCTGTCACATCTTTGGGTGCTACATCCATATACCAAACACTGGGTTTGATAATACTGTCCAAAATATTTCAGAAATTTGCCTTTCCTTTTTTCTTAATTGCCATGGTATTTAGTGTAGATTGACAAAGACAGGAATACACAGATTCAACAGTTTCCTTAGTTATCCTTAGTCTTTGATCCTGGCTCATTGCTGTTTGAGGTCTGCCTGCCTTCCTGTAAAGATGAACCCATTACAATGAAAATGTTACGGAGATTACAAACTGTCAGGACTATATTACAAAGCTTTGAAGGGCAATGCAGGTTAGTACACTTGTCTAGACATACTAAACATATTTTTCAGTATGTCCATATTTGCATTTTTCCTGACCCAGAAAATGAAGTTTTACTACATATATTTATCATGTCTTATCTGAGGCCATGAAACCCAAACCATATTGGAAAAGTTACAATATCCAGAATTTTCTAAGTACAGAAATGTTAGTAGATAATTCCGTCATCATGCATCTCTGATTCAGCTCTATTCACCACCAGACACTGGAAAAGTAAACTGCAATTTTTTGTGCTTCCATAAATCTGCAATTCCAGCGTTTCCTACATTTTGACCTTATGAACAAAACCAGGCTCTCTGCATTCGGGACAACCCAGGTGCTCAGCTCTAAATAGGAGATAATCCACTTATAAAAGGCTTGTGGTTATTTGGTCAGAGGTCACCAAGGTACAACTCTAAAGGTGAATAAAAGTGAGGGAAGCTGCCTGACACCTGTGTAACCTAGACAAGGAGTAATCTGGCTGGTACACGACAGGGGCTTGGTTTATGTTTAAAAGTTTTGCTGATTTTGCAATCCCCGGACTGTAACAACACTCGCCAATCAATACAGCTTTGCCGGCAAAAACCCGCGGGTGTGGTTTAACGGCAAAACACCCTTTGCACTGCTGGTACAAGCCACAGGTAGTTATTAAAGCAATTTAAATTGGATCCTGTCTCAGGGAGGGTTTCCCAGGCCTTCTACTGTAGCTACACTGGTCAACTTTCTAGTCAAGGCTGTTCCGCAGATGGACTACTGGAGAGCGTGGGGCTGATGGCAGCGGAGCTGCTTTGGAGGCTTGATGAGAGTGCAAAGCTTTCCACGCTTTGGGAGGCCCACCCAGAAACACTGCCTGCTTCCTTAAGAGAATCTCGCCTGCAGAACAAAGGACTTCAGCTCATATACGGAGGGGCAATTTACATCTCATTAAACCAATATTTAAAAATCTACACTGTGTTTGTTTCTCTTGTGTCTGTGTTTTCCTCTTCCAAACATGTCAAAAAGGATGCATTTTCAATTAGGTTTCTTTTAACTTTTCCAGAATGAAAAGCAGCAAGCACATTTCTGGATGCCTTTTTTCTCAACTCTAGGTAGTTTGGAATGTAATAAATTCTTGGAAAATCTCTTTCCTTGACACATTTTGTTGTGTAGTACTATAATTTCACGACTAGCCAGCAAAATGTCTTTAATTATCAGTTGCTGGTGATTCGCAAGTGATGTATGCTATGTGTGGGTCTAGTCTAGAGGTTTTTGTGGGTTTTATGGCAGCAAAACCCATAACTGCTTCTATAAAAAAAAAACAAATGACCCAAATATCCAAACTTAATGTGACAGCTGTGTCAAGTGTGATAAGAAGCAGTGGAATACAGCTGCACCAGAGGCATTTCTAGGTAATGCTTTCAGCAAAGCTATGCTTTTGATAGGAGGTTCAAGAGCACATGTATGAAGCCTGCTTTTGTAGGCATAGATAAACCCACACTGTGCACACATCTCTGGTACAACGTAATTCCTGTAATAATAAACATAAGTAGCACAAATAATAAACAATTTCATAATAATAAACAACTTTTCATTAAAAAGCCCAAGCATAGACTTGATAGGTATTTCTGTGCCACTCTTAATGAGCTGTTTCAAAAATTGCTCAGAGCATGGAGCATTCCCACAACTCATCAACACAGGGGCAACTTCTCAGGAACAACTTGTAGACTTTGCTGAGGTACCACTGGCTTCACATGAAGACTGGTAAAGGCAAACCAGTAATACACTAAAACACTAGATCTGCTCAGGCATGTTGGGTGTACTCAGTCTGAGGAAACCTGTGTGTTCTGGAGGTAGCAAACTGCTCTGTCTCACATCAGGCTCGATCCTTTCCTGATTAGTAAACAACAAATCTGGTTTTGAGGGTGGTCTTGGACCACACGGTATCCTCATCAAGGTAGTTTTGTTTCTGTATTGTTGTTTTTGCTCCTGTAATTAGTAGGAGCGAGCATTCTAACTTACAAACACGGACGTTGGAGGAGGAGCTAGATTTCCCCACCCCCACATTTTTCCCCTTGGAGCAGAACAGTATGTACGGTTTTTGCCAAATAAACTGGGTATACAGTATGGTTTGATTCCTGGTACATAATTAATATTCTTCATAGTGTGTCTTCAAGTAGCTGGCTAATATCTACACTGGGAAAAGGTCTTGCGGTCCCGGCTTTGGTCAGCCAGAGACAGAAACTTTAGTTTTATTTTCTTATCTTGTGGTGACACACTGTAAATGCAAAGTGGTCTGTTCAAAGTACAGCGTTTTGAGGCTCGCAGGAACAAACATGAACGTGCAATTCAACAGGCAAATAGAAGATGCTGTTGCATTTCCTGTTCCCTCCTTCCTTGTTTTTCATAAAAGGGATATAAACATGAAGGCAGAAACGAACATACATTTTTAGCCAGATAAAACGACAAACAGTAGTACTAGGCAGGAACTTACCAGGTTTCTATTTTTGTTATCTTTCTGCTATATTTGCAGAATATGTATGTGTATATATAAAATTAATTTGCTCTTTAAACACGATGCCACATGATGCGTTTTTTGCAGTGTATTTTAATGAAGCATTCACCCCTCGCCTGCTTTCAAATGCTGACAGTTCTCCAGTTACCAAGGAATACGCAGAGCAGGGGAAGGAATGGCTACACCTGAAAATGCTTTGCAAGCAAGTTCACTTCCAAGAGGCACCTTTAGACAAATCTCATGACCAAGGAAGGGCAGGTTTTGTTGCTTTTCTCTGTACTTCTCCTTTACTCCTAGCTCTCTCCTGCGGCTCCTGGCTCTGTTTAGACCTGGAAGCGCTGGGGCGAGGTTAAATGGGCGCTGGGGTGACTGGTTAAATGCGAGGGATCATCCGAGAAACAGGGAGGGCAGGGGCGCTGGCTGAGGAGAACGAATCACAGGACCATTTGGGTTGGAAAGGACCTCTGGAGACCATCTATTCCAAGCCCCCCACTATGCCAGGGTCACCCAAAGCGGGTCACACAGGAGCGCGTCCAGGTGGCCTGGGAATTAGTACAGACAGGGAGACTTCACAACCTCCCTTGGCAGCCAGGCACCCTCAACGTAAAAAAAAAATCTTGCTCGTGTTGAGATGGAACTTCTTGTGTTTGAGTTTATGGTCACTGCTCCTCGCCCAGTCGCTTCGCATCCAGCAGGGAAATCCCAGAGTCGCTGGGAGCGGCCGCTCCCGGCGCTGTGGGGGCTGAGCCAATGGCGGGCGGGGCGGGCCCGAGGGGAGGGGGGCTCCGCCGGGAGCACCAATCAGCGCTCGGGGCAGCGCGGGAAGGAGGGAGGAAGCTGCAGGGCGGGACGGGAGACGCGGCCAATGGTGAGTCGGGACGCGCGTGCGAGAGCGGGACCTGGGCGCACGAGCCCGTAAGCAGGAAGGAAGGGCGGTGCCAGCCAATCGGAGGCCGCTGTGGTGACGGGTGAGCCAATGGCGAGCCGCGCAGGCGGGGCGCCAGCCAATCAGGGCGCGGCCGGCGAACAAAAGGGGCTCTCCAAGACGCCTGCCCTTCTCCCGAGCACAATTTCACATGACGCAACGGCTGCGGGAAGCGGTTCGTGAGCCGTGCCCGCCGCCGCCATTTTGTGAGCGCCGAGACTGAGCCGTCGGCGGCCC
>VZRZ01008462.1:637050-682167 GCA_013398175.1 Climacteris rufus | reverse complement strand
TTTTTTTTTTTTTTTGGTGATAGACCCACTGCATTATACTTTGAACTGAGTGTCCATTTTTCAGATTTAAGTTTTTGTATAAACAAAAAATCCCAAGCCAAATCCCCCGGTATTTATAGTGGCAACCAGAAAGAGAGGTCTGTATTTCTGGGATTGGTAATCCCTTTATTTAAAAAGGTTAAAGTATGTTTTTATTGTACTAAACTTCTCAGTTTCTTCTTATTACTCCAGGCTCCTGCATCAGAGAAGCTACCCGTTATGTACCTAATGGATTCCATTGTCAAGAATGTGGGAAGAGAGTATCTCACTGCATTTACTAAAAACCTAGTTGCAACATTTATTTGTGTATTTGAAAAGGTATATACACTTTCAGAAAAGTACTGTATTCTAAGCAAAATTTGTTCCTGGCAGAATAAATGCGTGCTTTCAGGTTTGGGTTTTCTTGGGTGGTGAACTATACAAATTGATTGGTTTTTATAAATCTCAATATATATACTGTGAAAGATTATTTCTTCTGCTATCCAGCATGTGAGTTACATGTTAGATGAAAGATTACTTAGTGTTACTTAATTTGCTGTATAAACATCTGTAGTGTTCCTGGCCAGGCAAGGTTTTACTAACAGTGTTTTGGGTATTGATGACTTAGCTGGATGGACTTTTTGACCAATCAATTATGAATTGCTGGTTTATTTTTAAGATAGTAAGTAGTCCTTATGCCAAGAATAGACTGAGAATCAGTTTCTTGTGGATTTCTCAAATCCTCTCTCCTGTAGTTAAATTTGTCTGGTCTACGTAATTTACATTGTGTAGAGTGAGTGCTTAAACTGAAGAGTGAGTAGCACTGGCACCTGGTTATCTCTTGACGGTCTGTCAGCTGAAAAAAATGATGCAGATACGTGAGGAAAAGATCTTCAAATGCATGACTATATTATAAAAAAAGTGTTTCAATTTTATTTAACATTGAAAACTACTGCCATATCTTTTAATTTTGGCTCTTAATCTTGAAACCCAGTGAAGTAATTGTGCGTATTCCTCAATGAGAAAAGCATATCCAAATCCAGGTTTTGAAAGGCTGGACTTGAGTGGTTTTAAGTTGGATCAGAAAAGAAAAGTTAACTTCTGTCGTTTCCTGTATAAGAAAGTGGTATTTCCTAAGAGTGAGATGAATGAAGCTTTTGCATGTTTCTCATTACATACCAGCAAGGGTCTGAAATCCCAGTATACTTCATATATGATTTTCAGATATAAAATGCATGATGAAGTAAGGAATAGATCGTTACCATGACTGTAAAAGACTTAAACTCCTGTGTATAGAGCAGATAGGTAGATTTACTTGTTTTCTCACTATTAAATTGTGAGTGCTCTTCTACTGGATTGTGTTTAAGGTTGCAGCTGAATGAAGCTCTGGATAATAACTAACCTTCAGAGTTTTATGTGGTAACTCTCTATGAAGCTGACTAGAACTATTGGATGTATACTAATTAAATGTGTAAAGTGGCAGTCATTTCTGATAGCTTAGTTGGTCATGTTAAAAGATGTGAGTAGAATTCCAGCACAGGCATTGTTACAAATTTGGTTTTATCAGTAAATGGTCACTAAGGTATCTTTAGACACTTAAAGTCAGAAACTTTTTGCTCAGTCATTTCTGCACCTTTTTGCAGTGAACTTCAGTGAGCCCTGTCATGGAAAATTGTATAGAGGCACCCCCCCCAATTACTAAATTATTTTGAAGTTCCTGCTCTTACCCCAAACCACGTCCAAACTTTGCAGATTATTCTGTGTCCTGCTGTAACATCTTAAAACCGCAGCAGAAATTGTCTACATGGGCAATACTTAATGACTGAATTGGGATTTTGACTTTCAGACAGCTGCATGTATTTTGTCCTCTAATGTTTTTCATTTATTGTTTAATTGAACCACTGAAGTTAGGAGATGAACTAAATTTTGCTTTACTCTAAATTTCTAACTTAGCTGCCATGAGATAATCCAAACCAATTGTTTGTGAAGAGATAAAGTGGACCTCTGATCCTGTGAGTACACTTGATCTGTGACTCACACATAGATGGGTCTAATTTTGCAGCTAAACTGATAATTGACTTCACCCCTTTTATTGCATTTGTTGGAAAAAAAAAATCCTTCAGTGACTAAACAGCTGAGCAAAACACCTTTTTTCTGTTCAGAGTTTGCTTTTTCTTGATTTGTCATTGTTAATACTCCGTTCAGCACAAACACTTGAATAATGTATTGTCTTAGAGGCTGTTGCCTTTCAATACTTTTGTTACTGTATTTTTTTCCACAGAAATTGGGCCAGTAAAATGAGAATTTTGCTAATGGAAAAGTTGAAAGAAAATTCTCAGAGCATGGTAATACACAATAAAATCTTCAGATGGCCTTGACACAACAATTCCACATTTGATCTTCTGTTACTGATTCCGTTGATAGAGATGTATGGTCTGCACTGCTTATAAATTCTGTCTAGCAAGCTCAGTATGTTAAAATGGCAAACTGTTGATAGAAGTAGGAAATGAATGAAATCTTAAGTTCTACAGAAAAATTTTAAAAATTGTTCTATATTAACTTAACAAGCCATAGAATTGTTTTATTGTTTTAGGTGGATGAAAATACTAGGAAAAGTTTATTTAAATTACGCTCCACATGGGATGATATTTTTCCTTTGAAGAAACTGTATGCACTTGATGTCAGAGTCAACTCATTAGATCCTGCCTGGCCAATTAAACCTCTGCCCCCAAATGTGAATACTTCTAGCATCCATGTGAATCCTAAGTTTTTAAATAAATCGGTAAGTTTTTCTGCCTTCTCTAAGAACAGATGGTAATACATGTAGTTTTCATTGTTTGTATGCTGCTTTTTGGCAATTTAGAATATTAAGAATGAAGTGTCTGATCTTTGTAGACAGGTAAGAGAAATTTACAAATTCAGACTACTTGAAGGGTTTGGTTTTTGTATTTGAAAGCTGTGTTCAAGGTTTTGGAACAGTGATGAATTTGTATTAAATGACCTACATCTGTTAAAGCAGACAAATTGTAGTGGGGAAAAAATGCAATTTCTAACTGGTGTGCAAACTAAGCCCTGGTACATGATAACACTGAAAGGAGATGGATTTAGTTGATTCCGTCAGGATTTTAAATGTAACTTTTTTTTAATTCTGTTTTTAGCCAGAGGAATCTGCTGCACCTACCTCTGCTGTCACTTCTGGTGCCTCCACTCCTCCAGCTGTTCCTGAAATACAAAAGAATTTGACACAGGAGCAACTGATAAGGCAGCAATTGCTTGCAAAGCAAAAGCAGTTGTTAGAACTTCAGCAAAAAAAACTAGAGCTGGAGCTGGAACAGACTAAAGCACAGTTGGTGAGTAGGACAGTTGATAAAACTTTCATAGTTGGGTCTCTTTTGGAGAGTACTTGGCTATACTGGTAAGTACAGTACATTGTTCTTTTCTTGTGTTAGGCAAGTGTAGCAATTTTAGGACTATGAGAACAATGCAAGTGTGATGCTTAAAGGTAGGGAAAAAAAAAGGGAATTTCTTGTGGTTTTGTTTTTAACTTCAGAATGATACCTGACTGTGATCCTCATCTTTCCCTCTTATGGGTGACAGCAAGCTCAGCTTTTTCTAACATGTTTGTTCCTTAAGGACAAGGGAGGCTGATCGTTGTAAAAGAAGTCAGGTTCTTGGTTTGGTGCTGCCATTGGGCTTTACAGTAGTAGTTGGAAGTCTTGCTGTTGTTTTGACAATACCAAAATAAAACATGTTTGAACTGAAGGATGAAAATAGGATACTTGGCAGCTGAGTTGCCTAGAGCGTGTGGATTATGTAGGAAAACTCAGCACTGTAATTGGAATGTGTGCCTGAGTTAGGTGTTTTGCAATACTGACTTTATATACTGATCATACATTGTATTTGAATTTGATCTTTTGTAATGGTACTGCATTATTTTAATACTTGTAATTAGCAATTAGTGGGTCAATTTCAGTTAAAGGGCTGAAGCTCATGAATTTCAAGACATGGCTATTAGAGTTTTGTTTTCGAGACAGAGTATTAGCACTTCTGGGTAGGAGTTGTGGCATGCAGATTAATGCTGGATTTTTTCCAATTTCAGGCTGTATCTCTTAGTGTCCAGCAGGGATCATCTAGTATAGCTTCAGTTCCAGCACCTTCCAAGCAACACATGTCTCCCACACCTCATATGACAGTTAAACCACCTCATCAGACTGCTGTGCAATCTGAAAAAAACAAACCATCCCCAAGTCCTCCACTTCATGATATCAAAATAGTAAACAGGGATCCTCGGCTTAATAGGATGGGCCAACATTCCTCTCATACTAAAGATCAATCTCATAGGAAAGAATTTTCGCCAAATGTGACAAGTCAGTCTGAGACCAAGGCAAACAAAACAGCACAGGCTGAAAAACAGAACTCAACGAAGTCAGAAAAATCTAAAGCAAGTGAAAAAACACAGAAGAAAGAACTTGACCAGTCCAAAGCAAAATCTAAATCTCCATCCCCTTTGAAAAATAAGCTGCCTGATACTAAAGATAGTAAAAGCCAGGAATGTGAAAGCACTAAGGTTTCTGACATCAGTAAGCGGGATCCAAGACTGAAAAGACATCTTCAAGATAAGTCAGAAGGGAAAGAAGAGGAGGTCAAAGAAAAGAGGAGAAGTACAGAGAAAAAGGAAAAAGAGGAGCATAAGACATGTGAACATAGAGCAGTGGGGAGTAGAAATAAAGTGATTAATGGTGCTGTTCAGAAACAAGACACGACTACAGAGGAGTCAGAAAAACAGGGTGGCAAACAAGGAAGATCAAGCAGTAGAAAACGGTCACGATCACGCTCTCCTAAGGCAAGATCACCATCTACACATTCTCCAAAGAGAAGAGAGAGGAGATCACCTAAAAGAAGACTTAGGAGTTTATCTCCTACTTCATCAGCTCCTAAAATTGGAAAGATACGTCAGATAGGCCCTAAGCAGTCTCATGTTGAAGAAGGCACACAAGCAGCAAGAGATGAAAGAAATTCTAATAAGAGAAATGTTAAACAAGAGGTGCGTGATCCAAGGAGATTGAAAAAAGCCCAAGAAGAAAGACCCCAAGAAACAGCCACCCAGCATTCTGCAAAAGCTTCTCCAGATCCAAAGGAGAATGCAGAAAACTGGCAAGGATCCAAATCAGGCAAGAGGTGGAAATCTGGTTGGGAAGAAAGTAAAAAGTAAGTTACTATCTTTTAAACAACTCCTGTGTGAAGTCAGTGGAAATTCTCCTGTTGGCTTCAGTATAGTTGACTTTGGGAAGCATTGTTCAGATTGTTAAAATTGATAAATATAACTTGTTTCTGCTAGTGGAATATGGAAATGATACATACTTAGATTCTAAGGTGACACTGATATTTTGCCATGATAATTCTAGTAGAAATATAACCGTTATGTCCTGAATAAAAAAGTAATCTGTATTTTACGTATGTTCTTGCTTTCAGCTCACAGCAGAATGATGAACACCAAGCACTTGTTAAATCCCCTCACCAAAGACACCGGGAAAACTGGCCTGCTGGTAAAGGAATTTTATCACCCCGAGCACCAAAGCAGCAGCACCGGTTAAGTGTGGATGCCAATTTACAGATTCCCAAAGAATTGACATCTGCAAGCAAGAGAGAGTTACTTAAGAAGGTAAAAATAATAAATCTGTCTTCTTAGAAATGTCCCAGGCATGGGTTTTTTTTTCTCCTCTCTTTGAAAGTCTAAACTTTAACTTTGTGTTTTAGGCTAATGACCGCTTGGCATCTGGTGAAATAACACAAGATGAGTTCCTCATGGTAGCTCATCAGATCCGACAGCTGTTCCAGTATCAGGAAGGAAAGCACAGATGCAGTGTTTGGGATAGCCCTACAGAGGAAAAATGCGGTTTGAAAAAGAAACCTCTTCTCTCAGATGCAGAATTAACATATTACGAACATAAAGCTAAGCTGAAAAGGACACAGGTTCAGCATTCGTTGTCAAGGCTTGATCTGTTGGATCCTGATGATATTTTGGATTATCATCTACCTGATTCTTTGCTTTCTGGAATAGAATGTGAGCAAGCAAAAGCCAAGCGTGGAGTACAGTTTGATAGAAAAGAACCATTTGCAGAGAGAACAAGGAGACACTCTCCTGTAACTGGCACCACTAGACCTTTTGCTGAAAACCTGTCACCGCTTGAGAGTCGACGAAGACTTGAAGAACAACGGGCGACTAAAGGAGCGAGAGGTTCCGATCCTTACGACAGCTGGGGTGAATCGGATGAATTCAGAGATGCTCTCAGACAACAAGGGAAAAGCACAGCAGAGTTTCAGAAAATAGATGGAGATGCACTCTGCAGGTTTGATAATCGTGAAGAAAGACAGCTTCTGGGGCAGGCTGGTATGTGATTTTACTTCATTTTGTATCTGTTAAGCAACTGACAGTGTATTAGCGAGTGGTTTTCTGATTTGTTCTGGTTCTTCTAGGTGTTCGAGAGGAACCAAGGTCACCATTCAGTGAACGTTTCAAAAGAGCTAGGTATGAAGATCCAGAGAAAGCACCATTTCCAGAAAGTCCAGGATCAAGATTTGGAGGTATTGAAGCAAAGCAGAGGATAAGTGCACTGATGGAAGACAGACCTCTCTTTGATGGCTCACCTAGACCAGCTGCTGCCAGGGTTGGGGTAGATGGACAAGGAAGTCCTTTTGTTGATGGTCCTGCTGCTGGTTCAAGTTCCAGAATTGATGGGCCAGCTGGACAGGCTGCTATGAGATTTGAGGGGCCTTTGGTGGGGGCAGGTGCATCTCAGTTTGATGGACCACTGGCAGGAGCAGGGGGAGCTGGAGCCCTGAGATTTGATGGGCCATCGGGGCAGCTGGCAGGGGCCCTGAGATTTGAAGGGCCCCCGGGCCAGGTTGGTGGAGGAGGTCCACTGCGGTTTGAGGGACCTCTTGGGCCTTTGCGGTTTGAGGGGCCTGCAGGTGGCCCTAGATTTGAAGGACCTGGAGTTGGTCTCAGGTTTGAGGGCCCTCGTGGTCAGCCTTCGGGTGGTCTCAGGTTTGAGGGACCTCACGGTCAACCTCTGGGGCCTCGAGGTCAACCAGGGGGTGGTCTCAGGTTTGAGGGACCCCATGGTCAGCCCTTGGGGCCTCATGGTCAACCAGGGGGTGGCCTCAGGTTTGAGGGGCCACATTTACAGCCGTTGGGGCCCCATGGACAACCTGGAGGTGGCCTCAGGTTTGAGGGGCCACATGGTCAGCCTATGGGGCCACATGGACCGTCAGGTGGCGGGCTCAGATTTGAGGGGCCACATGGACCATCAGGTGGGCTCAGATTGGAAGGACCACATGGTCAGCCAGGTCTAGGTCCTAGGCTGATTGATGGGCCAGTACACCAGGGAGCTGGTGGACTTAGGTTTGATGGTCCTCTGGGTCGGGCTGGTCCGAGATTTGATGGCTGTCATGGAGCTGGATTTGATGGTCAGCCTGGACAGCTGTCTCTCTTGCAAAGATTTGATGGAATTCATGGACAGCCTGGTCCAAGGTTGGCACCTGGCCAACAGGCACAGGCAAGATTTGAAACAGCCATACCTCAAAGATTTGATGGACCTCACCAGCCAGCCTCTAGATTTGACTTGCCCCTTGGCCTTCAGGGTGCACGTTTTGAAAATGTAGCTAACCATCCTGCCTCAAGACTGGAAATGTCACCGTATGGACAAGGGGGTCCGTTTGTTGAACATCCTGGCCAGGGCTACAATGGACCAGCTCATGGAATGCAGTTCCAGAGACCTGATATTTTTGATGGTTCGCCCGGACCAAATTTCAATGGGCCAGCTGGCCCAGGAGCACAGAGCTTCCCACTGAGAGCAGCTGGACATTACTTCGATGAAAAAGGTCTTCAGGGTCCTCAGTATGGAAATTTCAGTAATATGCCAATGGGAAGTAATCAGGTAAGAGCTGATTGCATCAAATAGTTTGCTTGCAGAAGTGTTTCTGTGTAGAGAATTAGCAGTTTTTCTTCCTCTAAAAATAGAATACTTTTCTCAAGAGTTGGCAGGCTGGGAGCCAGTTTCAAGCTAAAAAAGTCACTAGATAATTTAAGAAGAACATGCTTTACCATGTTTTCAGAATTATTAAGAGTTAGACAAAGTAGTGGATCTTTGCAATCACGTCATAATTCAGAATATGTCTGTGAAATTGTTTTTAATGTGACAACAAAACCAGGTAATTGGAAGCCTTCGGCATTTTCATTAAACTTCAACAAAAATGAATTCTATATAAAGTATGAAAGGTAAGATAAGTGAATATACATGATTAAGTTTTCTAAGAGGTGTGAACTCAGACTTGACCAAAATAATTCTGTTGTCTTTTTGCGGCTGTTAGTACTGGTGACAAGCCAGTTTTAAAGATACATCCATAACTTGGGAAAGATAGGGCCACTGTTGAGCTTTTTTGCTCAACTGCATTGTTGTCTGTTAAAATGATCTCAGCACCGGCTTGCTTTATCAGTTTGATTGTCTTTGCTGATGCCTGTTGGAAATGCTCTCTTCAAAAGGGGGAAAACGATACTTTACATTGGTAAATGATGTAATTTCTTTCAGTAGATTACAGATTTTAAAAAGCATTTTTCATTTGGGGGATAAAAATTGAATGTGAAGAGTTAAGTGATTGTACAAAAGCAGGTAGCAATGTGTTCTGTAGACCTCTAATGGGATAAAATTGTAAACAGTTAGTAAATCCAGAAAGCAGCCAGTTAGGAAAAACCCCAAACATTTTTATTACAGGTGTTTGTAAAAACTTTTTTTACCTAAAGCTTACTGTAGCTGATGTGCTGAAAAATCTTGCTCTTAAGATGTGTGAATGCTCATTCAGTTCTTAGGTAATAATTAATCATGGCATTGGTTAATAGGCATTTATTGGTTCCTTGAATGTCTTTGAGGAGCTCTGTTTTGGTGGACAGGAGCAAGTTGAAAGGAGTTACTGTGTTTGGCAAATGCGATTGAAGGCTTGCTAAGTAGAAGAAAAAGTGGTGTTTTTTTAATGTTAGGCAAGATGAGGATATGTTCTGAATTCTCCTAGCGGAAAATTAAAACGGGGCAAAGATCATGTAGTCATTTGTGGACTTTTTCAATACCAAACTGACATGACTGACTCCTGTAAGGAGTTGAATACATTTGAAATTATTGCAGAACATCTGGAAGTTAATAATAAAATGTGAAAAGTAAGTTTATGATCACATTGTTATACAAAGAATACTTAAATGTTTACTTTCACAGGTTTCTCTCATGTCTGCTCAACCAGGGCCTTATGGCCAAGGTCAGCAGTATTTGCCAAATCCTGGAAGTTTTGTTCAGAACCCTGCAGGTATGTAACAATAGAATTACTTTAATTTCTTTTGGATTATTTGTTCAGTGGTGGCTACAGAAATTACTTTTTTGTAATGTCCTGGTGTTCCAGGTCTGTATGGATTAAGGGAAGCCTACCCAGTGAGATGGCTGTAGATGTAGTTTCTGTAGCATCTTCATCTCCTCAGGAGCTTCTCTCAAACACTGACGGCTTTTGTTAGTTTTCATTAACCGTGTGATTTTGGTACATAGTTGTGCTGAATAAGCAGAAAAATATTTTTGGTCTGTTTTTCTGGAAGGCACCAGCCTGTAGGTCTAGCATTTGCTGGGGTCTGCCAACACCCCAGTGTATGTACGGTTTTTCATGAAAAACTACATGAAAGGTTAAACTAGGTGATAAAGTAGATTGATTGTGGTGAAATATATGAGTCAAGGACAATACTGCATTTAAGTTACCACTATCCAGTAGAAATCTGTGTATGGGCAACCAGCTTGGACCAGAATACATTATGAAAGAAGCTGCTGCAAGGGAAAAAAAAATCCAAGCAAAGAGAGGTGGTAAATGATTTGAAACAAAAAATGGGAGAAAGGGGAAGCAACAGGAAAACCGTGTTTTGAAATGCATTGATAAAGGTGAAGTCAATTTCCAGTGCTAACCTCTTGCCACCTTGAATGTCCATGTTTTTCCCCAGGAGGCCTTCCACATTCATATCCTGATAACCACCTTGGACAGGTTGATGTGAATGAATTGTTTGCTAAACTGCTGAAAACAGGGATCCTCAAATTGTCTAAAACTGATTCCACTTCAGCACGTATGTAGATTCATTATGTTCTAACTATGCAGTTTATCCACAGCTCAAGTGTAAATCTAAGTACACAAACTTCTGTGAACTCCTGTGTTTTTTTTTTAATTGAACTTTATTTTTAGGAAGGAATGTAGTGCATGTGATTGAATGAATTCTTAGTATCTTGTTTAATTTACACTTCAGCTGTCCAGAGCACTCAGTTTTGTCTTTGGTGCTGTGCTTTAGTAACTTGTTCTTGATTATAATCAGGTTGTTTTCAGCTTCTGAAATATTTCGGTGTCTATGAAGACTGAATTTTAATGCCAGACACTGAGGTGAAATACTGTTTTCCTCAATTGAAATTCTGGCTTAGTTTCTTTTTTGCTTTTTTTTGGTGGTATTAGAAGATGACTTAGCTGCTGCACACTTGTGTTTTAGCATAGTTAGATTGTATTACTAGTATTTGAATAAAAATAACTTTCAGGAGCACATAATTTCTTTCTGATGATGTACTGAAAGATTGACAAAATAATTTCTTTATGGTTTCTAGAAGCAAATGAAACATCAACCCAGCCAACTGCTGAAGAAGAAGATGATGATCAGAATGAAGATCAGAATGTTCCAGACCTCACTAACTTCATAGTTGAAGAACTTAGACAGTGAGTATAGTAGAATGAGTTTACAGTAGGAATAACAACATGGCGGTGCCTAGGTAGTTAATCCAACACAGTGAAAAGCTTTGAAAAGATTTTCTATCACTTCGTGATTAAGAGAAGGTTAAAGCTGCATTGTTTGATGTCAGCCTTGTTGAATTTGAGAAAGGAAAAAACAGAAAATGAACATGGGAAAACTGACCTTTAGGCAAAGGTGCATGTTGTTACTTAGGCACTGAGGTTGTGATACATAGTGAGCCCAGTCCTGGGCTGCATCAAAAGCTGTGTGACAGACATGTCAAGGGAGGTGATTCTCCCCCTCTGCTCTAGTGAGACCCCACCTGGAGTGGTGCTCTGGGGTCCCAGCATAAGAGGGATATGGACCTGTTGGAAGTGAGTCCAGAGGAGTCCATAAAGGTGGTGAGAGGGCTGGAGGACCTTTGCTATGGAGTCAGGCTGAGAGAGTTGGGATGCTTCAGCCTGGAGAAGAGAAGGCTCCAGGGAGACCTTTTTGCAGCCTTCCAGTACCTAAAGGGGGCTACAAGAAAAGCTGGAGAGGGACTTTCCTCAAGGCCATGTAGTGATAGGACAAGGGCAAATGGCCTTATGCTGAAGAACAGATTGACACTAGATAGTAGGAAGACATTTATTGAGAGGATGATGAGGCACTGGCACAGGCTGCCTAGAGAAGCTGTGGATGCCCCAGCCCAGGGAGTGTTCACAGCCAGGCTGGATGGGGCCCTGAGCAACTTGGTCTGGGGTTGGAACTAGATGGTGTTTTAAGATCCATTCCAATGCAAACCTTCTATGATTCTAATTTTACCACTTTGGTGGTAATTTGTAAAGCTGAGCTAAATTAAGGCGTTGCTGTTTATGACTGTTAGGTGAGAAAAGCTGGTAGGAATGAGACACAACGCTAACACGTGTCTCACAAATCGTTAATAAGAGCCCATTGTTTTTTGAACGTTTAAATTGATTGTGCTATGAAAATCAAGAAGAATTTAGTCATATTGCGTACTTTCAACTTGCAGTAGATCTTGCTTTTCCTTGTTGTAGACAAATTAAGCAATTTACTGAGAAACCTCTTACTGTCTCTTTTTAAAGAAGTGCTAAGATTGTTTGTTCCTCTCTTTCTGTAGGCGTTACGATAGCGTTATCAATCGGCTCTACACTGGGATTCAGTGTTACTCCTGTGGAATGAGATTCACTACGTCACAGACAGATGTTTATGCAGATCATTTAGATTGGCATTATCGCCAGAACCGCACAGAAAAAGATGTTAGCAGAAAAATTACACACAGGAGATGGTACTACAGTTTAACAGTGAGTAATGCAGTGTGTGTGTGGATAAATTACAGGCTGGATTCTGTGTTTTACTCCTGCATGTGCTGTAGGATTGCAGCTGGAATCTGCATCATCACAGGAGCTGGCCTGTGATAAACAGTGATATCTTAGATACTTCAAGTAGTCTGCAAATGCCTGTCAGGGTACAACAGGCAATTGTATGATGAACAATAAACAGTTGAAAGCTGCTTATTTGCACTGTTTTTGTTCCACTGAGAATGGAATTTGAAGAATAGTGGTTTTTTGGAAAAAGCTTTTTTGACGTGTACGGTATGAGAAAGAATGCAGTGTGTGCTAATGCTGCGTGTGAGAAGCATTTCAGTTTTAATGAAGTAAGATTCATTAAATATGATACTTTGGGATCTGAGTGAGAATGAAAACTTTTTTCTTAGGATTGGATTGAATTTGAAGAAATAGCAGATCTAGAGGAGCGTGCTAAAAGCCAGTTCTTTGAAAAAGCTCATGAAGAGGTTGTGTTGAAGACACAAGAAGCTGCAAAAGAGAAAGAGTTTCAGAGTGTCCCAGCTGGGCCAGCTGGAGCAGTTGAGGTAAGTTTGATTTGCCAGATTACAAGAATCTATTCCTTCAAAGGCTTGTAGTGGCATTCTTTTTATTGTCTGAAGACTGGAGTCTTGTACTCGGGCCTTTATGCAGCCCCTGCATGGGTTATGTATTTGTGTATGTAATGGTTGCTTCCCAAGGGTAGAGAGGAGTATAACCCACCTGTAAGTCAAAAAAATCCACGCCCATTGGCATTCTGTGGCTCTGGCTAAATTGAAATGGGCAAAGTTGGTTAATTTGCTGTATGTTTACACAGTGAGAGCAAGTAGAATAAGTGATTTGTCCTTTGATGGTCCTTTGTCATTCAAATAATTATTTAGTTTAGTGGGTTTTTGGTACTTTCAGACACAAAACATGATTTCTTTGGTAGCAGATAGGCTTTAGAAGAAAGAAATACCACAAGCTGAAAGTATCCAGTAGTGTATTTTGGTAGATGAACTGATGTAGTAATAAAATACAAATGTTGTTGGAATTACAATTCAGTTTTACATGCTGAGCCTCTAAGAAGCTAGCTGTGAAGCCATGAAGGCCTATTTTTTAATTTTAAAAAGTAGCTTTTATTCTTTGTTGTCTGAGTTGACAATTTTTCACAGAAGTACTAAAAATGTTGATACTACATCTAAAAGGTCTGTCTTTTTTGATTTGAGATTGCAGTTTAAGGGGGAAGAATGAAGATAATGTCATAAATAAAATGAGTTAAATCTCTATAGTGGATTGTCTTTCTTACATGACAGAAGCGCACAGCATTAGATTGTTACAAAGTGCTTTACAGACTTCTAGCTAAAAGGGCAAAGCTTACCTCTCTCAAGTGACAAGAATATTCAGGGCCAGAAGGTGATCCTGTCTCTATCTGCAAACCATACTCAATTTTTAATTAAGGTTTACTAATTATTACAGTGATTTTTAAAGTGTGGAGGGAAGATCATGTTCTAGGTTTAATGTATTCTTAATATTCTTGGTTTAAAAGAACCTTACTTGACTCTTACTAGGTTCTTGAAGTTCATGTATTCAATGAATTGCAGTAACCTCATTTGTCCTTGTTACTCCAATAACTTTTCAGAGCTGTGAAATTTGCCAAGAACAATTTGAACAATATTGGGATGAGGAAGAGGAAGAGTGGCACCTGAAGAATGCTATCAGGGTAGATGAAAAGGTAATCTGATCTAATTTCCTTTTGGTACTAATTTGTAGTAAAAACCCCAAAGAATTTAAAAAAGAGAGGAGGAGGTGTCAAATGCTCTTTCTCTTCTGAAGAATTCCCATTGTAGTTTTCGTGGCTTCCAAGTACATAAATATTTCTGCCTGTGGAAGTGCCTGAAATCCTGGTGTCATTGGTGTGGGCTTAGTACCCCTCCCTTACATTGTAGTGCTGAAAGAAAATTAGATTTTTCTGTGTATGGGTGCAGGTATTTGTTCAATTATTTCTGTATGCAGCTGTGCATGGATAATTCACAGCTCTTACCAGGCTTCTGTACGGTAACATTTCCTAAATAAACATCAAAAATCTTTTCTCAGGAATATTTGGCACTGTACTTGGCCTGCTCAGACCATATTTTTTCTAGATGATTTTGTGATATGTAATTCACAGTATTCAGTTCATTATCAATGAGCCTGCTATAATTTATTTTTATGTATTTTAATGCATAACAATTTTTTTTCAGATTTACCATCCATCTTGTTACGAAGATTACCAAAATGTAGGTGAATCCTTCATATTTTTTGAAGCATTTTGCTTTCCGTTTGTTTGCTTGATCTCTGACTTTGCAGGGAGCAGATGTGTTGTGCAGAATGTGCTGCCCTTCTCTCTTGCCCAAGACTTGGAGGCCTTGGCAAGGTTATAATACAGAATTAACTGACACGCATTTCTGGTTGTGATGTACCATGACAGCTTGTGTACCATAAAGCAAAGCCATGGTTTGATGGATTGATTGTTGAGTAACATGCATAATCTTAGGAATTTGTAACAATGGAGTAGCTGGGTGTTGGTGTGTGTGACACTTTCACTGCTTTGGGAGTTACAATTACCCTGAGGGCGGCGGATAGCAGGGAACACTTCATGGTAATGTGTTAAGCATTTCATCACTGCTTGTGATGCCTTTTCGAAGGAATTGGGAAAAAAAGTAATGCTATTAAAAAATTAATGTGTTTTCTTAAGAATTTGACAAAGTAGAAATTTGAATTTTGAGTGCCTGACCCATCAACGTTTTCATTTTGATAAAGGGGGAAAGGAGTAAGAAGCCAAAAATGGTTATTTTAATGCGCTAATGCTACACTGACTTTCACTTTGCAGACATCATCATTTGATTGCACACCATCTCCCAGCAAGACTCCTTCAGAAAATCCACTAAATATAATGTTGAACATTGTTAAACAAGAAACAGAAGAATCCTGTGACTCACCTAAGATCAAAGAGGAACCTGATGACACCCCTCCTGCCTGTGCAGAAGAGAGCACACCCACATCTACAGATATAAAAACAGAACCTGAGGAGTCTGTTTAAATAAACTGAGGTATGATCTATATTTTTTTTTTACAGAAGAGCTGCTGTGTTAATTCTGGAAGGCAAATACTTTTTATATGAATAAAAATGTCCAACTGAGGCAGGGCCTCAACTACTGTTTGGTTAATAAATACATTTTTGTATTTGAAATTTCTTATTGCCTGCATAGTTTCAGGTGTCATTGTGTGAAAGTTCTGTAGATGCGTGAAAATTTAATGGTATATGTAAAAATGTAAAATTTTCACTTGTTGAAATGTAAATTATAAATAAAAGATATTTTTGCTATATATGGAGTGTAATGTTTATGCACACCATCAAATAAAGACAGTGTTTCTGTACTTTTTTCAGTTTAAAATTAATTAAAATGAATTTTTGCTTAATAAGATGTAGGGAAATGAAAGCAAGTCTCTTCCTTCAGTTATCCCATAGTGCGTTTATCAAGGGAAGGAGCTTCTCAGACAGACAGGCCTAGATTCCTTGTCTTTTTAAAGTTATTTGAACAAACTTACATATCCAGATGTTTAAAAAAACTACAACAACAACAAAATAATAAACCACAAAAAACTCACAAAAAAACAATTCCACTGGGTAGAAGAGGAACATTTAACAAACCAACTGGAGCTTGATTGCGGTGAATACAAGTGCCAACAAAAACATTAACAAACCAGGATGCCTGGTAGTTAAGACATTTTTAATGATTCTTTTTCCATTAGTAAAACACAAGTTTAATAATTAAAGCAGAATTTTCTTTACATTACAGGGGGGGATGAATGTAAGAATGCTCATTTGAAACATGGTTAACATTTTCTTTTTTGTTGCTTATGACTGGACTTAGATGGTAAACCAGATATCCTGAGATGTTAACATTTCTTAAATGTTATAAATAAAATTAAGCATATATGTGAGTGTGAGTCTCTTCTTTTCAGTAATGGGCCTGTGTGGTTGGTACATTTCTGGGATTGGAAATAAAGCTGAGTGTTTTTGGACAGTATGCACTGGATGTTTTATTCACTCTGCTGTGTCTAGTGCGTATTTTTAACTTGCTGGGAGCGAGACAGGAGTACTGAAAGGCAGAGAGCAATGTCACAGTCCCAATGTGTTACTCTTGCCGTGGGGATACCTGGCAGTCAGAATTCACCCTTAGTGTGTGGTGTAAGTAGAAATAATCAGTAGTGCAGCTGAGGTTGGCTGCAAAAAGTTCTTCCCATGTTCATACCCAGGCTTCAAGCAGTTTGTAAGATGTGAATAATACTTTGACTCTTGTATTAAGGTTGTAGCTGTAGTTGTGAGCCTGCCCTGTTCTAGATACCATCCTTCAAAATGCTATTTAATTAGAGACCGTCCAGAGGAACAAAAATATGAGATGGATCAGGGTGTCAGTCCTTATGGTGGTGTATGTCTGCTGGCTGTGCTGTGGGGAGCTACTGCTGCGTTACTCGTTGCAAGCTCTTCCTAGAGCAGGGATGTAGCCTGGTCCACTGGCCCAAATATGATGCTTTGTGTCCTGGAATGCTGTAGACTTGTCCTAAACCACATCAATTCGAGTTCAGAGGAGACTGGGCTGAGACGTTATGTCTTTAAATATGTAGAAGGCTATTAGAAAAAGGGAACAAATTATTCTGTCTACTGGAGATAGAACAAAAAGAGATCTGTAAGTTGCAGAAATAGGCCTTATGACAGCTCTCTAATGACAAGGATAATTAAGCTCTAAATGTAGCTCACTTGGTCCATGTAATTATCACTGCACACCTGAAGATCTGACTGGGAAGGGTTGATCCTGCCTGGAAGCAGGAATCTGGAAATGCAGGGTCCTTTCTTCCGCCCATCAGAGGAACTCGGCATAGCCTCAGGGCACCAGCTGGATTTGACTAAGGGAATTGAGGAGCAGGACCATATCGCTGCAGGAAAGAAAAAAGAAGAGGGTTAAAGATTCACCCAACTTGACTGGTGTCTGATTATCCAGAGCATAAAAAGGTTAAATATCTCTCGGTCAGTGCATCACCGGGGCGTTCAGAGGTGAGTATTGGTACTCGTTACCTTTCTCCTGGGGAATGCCATGAAGGCTCTAGCCCAGGGCCGCCTAAAGGAGGAAAAAACCAGGGTCAGCTGCAGTGCAGCTCGTTGCGCTGGGCCCGCCCCGCCCGCCATTTTCCTCCCCCGGGAGGCGAGCTCGGGCCGGGCGCGCGGGGCCCATGGCAACGCCGGGCGGGCGGCGGCAGCAGCAGGAGCAGCAGGAGCAGGGAGCGGCTGCCCAGCGGCTGTCGGCGACTGCGGCGGGCTCCCGGCTGCCTGTGCTCCGAGGGGCCGCTGTGCCCCCGTTCCGGCCGGTGAGACGGGTCCGCCGCCGCCGCCTCCTCCTTCCCCCTTCCTTTCCCCGGAGCCGGCCCTGTGGCGCGGGGCGGGACGGGCTTTCCCGACCTCCCAGTCTGTGGCGCGGGGCTCCGCTGGGATCCGCGCACAGTGCTGAGGAGGAGGCTTCATATCCGCCCGACGCGCGGCGGAAGGTGGCGATGGGCGAGCGCCGGCCGGGCCCTACCCCTACCCCTGCCCCGGGCCCAGCAGCTCGGCCTCCGCCCCGGCGGGCTGGGCCGGCGGCTCCCGCGTCCTTGGAGCTGCTGCCAAAGCCGAGCAGCGCGGGGTTGGGTGTATGTGTTACGGGAACTTCGCAACACCTAACCTTGTGTCTTTCCCCTATTCCGAGCCATATCCTTCTTTCCTTCATCTCTCTAATGGAATTTTGGGCAGGTACCGATCTCAGAGTGTTTACTGAATTCTTTCTGCAATTTTTTCTTTTAGAACATCGAATGAGTGTTCGATATGAGTTTTTGGTAAAAAAAAAAATGCACTAAAATTATGGAGAGTGTCCTTTGCTTTGAACATCAGTGTATTTTTATAGAGAACTGATGTTAATACCTGTTTTCTGAACTTCAGTCTCTGGCTGCTGCCTTCCTCTAGAAGCCAATGCAGCCACCCACCCTTAGCATTCGTCTCCGTACAGTTGTAGGCATGCAGAGGGAGAGGGGAAACAAAATTCTTTGTGCTGGTGGGCCTTGTTGTTTGGATTAAAAAAAAAAAAAAAAAGAAGATTACCTGGAACTTGCTGCTCTGAAACGTGTTAAACACATGAGTACTTTGCCAAGTAGTGTAATCGGCCAGGCCTGCCTGTGACGTTAAGCTGTGTAACCGGGCTGAAGTCTGTAACCCCCACTTGGTATAATGAGAAATTACTCTCTTGTGGGAAAATTATGTCATAGCGATACTGTTTCTTTAAAAAAACCCAAACAACTCAGACCACGAAATATACTTAAATATTATTCAGAAACACGAACTAGACAACCTCCCAAGGCCCCTTTGAACTGGAATTATTCTGTGTTTCTATGCTGCTGCTGTTCATTCACACAGTGTTTTGCAGGATGGAGTCCTGGTTTCCAAGTGAAGTGGCTTTGCCAGGGCAGTGATCCAGCGTCCTGAGCTGGGGAGGTGGAGGTGGAGAGAGACACAGGCACAGGATCCAGTGGTGTTTTACAGTACACACAGGGTGTGTTACTGTCAGCCTGGAGTGCTGAAACAGCTTCAGCTCTCTGCTCCTCTCTGTGGCAACCCCAAATTTGCCTGAGCTGTACTGTCACACTACAGGAGACATCAAAATAGGCATTGGTAAACTGCAAGGGCTGTTTTTAATTGTATTGAGTGCTTTTTTACATATGTCACAAATATGTTCATGCAATATCTCTTCTATATTCTTTAGTATTTCTTTACCTCAAATTGTGTGACAGTGTTAACTGCTACTACCATTTCTTCTCCACAGGCAGAGAAGCTGAGGCACTAATACCTTGAGACCTACAGTTTTATGCTTGTTTGACTTGCTAAACAGTAGCCCAGCTCTTCAGGACTTCTGACTGTGAAATGTAATCAGAGTGTTAGTGCATTTTGGCACTGGAACCATGACTACTGTAGAAGGTGAATACTAATTGTTTTAGGTTCTTTTCATGCTTGGGTATCTGAAGTTAGCCCCCTCAAGCATTAGATCTACTTACGTCTCATATTTCTGTTTACAAGTTTGGTGAAGATACCAGGATGTTGCAGAGGGTTTGGGTATGTAACTCATTGTTTCCAGTCATGTAGTTAATCAGTGGAAAGGCCTGAAGGGTTATTTGATCCAAAGGCCTGGTGACAGAAGA
Organism: Climacteris rufus; assembly: GCA_013398175.1. Taxonomy (NCBI): domain Eukaryota; kingdom Metazoa; phylum Chordata; class Aves; order Passeriformes; family Climacteridae; genus Climacteris; species Climacteris rufus. The sequence goes on along the minus strand of VZRZ01008462.1, from coordinate 662,790 downwards.
TTTTTTTTTTTCTTTCACCCTACTCCTTCTACATTTAGAGTTTGATTCTGTGGCATGGATGTCACTGAAAACATTATTGACTTTGGTGGAAGCAAAATATCAGACTGCTAAAAAGTGAGCTGTGACAGCAATGTGTAATTCTATCAAGAGAGCAACACGGTCTGACTAACACATGTATAAAGAACTGTTTCTACAGCAGCTTTAGTGTTGACATCAGTTTGTCCTGAAGCTGACCTGTGTGCTCTCTTGATCGAGGCTCCAGTGTCCTGCAGTGCAGTGTGCCATGCTGTGCCCAGTCCTGAGGCAGCCAGCAGCAGCAGGTGGGGCACCTGGGAAGGGATGGCTCAGAGGTTGTTTGCCCAAGTGAGAGGCCTCCCTGATGCTGTACTTGAAAATGTGGTGAATGAAAGTGTTTGTGATGCCCACAGTTTCTGAAGAGAGACAGTGCTGGGCTGCACCTGCGCTGGTATTTGCATCCATCGGGTAGCTGTACTTCCTGCTCTGCCTGTACTTCTTGCCATCTTTCTTTCGGGTTCTACTCTTTTGGGCCCTTTTCTGGGGCTGCAGGGAGCATGAGTGTCTCAGGTGTTGGCATATTGCTTTGTATCTGACAAGCAGAAGTGACTTAGGAATTCTGCTGATACAAATCTCAATCTCATACGTTACTCCAAACAATTACTTGGTTTTGTGAGGCTGTCAACTCTGATGTTTCTGTGATTCCTCACTTATTTTCTATCTCTTAAATGTTGCTGATTTAAGCAATGGACTAATGCCCTTTTATTATTTCTCACTAGTTGTCAAGAAGAAGCAAAATTATGCTAGTGTGCATGAAGCAGTGAAAGCTGGTGATGTAGAACAGCTTGCATCAATGATAAAAAGTGGAGCCAGTATTAATGAGGTGGATGTAGTCCACAAATTCACACCCTTGCAGTGTGCTGCCCACTCTGGAAGTCTGGAGGTAAAACATTACGTTCATGTATAGACACAGCCAGGCTTTTGTAAATTCACATTTCCTTCTGTGGAAGAGGCTGAACACAACATTGCTTTGATCAAACTGAATCGATAATCCCTGCCTGTTTTTCTCATTAAATATATTCACCAAGAGCAGAAGTACAGGATTTTAGATTTTTGGTTTTTTCTTTCTGAAGCCCCAGGCAATTTACCCAATCAACTTTGTCATATTTTACAAAATCATTGATTTTTCTTACTCTAAGCAAACTGTGCCCTATGGCCTCCCTTTCAGACTCATGACCTTCTTTTGTCTCTGTTTTCCCCTTCTCTTGAGATGCCTAGAAAATCCTGTAGGATATGTAAAATGTTCTGAAGATGACTGAAACACGTGACAAGTGACACAAAAACATGTTCATTCTGTTTACCAATGTCCCATGCCTCATTCTCTGTAGAAGTAATCTTAATACATTTTATTTTAATAAATGAAAATGTTGAATAATGATGTAGAAATCAGCAGGTGCTGGCATCAATATTTTGAACTTCCAGAAGGACTGAACTTCTGTGTTCAGCACAACATTCACCTTCTTGCAGCCTCCTTGTTCAGTCTTCATGGCAATCTAACCTTGAAGCAGCAAGGCCATTCATGTCCCAAAAGAAAAACTGTGAAGTTCTTGCTAAACTCAAGAAATGCTAAGTGCAGTGCTGCTTCTGGAATGTAGAGACACTGTCAAGAAAATGCTAATCATCATGTCAGCTCCAAAACCAGTTTGCTTACCCATCCTTTCTGCCTCTATAAGTTCTGCCATTTTTCATTTGACTCTCCTACTTTGCAATCAGTGTGTCAGACTTTATTGAATTATCTGTCATCTATTTGTTGCTAAGCTCCTTGGTAGAAATAGTGGAGGAACCAGAGCTGTAAGGTGGCCTGAAAGAAGATAATAAATCATAATAATATATAATAAAATGTTCTAGCTGTCCCTCCAGGTGTCTTTGGATAGTTTACATAAAGCTTTCCATTGCAAGCAATGTGATCTGCTGGAAAAAAGTGAATAAAACAAAACTAGGCCATGGAAGGATGAGAAGAGAGATGAGATTACATACACCTAAGAAGCCTAATACATTAAATGAGGCTTTAAATTTAATACATGGTATTTTTCCTGCCAGTAATTTTAGCTGGAATTCATGTGACCATATTTGCATTGTTTTTTCCAATGCTTTTACCTCATGCCATGTGAATACTCTCACAGATTACATTTTAAAACTGGAATAGTAAAATGCAGAAGCAGTACTGTAAAATCAATACTACATTCTGAATTAGTGGGTTATTTGCACATTTTGTGCTCTTGGGTGAAACCTGGAAAATATAATTTATCCATAACTTCCTAATGCATAAATATCTGGCTAAGGCACATTCTGGGGTCTCATGTTTCCATAATGACGTATTCCAATGCTGTTTTGAAGTGTAGCATTGGTGGATGTATTCTAGTTAGATTGTGCCTCAGGTACATGGTATGGATAGTTAAATAAAAACCACTTTGTTTTTGTTGAGCAGTGCCTTCACTGGTTGCTCTGGCAGGGAGCAGACACTGCACACGTGACTGTCAGAGGCTGGACAGCGGCTCACCTGGCGGCCATCCGAGGGCAGGATGCCTGCATGCAGGTACCTGTACATGTTCACTCTCCAGCCAAAGTTAGTGGGGCAGACCTTAATTGTGGACAAATTCATTAAGAAGTTCAGCTGACGGACCTCCTGAGAGAACTATGAGTAGCTCATCTAGATGCCTTAACGTCTGGAATGAAGTCACTCATTTTAAAACCAGAGCACACATTTCTGCTGTCTGTGCAAACAGATTCATTTTGTGCTACACCAGGCCCTTGAGGTCAGCCCAGAGTTATCCTGCTGATCATCATAAGCCATCCCTCTAGGAAATGTTTGCTTTCTCAGCTTGTGGAATGAGCTTGTGCTTTGCATTTCTTGCAGGCTTTGTTACTGAACGGAGCAGCCAGGGAAGCTCGGGACGAGGGCGGGTGCACGGCCGCACACCTGGCTGCGGCCCACGGCCACTCCTGCACCCTGCAAACCTTGCTGCGGAGTGGGGCGGTGAGACCCTGCCTGCAGGGCCTGCTGCACAGCCAGAGCCCTGCAGCTTGCTCCCCTTACACTGAGATTTGGGGATGTAGATGAATTACTGTTGAGGAACTTCTTACCAGGGTACATTTTTTAAATTGTAATGTGCATTTAGGGAAATGATCCAAAAATTTTGAGAGGATCAATAATGTAAGTCACATTCCACCAAAGATGTCATTAAATCAAGATCAGGTACTGGGGTGGTGGCAATTTTTTGCAGTTGTACAAATATTCTATAGTAAAGGAGACATAAACATTAAAAAAAAAAGAAAATCAATCCAGATGCTCATTTAGGGAACAATGACCGATGCAGGTCATTATGATAGTAAAAACATTTCTAAAAATGCATCTTTTAAAAGTGTATTAAGTGAAAGCAAGAACCTGTGAAAAGTACTTGTCTTGGAATGGGAACTGCATATAATGCATGAACTTTGAAAAATGTTATTTGATTTGATTTAAATAATTTAACACAATGAACAGCTGATTCATAAATATAAAATTTGTCTTGTGTCTGAGATTCAGAAGTGAATGAATTAACCTGCTGCTTTGGTTTTAGGATGTCAATGTTTCAGACGGGAATGGCTGGAAGCCTGTCCATTATGCTGCTTTTCATGGTCGCCTGGGGTGTTTGCAGCTGCTTGTTCGATGGGGAGCCTGTGTAGATGATGTGGATAACAATGGAAACCTTCCAGGTATATCAGGAGAAATCATATGTTTTTAAAACTTTGGTTTACAGTTGTTGTGAAATGTGATGATTGAGCACATTTAAGTGATGCACAGCAGGAGCATTTGCTATTTGATTCCATACAATCAACATAGATAGTTCATTTTTCTAATGATGGGAGGATTTATAAAATCCAAAGCATTGCTGTCTTGCTGACAGTATCTCATTGACCTCTTGCTGCTGCTGGCAAGGCTGAGAGCTCATGAGTGCTGGGATGGGGAGCAGGCTGAGCCTGGCTGAGAGCAGGTGGGCATCATCTCCCATGTGTGTGATGGAGCTCATGTGCCAGTGGAGGTCACAGGAGAAGGGTAGGTGGAGCAGGAGGCAGTTTCAGCTGATGTGTGCTACTTTGAATTTGTGGTAGTGTGATGAGATTCTGGTGTGTTTGCATGCCAGTTTTTGTATCCCATATGTCTTAACTGATCTTGTTCCACTTGTTCTCATTTTCCTGTGATTTCTTCATCTTGATTTCTGAAATACTGTTTTTTCTGTGTTATCTGTAATCTGTTTTCTTTTCATAATTATCAGGGTATTCATTTTAGCACAAAAATTTGGCAGTGATTGTTCCTTGCTTTTCGTATTTTCTCCAGTGTCCCTCTTGCTACCCTTCAGTGCCTCAATATCCCCTGTAAGCTGAATGGTATTGTTCCTGTCTTGGGTTCTCCTTGCATCTTTTTCCTTTTAGCATTTTCCATCTTACAGTTTGTCACATTATTTGTTCCAAGGAGTGTATTTTTCTCTCTGTAACTTAGAATTGCCTTTTAAAATCCCTTCTTAAAATCTTTTACCCTCTATGAAGACTACTTATCTAGGAAACACAGAGCTTTGCTCTGTTTTGCAAACCTGGGTCTTGTTAAAGGATGTGAGGCTCCTGCATCCCAGCAGGGGATCTGGTGCATTAGCAATAAGGGGTCATGGTGTTAGGCACCCTGGTGGCAGCAGAGGAGGCAGCTTTATTTGCATTTGGGAAAACTTCCCTGATAACAGAGTTTTGTGTAGAGATAGCAGATGCCAGCACAGTTCTACTTAAATGCTCTGTATATGCTGGTTAGTGGAAAACTGGTTTTCTTGTATGTTGACATCTACAGAAGCTTGGTCTTCCAGCCTTTGTTCTATTTTATGTGATCATATCATCCAAAGGAAAGAAAATATTTTGGAACATGACTAGTAAAAGATTAGTAGAAGTGATGTGCTGTGCATACCAGCTTTTTGTCAGCCCGTGTAACAGAAGAGAACTTAAATTATCTGTACATACTTCAGCTTCAAGATTAGCTGAACAGTGCTATAATTTGTCCTAACCCAATACTGAAAGAAATTTTCTGAGGTTGCAGTGCCAGGCACCTAAAGCTTAAAAACTGGCTTTAAAATCTTTTGCATATGTGTGTTACAGCAGAGGGTCTAATTACCTTTGCTAATTTGCATGTTAATTTTTTGAAAGAAAAAAATGTTGTGGGTCATTCAATGTATAGAATGGGCTGTCCTTATTATTTCAACATTTCAGTCTGTTTTCTCTCTATATTCATTTTTGGGCCACATCCATGGTTCTTTTATTGCTCACTAGTCAAACCTATTCTAAATAGTTTTCACAGACACTTCTTTCACTTGTGGCTTTGAGAAGAGTGAGTAGAATTAGTCTGATTTTATAAAAGACAAGAGGAAACACAGAGAAGTTGGCTTACCAACACCAACTACCCACTGCCTATTTGTGATGCATGGGATGAGGTTTTTCAAAGGTCCTGGCACTGAGCTGCATATTTTGATGTTACTGTGTTAACGTCACAGCACCCCTTGACTTTAGTCTCACCTGCAGATGCTCAGCATGCCTGAGGGATGGGCTGGCACAGTTACATGTTGGGCAGGGGCTACAAAGACACACACAGATTAAAAGCCAACTATGAAAAGCCCCTTTCGGTGTCTTCCACAGCATCCCACTGGAAGTTCAAAAAAGACTTCAACAGAGCACAACTCTTTATTTTTCCTTGCCATCTTTGCAGAAAATGTTGAACTTTTCTAATTGCTTTCTGCACAGGGCAGACTGATAAAATGACATCTGATAAAAAAGTTTCATCCCAATAGGTGAAGTTTTATCCCAGAGATTTTAGGTGTCTGAAGATGGATTCATAAAGATTGAGTCAGTTTTTCACTAGCTGACTTACCTTTAGCATGGTACCCTTCTTCTCCCCTCTCCCTGAGTAGCTAACTCACTGAATAACATTCAGACAATGGGAAAAACTGCCCTGATTTCAGTGAAGTTCAGATTCTGAGCAATCATCTGTACTGAGGTATTGTCATCTTGCTGTAAAACCAATATCCATCACCGTTGAGAGCAGTTATGCTCTGGAAAGCTGTGGATGGTTTGCTATAGAGAACTTGTGTGTGCCAAAAATGAAGTGTCATGGGATTTTTGGGTCCTGGGTACATTGTTTATTGATTATGAAGATAGTGAACTTCTTACCTGAAGACAAACTAATCCCTTTGCCTGTAGAACATCGGCCAGCTCTCACAGAGCATTTTCATGGAACAATAGCACATAATAAGCATTAATAGGGCAAGATCTTCCCATTAATGGGACTAGAGATTATTACTTATTTCAAACTAATCAGCATGTGTTTGGTACCTCTTACTTTGTTCTAGGCCCAGCACTGTAGTAGTGTCTTTGTTCTAGCCCCAGCACTGTAGTAGTATTAAATAACTAAACCTCTGCACAGCCTAAAGGTCAGGAGAGGAATGTACCTTCAAATACTTTGTCCATAAAGTGTGTTATCGCTGTCCTCATTTTATAGGTGGGGTAACTGATGCAACTTGTTTGTGGTGGCACAGCAGAGCCTAAAGCAGAATGGCCTTAGCTCCTAATCGAGGACACTGCTTGCTGTCCCTCTCTAAGGAGTATCCCTGGGACAGTGAGCTCAGGCAGCTGCTGAAGGCTGAGAGCCATGTTCATGGAGGAGATGAGACCCTGGCAGTGCATGCTCTGAGCTAGGGCTTGGTGCTCTCTTGTGAGTCTTGTTTTGTCTCCTTCAGGCAGCTCTGCCAGGGAATCACCTTTGTAGATCCTGTCCTTCACAGCTTTCTTTTGCCTCCTTTGCCTAGAGCTGAACTCTGTCCTGGGTGGGAGCTGAACATCCCCAGGTGGGCTGAGGGTGCTCCTCATTGTGCAGTGTTGGCTGGCCCAGGTGCCACCAGTGGTGAGAGCACTGCTTTCCTACTGGGCAGCTGGGCTCTGCTCTAACACACTTTGTTTCACCTTGTACTGTAGCACACCTGGCAGCAGTGGAAGGACACTTGCATTGCTTTAAGTTCTTGGTTGGGAAAATGGCCAATGTTACACACACACTGAGAGCCAGGAATGACCGTGGAGACACTCCAAGGGACTTGGCTGAACGGTTCTATAAAGATAATATTCTGCAATACATTGATGGTGTGGAAAAGGAGGGGGAGCATCCAGAGACACAGGAAGGTGAGTATGGATCAAGATACAGTTAAAAAAAAAGCATTATGTGTAATTCCATAGAAGTACACGAAGGTGTACTTGTTATTTCAGGTCTATGAAATGGATCTCTTAACTGCATGAGATGCCTGTAGCTATAACCAAGAGGTGTTTAGTCAAGTGTGTGGTGAACACTGCTGGTTACACAGCTGCATTTTAGCTGATCAGGGTGCCCTAACCTTGCTAATTCTGAAGTGTCCATACCTAAGTTGCTATGAGAGGGGCAAGCCTTGAGACACAAATACCAGCATGTTCCATAGAATTACTGGTATCTGCTTGGAAACATGTGCATTTCATTTTCAGTTTTAGCTTTCCCAGCTCATGATGCTGCTTTCAAAGGGGACTTGTTAGAGCTTAGAAGACTTGTGAGAAGTGGAGTAATCAACATGAATGAGAGGGATGATAAGGGATCCACTCTCATGCACAAAGGTCAGTAATTATGATCTGTGTTTCAGCTTGTTACTGTTTGTTGCTGACCTGTTTACTTTGTTTTCCAGGTGGCTGTTCATCTTATAAACTTAATGAAAAACACATTTTTTGAGGGCTTGGAAGGGCAACACCAACCCTCATGTGTGTGTGTATAGGTGTCACTTCAAAAACAAAATAACCAAGCTCAAGTCAAGCAAAAACGGTCCTATAATAAAGAGAAATCAGCATCTAAACTGAAAACTAAGTAGCTCTGACAATTATTTACTTACTATTTGTGTATCAATATCATGTCAGCTTTGTTGGAATTAATTCTGATTTTTGGTGATGGAGAAAGAACAGATCAAGCCCATGAATCCCAGCTTTGAGTGATAAGCAAAGCTGTATTGTAGTTATAAAAGGTTTTAATTTTCACTTAATTTAATGTAACTAAATAGTTTGGGTTTTTTTTTACCAGGTAAGATGTGGTTTTCAGAAACATCTGGCTGGCTAGGTGTAAGAATGATTTGTATTGTGGCCTGGACCTTTACTTACTGACCATATTAGTTCTGTGGGGAAGTGTTGTAAAAACCACAACAAAATCATTTGATTGGGTGCTGTGAAGGAAGGTAAACTTCTGGTGTCTAACACCTTGTCATGTAGTGGAGTGTTAGCACTACAGAAAAAATGGTCCTGTTATGTTTGGGGATTTCACAGTAATGTCTGAAAGAATAAACAGGAGAGGGAAGAAAGAAGGAAGCATTTTTGTAATATGTTTTTAACACATTCCCCACATTTCTTTTTGGCTAGACATAAGTGGTAACATTTTTGAAAACATAATTTAAGTTCTCATTAAAATAACTGATATGTAGTGATTTTAAAATCCCACTTCCTTTTCTTGGAATGGTGCTGACCTGCAGTTGCTTCATCCCCAGTGTTGACATGCTTGCGTTGTAAATTAATTTCCTTATCTCAGTAAGAAAACAAATACCCATAGCAAATATCCAAAAGGGAGTGCTGGCAAGAGATGGATTTATTCTTCCTTGAGAAAAACAGCTCACAGTTCAGCTAGACTTGCCAAATACCATCTTCCATAGGTGAGACATTGCTCCTGGTATTGCTACCACGTGGTAGGAGCAGTGGCCATGCCAGATCATATGAGTGGGCTTGTGTTAGGATGCTACTGAGAAGTACTGCCTTGAGTGTCTGCCCCAAGAAATGATGTACCTGTAGCTCCAGCACAAAGCCCTGCTTCTCTTCTCTATGAGACAGCACCACCCAGCACAGACTGGGGCAGTCAGCTGGGTCTGACACCTGGGAGCCCAAAGCCAGGGAGAGATTTGGCAGCATTTTACTGCCAAACTATGACATACAGGCCTTCCTGCAAGAGAGAGTGAGGCAGCAGCTATTTGTGTGTCTCGTGCTCAGCACATGAGACTGGGCAAGTTTAGTTTAACTTGTGTCCAGGAAGAGTTGCCAGTACATTTCTGGAACTAGAAGGAGTCTCCAAACCACACTGCATGATCTTCCCCAAAGCTGTGTGTACCCATTTGAGCATCACTGGTTTTAATTTGAGCATCTTGACACACAGGCTTCTCTTGAAACCACACCTTGTGGTGTCTTAGTGAACCCAGCCTCTGGCATGTCAAATAGTGACAAGGGGAGGACATTTCAGGTTTGAAACACTTCAGTTGTATATAACTGAGTTGTGTGCACCTTCCTTCCCTTAGCTGCTGAACAGGGGCACATCCATTGTTTGCAGTGGTTGGTTGAAATGGGAGCTGACTGTGACATTACAAATGATGCTGGAGAGACTCCAAAGGACGTAGCCAAGAGGTAGGAGTACATATCCTATAGCTCTGACACTTATTTACTCACCACCTGTATATATCAATATCATGTCAGCTTTGTTGGAATTCTGATTTTCAGTGATGGAGAAAGAACAGATCAAGCCCATGAATTCCAGCTCTGAGTGATATTGTAGCTATAATAGGTTTTATTTTTCATTTCATTTCATTTAAGTTTCTTTTTAGTGAGGTCAGACATAAAAGAGGAAAACTAGCTCATCTGCAAAAGGGGAAGTGTGAGCCAGTAGCAGAGGCCAGCTGATTTTTGCAGTAATAAAAATAATGCAGTTTCTGATGAGATTTAATTAAGAAATCCTGCAAAGGAAAAAGATGCCTCTGATGCAGGAGCCATTGCCATTAGATTCCAATGAGGCAGAGCTCATGCCATAAGAATACTACAAAAAGTAGACAGATACTGCTCATAGTGTGTGTACCAGGGCTTCCTTTAATCCTGAAACCCCTCTGATAAATGGGAGCATGGACAATTTCAGCGAGGTGCTGTCACATACATTTTTTCCAGATTTTAACTGTTCTCTGTGCAGATTTGCCCATCTGGAAGCTGTGGAACTTTTGACACCAAGAACTGGAGACAATAACTCCAGTGATGAAGAACTAGATGCAAACAACATAAAGTTTTTCGAGGCACATGGTGTGGAAGGGAGTACAGACAGCAAAGAAGATTTATCCCTGGATAAAGCAGAGAAAAGGAATGCACGCAGTAAGCATTGTATTTCCATCATTCCTTGTTTGAAACAGTTCGTATGAAGACATTGTAGTCCTACTTGCACAGTTCCTGCCAACTGCTGTGACCTTTCTGTTGTAAGGTAAGATAGTTGACAGGATATCTGTACCACTGAGCATTCAAACAAATTGTGGAAAATTAGAAAGCAATCAGATCACAATCGTTACACCATTCTAATCCATGTTGGTGCAACAGTGTTGAATTGCTACTTGTTTCTGAGATCTGTTTGCTGTGTGGGTGTCAGGTGTAGCTCAGTGTTTGCTGAGCAGTGTGATTTCTGCTCTTGTGTTTGTGAGACTATTTTCCAGACTGTTTGATTCCAGCATGACTGTCTCCTCCATGTGTTTTATTTACCTGAAGAACTCTGTCTTACAGTAAGGGCCTATTACAAGATTCAGGAACTTCAGCAACTCCTAGAAATTGCCTACAACAACTACAGACAGCTGGGAGGAATAACTGAAGAGGAGAGGAAGATGAAAAAAGAAGAAAGGAAAGCTGAGAAGTAAGGTCATTTTTCCCTGCTAAACATTTAACTCCATGGGGCCCATTTTAAATCCTTCTTTAAAGCTGACTTTTTGCCATTCTGTCTTTTCCACTTACCAGCTTTAACCAGGCCAAAAAGAAATGGACTCCAGCAATTTTTCTGATAATTTCTAAATTTCTGCCACCAGGATCAGCCACACAAGTGCTTGATAGGTCCGTGGTTCTTGTGCAAGAGCATGTTTGGCCTTCAGGTTTTTCTGCAGATAAATGCAGTAGGTCTGAAGTTCTGGCTGTTTTTTTTTCCACTGAGGATGCCAAACACACATGTGCCCTTTAATAAATCTGAAAAAAAGCACTAGTCTTAGCAGGGCTTGCATGGAAGTGCATGTACAGCAGAAATTATTTAGTGACCTGCTAACATTTTTGTGTCATTGGCAATATGTTTCTATGCTCAGGAAAGTATTAGCTTGTGTGCAGACCACAGAAAAAAAGAACTATCAGCAAACCTGCCCTTCCACGTGAAGCACTATTCATAGTGTCTGTCTAATTTTCAGTGTCTGCATTAAATCAAAGGGTTCTGTTAGACTGCTCAGGTGATTTTATGGGCAGTTTGTCTGCATTTCAAAGAAAAGCCCTTCTGTCTATCAAGGATTGACAGATTAAGCAATAATGCAGCATCCAAAGACAGGCTTGTCTCCACTTCTGCCTGTGAAAGATTTGGTTCTTTGTTCTCAGTCTCTTAGATAACCACCTCCATAACGTGTTTGGGCCACCCCAAACCACTCTCTTTATTTGGTCACTGAGAGGACGCTGTCCTGAGGGCTTGTATGCCATCCAGAAGACAGCAAAAATAACCAGTCTGTGCAGATCAGGAACAGGCAGTAGGTGTCACAGATTGCAATTACGTAGTTTCTTTTACAGCCATATCTGAGCCAAGAAACTGAACACAGGATTTCTTTTGGTGCCAGATCACCCTTTGACTCAGCTTAGGCTGAAAGTCCATCTTCCTTAACTGGCTATGTCTACAATAGGTAACATATACCTGCATCCGTGTTAAGTACCTTGAGCTCCTTTTTAGCTTCTTGGAGAGGTGTAGGCACTTCCAGGGTGTAATTACACATGTACTTCAGGAGGACATTCATCACTTCTAGGAGTGTCTCTCCTGCTTTTAAAGGAGGAGGGTGACCAGCTCAGGTGTTGATGCTCACATTGAAAGGTCAGAGCAACCTGTTTTTAATGATGGAAAGGTTACTGTTGACTAAGGACAGACTCAAAAGTTCATTTTGGATAGAGCAGCTGCTCAAGAGCTAGCAGTGCCTATTAAAGGGCTCTGATGGGGCTCTCCAAAGGGTGTTGATTTCTGTGGCATGTGAGGCTAATCTAGAAAAATTGTGAGGCTCTGAATGGTCTGTCTCAGCTGTGGAGGCTAGAAAGCATTCCTAACCCCAAACTATCCTTTTGACATGGAAATAGTGCTTCTCAGCACATCTACCTACCCTTCTCAGGGTCCCTATCTATGGATAAACCCCAAGATACTTTATCATAGGTCAGAAAAACTCATTGTTGAAAAATTTTTAATGACAATAGTATTTTGCTAGATGAAAAGCAGGAGTTGCCACTTGGGAAGCCCAGTGTAGCAGGTTTTGAAGATTTCTACTTTAGTCCAGGTTTTCTGGCTGTGAGATACCTGGTGTGAAGTACTTGACAATGCTTTAACCAGAGTTCATTGCAGGAAATTGGCAGTTTAAGAGTGCTACATAATTTCGGAGCTGTGCCTCTTTAATTTGAAGTGTGGAAGAAGTCAGCTGTCCCCTGAGCACTGAGCACAGGACATTCTTGCAGTGTCAGTATGGCTGAGTGGTAGCTTTGGGCCGCCTGAGTTGGGAATTCTCCACTCTGGGAAACAGGGGAACATGGAAACGTGTTAGGTCTTGCTGAGAGCTTTCCTGCCATGCTGTTTGAATCCACAGGGCACATGTCTCCCTTTCCCTTCTACTGATCTTCTGTGTTTGTAGCTGTGATAATTCATCCTGCTACAGGAGAGAGCCAGCTCAGCTGCAGAGACTCAGTTGCTATGGTCAGTTGCTGTTACAGCAGCAATACCCGTGAATTACGACTCGGCTAAACAGTTCCAGGAATCTCCAGTAATTTCGGAGCCGTTGAGGGTGTGACCAATCAGATCTTGTGCAACTGTGTATAAGCCAGTCATGCAAGCTCTCCTTTGAGTATTCCTCACCCATGCCTAAGCCAATCAATAGGAAGGATGTAGAGGCACCAGATGTGAACGAAAACGCTGCCCCTGACGTCTCCAGAATGCCAGCTTTGTGCCTTTTCTCTGTTTCATTGTAACTTAGTTGTTGCTTGGGCGCTCTCCCTCCCCCGCAGCTGGAGCCGGAGCTGGTCCCAGGCCCCGGGGCGCGGGCCGGTTGTGTGGGCAGACGTCTCCATCTCGCGGTCGCGCTGTGCTCGGCACGGCCGGCAGCCGGGAAGGGAAAGCTGCTGTTCAGCGCTGTCACCAAGCGGCTGGAGCCAGGAGCGCAGCTGGCGTGAGGAGGCTGCGCTGCTTTTGCGTGACTGAGCTGTTCCTGGCAAAGGCACAGGGCCCCGGGGGTAGCCGGGGCAGGTTTGGATGTACTTCATACTCTGCTCGTCTCCTTTGCTTTTGGCAGGGCTGTGAGGGAGCTGGAGGCCCAGCTGGAATACGAGCGAGTGAGGCGGGAGAGGCTGGAGAGCCAGCTGGACGATTATCGAGCCGAGATCGGCCACCTCAGGGAGAGCCGCGGGAAAACCCGCACCCCCGCTGCCGCCGCCGTGAGTGCCACAGGAACTCCCCGGGCCGGGGGACAGGGGCACTGCCTGTTGTGTGTGCGTGTTTGTTCCCTCTAAGTTTCCCAATGCTAGGAAATACCAGAGAAAATGTGCTAGCAGCTTTCTGCTTGGGACGCTGAAGGGGGAGGCCTTTGTCTGTCCTAACAGTGCCTCTGCTGTGGAAGAATATCAGTTTCTCTTTGTACCCTGGCAGACAAGCGCCAATATTTCATATTCACAAAAGGCGTGGACTGATCCCTGAGCACTTCCACACTGCATATCCAGTGACTGACAGCTCCCCTGGGCTGAGACTGGAATGGTGCTTCAGGAGAGGCGTTGTCACCACCCAGAGGGTTACCCAGTCTGCAGCGGTGTAGAGGCAACCATGGGTCCCCAGAGGGGGACAAAGAACGTAACGGGGTCTGGAGTCAGGCATAGTGAAAGAGAGGCCAAGATCTCACAGAAAGTTCATGCAGAGAGTTCAGTCTGTTTAGGGAAGGAAAAGCACATGCAGCACTGCAAGTTCTCAGACAGAGAAGTTCCATTGTGAATTACAAATAGAGACGTAACAGGGAAGAGGACACCACCACTGCAAGCAGCCAATGTTGATGCCAATGATGATGTTTTTATTTCTGATTTTTTACTTTTCACCTGTACAGCCAATAGATGATGATGTTTCTATTCTTTCAGACAACTTTTTATTTCCCAGATTATTTTCCGCCTTTTCAGGCAGTCAATTGCCTCTGCAGTCCCTTGTTTTTGAACTTCTTGGTGATATCTCAGTATGGCTCTGAATTCTAGGTGCCACAGCTGTACTTCAGAGGCCAGCTGCACATTTCAAGGATATTTCTGGTTCTCAGCCTCATGATTTCCAGGCTGGCAAACATTTTGTTAGTGTTTTTCAGCAGGCAATTGTTCTCTGGTAATTTTCACCTTCTAACCAGGCTCCCAGCCTGGTGTGCCAGTCCCCATGCCTTAGCTGGCAGTGTTTGTAGTAATTGGGTTTTTTTTACCCACAGCAGTCTGAAAAAGTCTAGTTAGGTTTTAGGTTTAGTGGCTGGGATTGGAGACAACTACTGAGGCAGGTTTGTTTTCAAGAACTTCTCTGAGTGACTGCTGCAACCAAGGGGCCTTCAGCTCTCAGCCTGCTGTGCTGCCATCCTGTGCCCTGGGACTGTGCTCTGCCCTCAGCTTCAGTCTGAACACAGTATTGTGGGGTTACTCCCAGCCACAGATTGTTAAATCCTTTCAGTGATTGCTGTTTAATGGCTGCAGTATTCTTTGTTTCAGGAAGCTGAGCCAGTGGCCAAGTCTTGCAAAGACAAAAGGAAAACAAAGAAGCAGCCAACCTGCGGCCCAGGAGTGTTTGTGAGCCTGCGCTGAGGAAAGAGCCTCGAAGGAGGGGCAGGAGACTCTGCAGGTATAAAAGCAATATTCCAGAGAGTGCAAAATTTGCACAGCCCAGCTCCACAGATGACGTGTGGTTCTCTGCCTTGCATTGAACTGTTTTTAGTTCTCTGGCACAGCAGCAGGAAATGTAGTTTAGCAACAACTTTGCAAATTCTAAGTTGCCATATCCAGAGTTAACAGCAGCAATGTCATAGGCCCTCAGAGCTCTGAAAAAAGTATCTCCATGCACCAGTCTGTTTTGTACTACTACCTTAGGAGGGAGAAAGTGCACATTACCTCCTAGAATATTCAGATAGGACCTTCAGTGTGGAAGCTGAATCCAGTCTCTGGGAGAATTCTCAGCTGCAGACAGTGCCAGGCCCCTTGAGTTTCATCTCTAAGTCATTCCTAAAGAAGGTAGAAGTGACTCCTTTGTAAGGTGGCTGCAGCAGTGGGTGTCTGAGTCTTAACTCAGGGCTGAAGTTTACTAGGTTATGGGGCAGCTTGTAGTTAGAAACAGCAACCCTGACCTCTCCTCCACACCTAAAAAACATTTAATGGCTACACATGTAAAAGTTTTTCTCTCAGCTATGTGGTGTTGTGAAATTATTTTCCTTCTGGAAGCCTCATTTTGAGACTTAAAAATAATTATTTTAGTCGTAAGTCCTCATTATGTTCTCTCTTTAGTACCAAAGAAAATCTCTGAGAATTTCAAAGGTTCTGAAAAATAAAAATCAGTGCTTCTGTGTGCACAGTGAAGGACAGGGGCACACTGACTAACACCATAAGTCTTGTATTAAGCTAAAGAGGAGAAATTCAGTATCCAGAGCCCACTTCACGATGTGTGAGATGATGGTGAGAAGCTGCAGCAGATGAGCTGTTTCCTGCACCACCACTGGTGCTAAACTTTGATGTAGGAAATCTCAAACAGTCAAGACAGCAAATATAAGAAACTATTTTTATTATCTTGAGTGAAGATGATAAATAATTTAATACAGAGAATATAAGAATTGGCAGAATACCAGCAACTTCAACTGTAAACAGAATAAAACAGCAATAAAAAAAATTGCCACTAGTCAGTACTACATACTCCTTAGTCCCTAGGAGGTCTATTCGTACTTCAAAGTTAATCCAGAAAGACTTCTAAAAAAACCAGTATTTTACTAAACAAATCAAACCAAGCATATGCATTTGTACTCAACACGCTGGGAGTGCTTCAGTTTTGGAAGGCACCCACCTATACTGCAACTGTGCAACAAGAGTTGTCAAGTCCTTGCAGCTGGAGTTGTCAGGAGGGTCAGTGTGTCCCACAGGATTACAGAACAGTCTGGAGGAGGGTGGAGATGGGAGGAGGACCACCACCACCATCACCCTGGCACCACTGAGCTGCTGAGTATTGCCATGTTAAAACCCAGAAAACTTTTCTGTGCCCAGAAAAGTGTGTGCAGGTTTACTGGAAATGCTCTGCGCTCCTTGAAGGGGGGAAGTTAAGGGCACTTATCTGCCCCAGGGCTGTGGAGGCATTTTCCCTTGGAAAGGCAAGGATGGAAGTTCTCCCATTCTGTTGACCTCTGGGGTTATGGAAATTGCAGGAGATCCTAAAGAAAGTAAATCTATGGAGACAGCTGTACATGAGATTTTAAATTTATGTAAGCCAGTTTTCAAGGAAAAAAAAAAAGTTCTTTAGTAAAGGCCATTGGAGTGTGTTTTAATATATGTAGATGAAAAACCCCAAAGGGCCAGGCTTCAGTTCATCAGAAAAGTAAGGAACAGACTGAAGGCAAAAACCCAGAACCTATGTTTACGATTAATTTACTTGGATCAGTGTAGGTATGTTGGAATCTAGCATCCTCATACTGGGAACACTAAGTTGGGAATTTTATTCCCCTTTCAAGGGCATATGAAATATTCCATGTTGAGAGGCACTGAGAGTGAGAATGTTCCAAAAAGAAAATAAATTTAGTTCTAAAAAATATTAGGAAATACCTTCTGGTATAGCCTAAAAAATACTTTGAAATAAATACAGTATTCAATAGGAGACAATGAAATATTACTATTTGGCTACTTCCCCCCAATTATTTTGATCTTTAGTGTTACATACTCAGAAAACATTTTTATTATACAGTAAGAATATTAGAACAGAAAGGTACCACTGGTATCTACAGTGCAAACGTGAGCATTAAAGTGGTGTTGCCTGGGTGGCCTTTTCTGCCTGTATTTAATGCAGTCATTCCACTTAGATCTATTTCCAGAACCTGTAAAATCCCAGTGCTATGGCTAGGCAAGTGAACACTGAAGCTGTTAAAAAAACAAAACAAAGAAAGGAGATAATTAGCTGCGTGCTAAGTTGTGCCACTTTATACGCACAGGAAATTGGCTGCAAACAGATGGAAGAATGGGAATGACTCTAGAGCAGAGCCTCCTCAACTTCCTGACTTGCTGCAGGTGCACAGAACAATGCCAGAAGCCAACGGCTGCTCTCAGATGCCAGCCCCTGCATGGCAGCACTGCCGAGGTGCTGGGATGGGAGGCCCAACGCAGCAGCCTGAGGAGCCGCATTGCAGGGATGCACCGGCACTGGAGAGTGCACCACAGGCTGCAGGAGCTTCTACTGCTCTCACCCAGCTCCTGGACACTGCACTGCAGAGGTGGCTGTACCAGGTATCACATTAGACATCACAGATTTCCCACAGAGCCCAAATGACAAGGAACTGTCATACACGTGTCTGACACAACAGCAGGATATCCAAGCAGCAGCCCTGAAGCTGGACATGTTGTCCTTTGGATTTGTTACACTGCTGCTTCAATTAGTGTTAGAATAAAGCTAATTACATTTCCCTTTGAACTTATTCTCACTTCCAAATACAATGCATTACTCTGTTTTTCTCCAGCTCCTACACAGTAAAAAACTTCACTGGTTATGTATATATTGAGAAGACAGATCTCAAATGAGACTGAAATCTGTTCTGCCTGGCAGGGGAAAGTACAAGTGCTGCCACATTGAAACTATTTCTGTGGAGACGGAATGGGAGGCAGAACTGGTCACTCTCAGACCAGTCCTGAATGGCAGCAAACTTTCAGGGTAACCTAAATGTCCTCAGGAAAACTTCTGTAGCAACTCCAACATGCCAATGGCTGCTGAAGCAAGCAGAGGTACTGTCAAACTGCATAACAGATTTAGGCTTTTAATTGTTTTTAACCATGTCTATATTTCTCCTAATCCCAGTGCTGGTCACAATCCTAGTCCTACTGTGGCATGCTCCCACACCTTCTGTGTTCTCTGTCACGTTTCTTCCAGGTGGCAGGGGCAGAGAAGAGGGATCCCCTCTACCCAATCCCAGCTGTCTGCTGCTACAGCTGATCTCTTTTAGCACATACTCCCCATGAGAATTTTATACATCGATGATATAATCCCAGTACTCACCTCCCTTCCTATCACATACCTGCCAAATAACGAATGGTATCAAGTTTATTCGACTCCATGAGCGTTTTTAAGGAAGCAATTTCAGTGTCAATTTTGTTACTGATTTCTGAGATAACGCTGTTGGTGCTTGAATCCTGCAACATTAAAAGACAGCATATATCTGACAATGGTCTCCAGCCCTTTCAGCTTTGCCAAGCTGAAAGACCATACTACTAGCAACAAGAAACAAATTTTCAGCCTATCACTGCTAAGAGACCTTAGAAGGCACAGAACATTGATTAGTACAATCCAGGAAGAATACTGAACAGACAGAAACAGAAAAAGAGAAAACTCCAATGATCACAGAATGGTTTGGGTTGGAAAGGGCCTTTAAAGACCACCTAGTTCCAAACCCTGCCATGGGCAAGGACACCTTCCATTAGAGCAGGTTACTCAGAGCCCCATCCAGTCTGGCCTTGAACACTTCCAGGGATGGGGAGTCCACAACCTCTCTGGGCAAGCTGTGCCAGTGCCTCACCACCTTCATGATACAGAGTTTTGCCTCTGATATGCCAGTGCCTCCTGAAAGAGACATTCTACAGCACATAGAACAGTATTCCCACATTTTCAAAAAGGAAAGGTTTAAGCATTCACAAGGCATATCCCAAAAGGTGAGGATATGCTGAAGACGGGACATTGTGCCTCTTCAGCCTCTTAGGCTTTGTTGTCCCCTAGCAGGACTCCAGCCCTTGAACTGCTTCTGTAGGCACCTGAACCATGCCTGTGGTACAGCTTATCAGCTAACACTGGGCAAAGGGCAGCACGACAGCTCACATCCCGCTGTGCCAGCCTGTGACAAGGCACCCTGCAAGTGAGGGACGAGGCCTGCACGCCTCTCCCTGCTGACCAGAGTTCAGCGTCAATGCCACAGGCAACAAACACCTACAACAGCCCTGAGTGATACAGCCTGGCCCTTTGCTTTACCACACCCAAAGACCTAGTAACTTTCACCAGAGTTTGGGGTTTACATAACATGCAATGTGTAACCATATCCTGCTCTGCTCAATACTTACTTTTTTATGAAACTCTGTAGTTGCTTCCATCAGTTTCCTCTCTTGATCTGTAAACTGTGGATAAAAGATAAATCACAACTGTAGCAACAGAAACACAACACAGAACTAATAAGGGCATCTTCACACACCAACTTACCATATCTGTCACCCTGCTCCTTTCCAGGTTTATGTCCAGCTTGCTGTCAGCTCTGATTTTACTGGTTTCAGTCTTTAAAACAAATTAAGATTATGAAAATAGCTATTTACTCTCCCTAATAGGAGTGTCTAGTTACTTGCTGTTTACTTACCATGAGCTGCTGTTTCACTTGATCTAATTCAATTTTCATTTTCTAAGTGCAGAGGAGAAAAAAGGAGATTTTTACAAATTCAGGAAACTGTTAACCAAGTTAATCAGTCATGTAAGTGCTACCACTGCATCCCTGCAATTATTCTTCCCCAATTTTTCCTCCCAGCGGGGCAATCCTATTCTATCCTAACTAGTGTGTTCAAATGTGCAGCCATATGTAAACTGCTGGGAATTCTGCATAAAATAAAGGCAGTATTTTGTAACAATGATCATCTTACTATTCTGAGACTAAAGACAGCAGAAAAATACTGCCATCAAGTGAAAAATGCCATCAAGTAATAGCAAAACATGTCTTAATCAACATCTTAATTAAATTATTGCAAAGAAATGGCCGACTCATCTCCCTGCACTATACAGATAATGGCCAGAAACTATCAGCGTTACATTTAAATAAAATTACAGAAAATGATTCTAAGATGTGTACATTTTTTTTCCTTTACAGGATATCTGAGCAAGTGGTAACATGTGAAATATATTTTTATGCGATCTCTAAAATTGCAACGTACAAACTCTTCAACTCTGCTAGAAGTATCCAGAATTACTTTTACATTCATACTTTGTTGCACAAAAAGTAAAACCCAACATATATTGCAATTAAACTGCTTAATGAAAATATGCATTAGTACCTCATTCTCTGCTCTCAAGTTTGCAAATTCACTTTTCTCCAGGATGACCATATCTTTTCGAATGGAGTCCAAATGTGCCATTATCTGCTGTAAAGTTATTTCCTTTGAAACAATAAAACATGACATTTTTCAGTTGAACACCTTATGGCAAGTAAAAGATTTTTAGGTTGGAAATTATGAATTTAGCTATTGCAAAGCACAAAAGTGGGGAGTCTCTCTAACAAGAAAGTGACAGAAACAGACAATTTTATACCTCTTGAAAGACTCAAGAGGATTGGGTTTTGTGCGTTTTCTGTTGCTTTAATACACCAACTCTGAATTTAAGTGGAAGGCCAGAGGTATTAGTCCAAGTAGCTATGAAATGAAGTAGACTCAAAACTACAGGTGAGTCCTGCAGTCTCTTCCACTTTGAATGAAGGTTCAGTAGCCTCAGCAGCATTAATTGTTGGTCTGACTGCACCTCCTCATAAGCACTTCCATTTCTTGCCTACAAACTCTTAAAAAGCCAAAGATTTAATGGTACAAGTATCACACTGTCCTCTAAGCGTCAAAGTCTGATGGACACAAGTAAGACACTGCTAAAAATCACTGAGAAAAGCCTTCCTGGGGTTTGAACTAAAAAGTTCAATTGTGTTCAATGAAGTAATCAGGAAGCTGGGCAGGGCCTATAACCATCTTTTACAATCCCAAGTGAAACTTAGGAACACCTGGCACAGTGAGGTGTTTATAGTACCAGAGAGAGCTGCTCACTTGTGTTTTAAGATGCAAGCAGGAGGCATTACAGCTACACACAGCCTGATGTTTACCTGCTGAGCCTGGGTAACCATGTCCTTGTAGACGGTGTCCAAGCTGACGTTCGACAGGGTTATCAGCACCGACACGATGGTCTGCGCCTGCTCCTTCCCAAAGCCTGTGGGACAAGCGAAGGGTGACACATTCAAAATCTGGATGCAGAGCAAGAGGTACATAACAGCCTGGGGCACTCTAGTGCCACACCTAACCACAGTGGCACGTGGGGATTCATGCCCTGACTGACAGTTTTTTGCCTAGAAAAAACACAGAGTTAATGGTGCAAGAATTTGAAGCACATTAACTTTTAATATACTGGAAGTCTACATATACAGCTGCCAGAAAGACAAAATTTCTTTGTACCAGATCTAACCATTCATGCACCTTAAAAATAATTTAGCAAAACTTTTCTTCATAATCAACTTTCACAAATTCTGTTAAAAACAAACTTACCTCAACCTACAAATTGTGCATGCTATTGAATACAAGTAATTCTGTATATATTGAAAATGTCCTGCACAGATATAAACACATGCAAAACTGATTGTAAAATTGCTTCATCCATTGCCTGTAGAATGAATTCAAACTGGGATTTTTGCTTTCTGATGATAAAAAGTACACTTTGTCCATAGCTCGGTGTGCTTCTGAAGTGTTCAAGATACTGTGTGGTGAATAATGGGAAAAAAATTTGCTCTCATTTTAGCCATAGCTAGTCAAATACTGAGAGCTTTTGCCCTAAAGATTTATTTCCAGCAATCTGACTGATGAGTTGTGTTTCAACTAGCCCATTTTATAAAGTGGGCTAAATTAACACTGAAAAATGCTTTCAAAGGCAAATTATGTAGAGAACTATGCCACTGCTCCCTTCTAAAATACCGGTACTGTCAAGCTGCACCAGCGGTTTACATGTCTAAAAAAGCTACACATGCTTTATCTTTCTTCCACTAAGAGGTGTTACAGTATTGCTTTAGTTTCTCTAAATTTTCAGGCTTACTTAAGCTCTTGCCAATTCCTTATTTTGCTCTTTCTCCATAGCAAGAAATGTCTGTGTTTTGAGAAAGTTTAGAAAATGTGGAAAAACTTATATAAGCAAGAGAGTGGAGCCTGAAAGCTGCCTAAAGCTTGGGAAAAACTAAAATGGCTCTCTTGTTTTTGTGGTGTTTACAGGTTTTACCTATAGATACCTTCCACTGTGGTACTGAAGTGTTTGTAGAAGTTATGGAAAAAATTAAATTGAGTAACAACCAGCACCAGACAGACTTCACTCCACAGGCTCTAAAGGAACTTGAAATAGCTGCATCAGTCCTTGGGACAAGTAATGTTTCAAGCCTACCTTGGTTACCCATAGATTGGAAAATAACAAAGCCAGGTTTTAAAAACAGTTCTAGAGAGATGAAGGGAACTACAGGCTGTCAAATCTGACAGGCATGAAAAAAATCAACACTGTTAGCAGACTATTGTGTGTCTTTTAACTACTAAGACATAATATTATTCTTAGACCCAAATAATGGAAAAAATCCTAACCTCTGACTGTACAAAGTTGCTGTTGGCACTTGGGATGTTAAAAGACAGTTGCTGATGAAGACATCAGCTCAGTACTTAGTAGGGATCAATAAAGCAAACCAAACCCTTCCGAGTTACTAGGATAAGGAACAGAGAACAAAACTGACATAACAATACTCTTCAAATCCATAGGACATTCAGTTGTCAAGTAATGCCATCACTGTTACCTGAAAATGTGACATGGAATGGAATGTGACAGAAGCAGAAAATATTAACAGAAGGGCATTGTGAATGATCAAAAATATGGAAAAAGCTACTGCGTAAGAAAAAATGTAACAAGCTAGGATTCTTCTGTTTGGAAAGGAATGATGGGGGAATATGACAGAAGTTTGCATAACAGTGATGTGGGAGAGTAAATGTTCACTCCCTCTTCCCATAAAAGAGCTGAGTGGGCATCAAATTCACCTCACAGACACCAGATTCTGCATAAATAAAAGATGTGGATGTCTGAAATTCCATGAGAAAGAAGGTTTTGCGTACTAATCAGTTTATAGTGGCTCAGGGACCAAATAAACTTGTGAAAAGATTCCCACTACTAAAGAGTTACTAAAAGGTTACTAAAACTCACACCTGACTCCAAATACTTCCAGGGAAACAGAAACTGGATATTTAGAAAGTACAAGGGGATGTGTGACACACATCTGCCCTGCTTTAACACTCTTCTGCAGGTTCTGACTCACAGGTGCTGTCAGGAAGACAGAAGCCAGGGCTACATGGACCCTTCAGCCAGTCACCCTCACCACTGAGGATGTATCACAGCACCTGCTGCTGAAAATAGCTCTAATTAGAAAAATAAACCTTTCAGTTACTACTAGCAGACTAGTAGAAGGAATTCCTATTAAAGCTTCATTTTGTCTATGAAAGTCTGTAATTGTTACTGTTATTTACATTTGCTAACTGTGTGATGTTCCTCAGCTGGAAGACACTGTATACACTTACCTACAGCTCCAAGTGAGGTAAATCTCATGTAAGAGTTATTTGTATGGCACAGCATCAGAGGCCTCTCCTTCACCAGCCTCCTCCAGAGGCTGCCACAACTTTACACCACCAAATACTGGTACTCTGGGGAAACTGACAGCACTCAAAGTTACAGTACTTAATATTAAAAGTTTCCCTTTGAATTATTTATCAGATATCACTTACCATGGGCTTCCAGATCCTGCACTAAAGCATGGGTATCAAAAGTCACCTTCCTCTGCTCCAGGGGAGTGATATCAACTCTTCTGACATCATATGACTTCCTAATGACCGTGGCAGCAAAACCTGGAAGTAACAAAACATGCCTGAAACTTAACTTGACTGGCTGATCATGCCAGTCTAATTTTAATTACTTTCATCACAGAAAAGCTGCATGGATGTTGCAACAAAACGCTGGGTTACAGCACACACCAGAAACCACCAATCCCTTTTCCACAGGAAATTTTCACCAACCAGGACTTGTAGATCCATCTTAAGTGCACTCCTGTAACTGTGCAAGAGATAAGGATCCTGATGCAACAAAATAAACAGCCAATTGTTTTATAATATTTGGGAAACATCAGTTAAACAATTTTCTTACATTTAAAACACTGAACGACTTCATGCAATTAAACATTCATTACTATTTTAGTTACACTCTGAGCCTTAATTCCAACAGATTTTTATTTTATCGTAGATGCACAGAATGGCTTGGGTTGGAGGGGACCACAAAGATCATCTACTCTCAATCCCCCTGCCATGGGCAAGAACACCTTCCACTGGACCAGACTGCTCAGAGCCCCATCCAGCCTGGTCTTGAACACTTCCAGGGACTGGGGCATCCACAACTTCTCTGGGCAACCTGTGCCAGTGCCTCAACACCCTCACAGTAAAGAATTTCTTCCTTATATCTAATCCAAATCTTCCATTTTCACAGAATTCCTCAATCACATCTCTATACATTTTCTTCTAGCATTATGCTTTTCAGGAAGGAGAGTGGCCTGTGTGAAGATAAAGCTACAAATTCAAATTTTTTTAGAAATCTATGCAATTCTAACTTTCATGATGAATTTACTGGTTCACCAGGAAAGCAACTGGGCAACAACACAATACAATGTTTGCACTCAACACCTCAGAGATGAGTATTAGTTAAAGATAGTGCATTCCCACAAGATGTTTCACTGCTTCTCCTGCTTTTATTTCAAGCATATTGCTCTTCACCTTATCTTTGGGCAGCTTTGCATATAACAGATTCTGTTTTGAGAGATTCTCTGTTATTTAAGCAGTCCTGTTATGTCTTAATCCATTCTGATTTGAAACCTTATGCACTGCTGGCTCTCTGCCTTAAGCAAATTGTTTTGGATCTTATCTAGACCTTTACTCAAAAGCTCTATATAATTTAAACAACAGGGAATTTATGCTGTGCCACTACAAGATATGTGCTACCTTACAAGTACTATAGAGATCTGGCTATAACTAAACCAGCCACAGCGCTCAAATTAATGACTGTAATAGAGTTAAGATACACCGAATGCTACATACAAGTAACGAAAAATTATTCTATACATTCGTCTTCGTGGAGCTCTAACAGCTTCTAAACACACAGTCCCTGTCCTCTAAACGGACTAGGGAATTTTTAAATTGGGTTGAAGAGCCACATTGCAGATACACTGTCTCAGGAAAGCTGATATTACAGCTCTGGTTGCCTCGCCACGCTGCTCTTGTCCCCACTGCTCCACTCCTGCAGTCTCGGCGGGATGCTCCTCCCCCAGCCCAGGGCTGGGACAATCACCGCTGCTCCTGCCGTCCCGAACACCCCCTGACAGCCCCATACGCCGCTCACCCGGCTGCTCCCGCCCGTGTCACTCACCCCTTGTTCCAGCCCCGAGGGAAGGCGCTCAGCGCTCCCTCACACAGCGCCTCAGGGACGGGCCCCGCGGCCGCTCCCGGACACCGAGCGCGGCCAGCGCCCTGGGCAGCCCCAGCGCCGCTCACACAGCCGGGCCGGGCTCACCCCAC
>VZRZ01008462.1:613015-636812 GCA_013398175.1 Climacteris rufus | reverse complement strand
GCCGGAGGCGGCGGCGCAGCGCCCCCGTGCGGACGGGAGGAGCCCAGCGCTCCGGCCGCCACGTTCGCCCTTGGCCTGCGCCGAACAGCGGGAAGCGATCGTAAAGATCACCTAGTTCCAACCCCCCTGACATGGTAGGGACACTTTCCACTAGACCAGATTGCTCAAAGCCCCATCCAACGGCGCCTTGCACACTTCCAGGAATGGAACATCCACGGCTTCTCTGGGCAACCTTTGCCAGTGACTCGACCCCCTCATGGTAAAGAATTTCTTCCTAATATCTAATCTAAACCTACCCTCTTTCAGTTGCCCCATGTCCTGTCACTATTTTCCCGTTTAANCCAACGGCGCCTTGAACACTTCCAGGGATGGAGCATCCACGGCTTCTCTGGGCAACCTTTGCCAGTGACTCGACCCCCTCATGGTAAAGAATTTCTTCCTAATATCTAATCTAAACCTACCCTCTTTCAGTTGCCCCATGTCCTGTCACTATTTTCCCGTTTAAAAAGTCCCTCTCCTTTGTTTTCATAAGCCCCCACAAGGTTCTGGAAGGCCGCAGTGGGGTTTGCGCTGAAGCCTTCTCCAGGCTGAACGCGCCCATCTCTCTCAGCCTGTCTTTGTAGGAGGGATGCTCCAGCTCTTTGATCATCTTTGTGGCCTCCCCTGGACTTGCTACAACACGTCCACATCTTTCTTGTGTTGGGGACCCAGAGCTGGACACAGCACTCCAGGGCAGAGCAGGGGAGCAGTCCCCTCCCTCGCCCTGCTGCCCACGCTGCTTTGGATGCAGCCCCAACACGGTTGGGTCTCTGGGCTGTGAGCACAGGTCGCCACGTTATGTTCAGCTTTTCACACGTGAGAACCCACAAGTCCTTCTCATCAGAGCTGCTCTAAATGAGTTCCTCTCCCAGTCTGCACTAATGTCTGGGATTGCCCCCACCCAGGTGCAGCACCTTGCACTTGTTGAACTTCATGAGGTTCTCGTGGGCCCACGATTCAACGACTCCTGTGTTGCCAACATACAGACATTAGAAACAAACCCCAACAATAGCAACGACGAGATGTCGCTAAGGGAGAAGAGCCGCAGATCCGCGCCCTCTCTGCAGGGATGTTATTGTTCAACTCTGACAGCGTCACACTCATTCTCAGGATGGCAATTGCTCCTTGAGCAGCACACAGTCCTTTCCATGCACAAAGGCTTCCCTGGCAGGGCAGAGAGGCTGACTGCCCCAGGGTGCTGATTTTCTACTTCAGACAAACAGCGAGATGGCAAGCTGGCTGTTTGGAAGCTCTAATTTCTGTCAGCCGGAACCAGGAGCTGAACTCAGTTTCAGCAATGCAGAGAGCTGCTCTGGGGATCAGGAGAGCTGTCCCAGTTTGCCGTAGGAGGGCAGCAGCCTACAGCCAGACAGGCTGGCGTCGGCACTGCCTATCCTGATCAGCTCACCCTTCCGCTCTGTTTTGTTCTCGTTTGTACACATTCCATGGGGAACAGCTGTTCCTATGCTCTCAGCTGGGCGTTCTACAGCTTTTGCACGCACACAAGTCACACAGCTCTACACTGTCAGTCCATCCGTCTGGGTGAGGGTCTGCATCAGGGACTACCTCGTGCTGCCATACTCTCTGCAAGGATGCTGTAGGGTGGAAGACCCTCTGAAACAGATGAAAATGGGGAAGGCAAGTGGATGTGGCCCCCCAAGAGAAAAGTGTTGAAACCGATGCAGTGGTTGGAATAAGGGAAAATAACAAGACAACATCCTCTGCTTGGTGTTGAGACCATCCACCTATCATCCCCATGCCAGCACACACCTGCACACCCCCCTCCCAGATCTGTTCTTCTTCAGTTCATGGGGTTAGAGGGGAGTATTGCTGGGAAGCAGAGGTGTCTCTGATCCTGCCCTTACCACACTGCTGAGACAAAGCCAAAGTGCAAGACACAGCTTGGGAGGCAAAGGTGAGCGAAGTCCAACAGCCTGGAGTAGGACAGAAGACAGCTGGTGTCTAGAAGATAGTGGCTATTAAACATAGTTTTGTTCTCTAATAATTTCAATTTGGGATTGTGTATATTTAGGAGCATGAGACCTCTGCAGTGTTTCCTTTCCTTTGTTACTCAGGTGAACGTGTTGTGCTCTGACCCTCTCCCGTGTGACAAAGCAGGGCTGTACGACTGCTGGCTGTTCAGTGGGCTTTGTGCTTCAGCATTATGGTAGCAAACATCTGCCAGGATTTCACTCTCGTTTGCCAAAGGTACCTTGCAGGCAGGAGGTTGTAACCCAGCAGCTCTCCAGAGTTACTTAAGCTCTTTATGGGAAACTCAGAAAAAAGGACTGGTGCGTTCCACTCAGTTTGGAACTGGTGGAGCTTAGGAGCTTAACTGTGCTTCACAAATACATTGAGACAAAGTGCAGGCAGCAGGCGAATAATTCCAGTGCAGATCAACAACAATAAAATAGATTCTGTATTCCTCATACAAAGGGATTCACTGAGCCACGCATTCTGGAAAGCTTTCTTCCTCCAGAGGTACATATCACAGTTTGCTTCCCAGCTAGATAAGTGCATTTGCACCAAATTAGATTACTTTCCAAATAAACATGCAGGGTGGGGCACAGGAGCCTGGGGTAGGATAGGTCAGTGCTCTGTGTGATTAATTTAGTTACATCAGACGCAGATAAATCTCACCAAATTAAATTCAGATGGAGTATGGGCTGTGGACAGACAGACTTTGTAGCTGTGGTTGACACAGTGTTGATTTTCATCCTTGTCAGTGTCTTGAATGACATTGAGACCCCCGTGGGAAGGAATAATAGGAGAATGATCGCAGATGTATTTGATTAAATCTTGTCTAAGTCAGTGAGGTGCCCACAGTCGATGGAACCATGCTGACTTGTATCAGCAGAAGCTACTGCTCATTGTTTGTAAACCTGTAGTACTGAAGGGCCCAAATCCTGTGTCAGCATTTTACTCATCTCAGTATGTAGACTCTGTGTGCAGATGAAGGCAATACAATTCTAGTGTGGAAATTAGTTAGGGAAAGAAGATTTTAGTGCTGTGTTGCCTGATGCGCCTCTTGGCCCTTCTGAATCTTTCTGAATTACCCTCCTCTGCCCTTCATAGAACTGCCATCCACCATCTGTGATACTTCAGTGTCAGATCCACCCCTTGATCATGAGCCCATCTGTGTGTTGCATCTCTCCCTACATGTCCTGATGTTTCATAGGCTCACCAAGCTACGAATAACTGACCCTGACATTCCCTGTCTAGGTCACTCCAGTAATCCAGATGGGTTCTGCTTCCTTGTAATCTGATGATGTTGGTGTATGCTGTGCACCAGTGTCCAAGAAAGCCTTCTGCTCCTGTGGATCACGTGCCAGGCCATCAAGTCAAGGGTGCTTTGTAGCAGTGGTCTTCCTTGCGGGCCATGTGTGTGGGATTATAGATTTGAGGTGGGCACATTGTTCCATTTCATCCTCCTGGTTGTGCAGGAGGAACCACAGGCTGACATGGTATGCCCTGCATCCCTCTTTCCCTCTGGCAGGATGAAGCAAACTCTGTGGGGCATCTCTGGCAGTTAGAACCTAGATGCGTGGTCAGGGGGAGGAGGGGATGTTTTCTTTGAGACCCTGGAGCCATTGGAGCAGTCACTTTGCAGTTAGTGGTTCAGAGTCTGTCCAGTGCACCAGCCCCACGGTGCTGGCATACAACACTGGTGAGTTATGTACACCTGCAGATGGACTGGGTGCAGTTCCACCACCTCTACTTCCCTCAGGTGTTGGGTGCCTTTTTCAGTGGCAGTCTCCTTGCCCAGGCATCATACCAAGTGGTCCTTGAGGGGGTGACTGACTTCCATTGTCAACAGGAACCATATCTGAAGGTTGTGGCTTCCACTTACCTTGCCAATCCCAGTGTCCTTATTTAGTGATCCCAGCTGCCTGGCTTGCTGGATAACTCCTGACAGCAGACTGCAATATCCTGACATTGGAGCAACCAGGCAGCAATCCGCACACCTGGCTTGTGGATGTCTTTTTTCCACAGATCTTGTAGCACCTTTAGAATCTGGGGTTTAGGGCCTGAGTGATTTTCCCCTCCTTGGTGACTTTGTAACTTCCTCATCCTGACTTCTCTGATGGTGCTGGGCTGAGGCTCAGTTGGCACAGGCCAAGCCCCCAAACTTTGCCCGAACTCATTGGGTGTCATTGGGTTAGGCAAGGCACCTTCCTTCAAGTGGTGTGCTAGTTCAATAGGTTTATATGCCTGCTAAAGTGTAAAATATTAGGCTATCAAAGGTCATAACTGCTCTAGGCACCTCCCCAAATCCTCCCACAAACCTTCCAGCACCAAGTAAGCACCTCGGTCACATTTCTTTGTCACCTCACCAACAAGTTGTTTACTCCTGTGCCAGGACCAAGCCAGGTTCCACACACCCAACAGCAAGCCAACGATGTTAGAGAACGTGATCAAGCACCATGCATGATGATGTACAAGGAACTTGGGAGCCCATGCAGAAGAGCTGGACACATTTATCAGGACACTTTCAGCACAGGAGCTTGCCAGTTAACAATCCCTTAATTGCTTATGGCATGCTCAAACCAAACCTGTTATCTCCAGCCCCATGCTGCACTTGGAAAAGACTGTTGTGGGTTGACCCTGGCTTACAGATAGATCCCTACCCTGTTGCTTTATCACTCCTTCCCTCTGGTGGGCAAATGTTCTGCCACTTCTTAGCAAGGAGGATCTCAGCTTTCATTGAGAGGACAAATGCCATAACTAGAAACAGCATCACAATCATAGAACCACAGAATGGCTTGGTTGGGAGGGTTGGAAGGAACCTTAAAGACCATCTAGTTCCAAATCCCCTGCCATGGACAGGGACGCCTTCCACTAGACCAAGTTGCTCAGAGCCCCATCCAACTTGGCCTTAAACACTTCCAGGGATGGGCATCCACAGCTTCTCAGGGCAAATGTGACAGTGCTTTACCATCCTCACAGTGAAGAATTTCTTCTTAACATGCTCCTTCTTCCTCCTTCTTCTGAACATTTATTGCTAAGCATGATGTCATATGGTATGGAATATCCCTGTTGTCAGCTGGAATCAGCTGTCCTGGCTGGGTCCCCTCTCAACCTATTGTCAACCCCCAGCCAAGTTGCTGGATGAGATGGGCAGAGGAGGAAAGACAGAAAAATACAGTCTTGATGCATTGTAGGCTTTGCTCGGCAATAGCCAAAATATTGTTATGTTACCAACAATGTTTCAGCCACAGCTCTGAAGCATAGCTCCACGTGGGCTGTTAGGAAAAAAGGTAACTCCATCCCAGCCAGACTCAGTACACCTGTCTAGCAACAGTCCTGAAGGACACAGATGTACTGGAGAAGCTGGCACCACTTCATAAACAAGTTCATAAAAGTCACTGTGATCTTATTTACAAGTTATTATGGAAAGGGCTGACAGCTCCCAGAGAGACAGTCTCTCATGACTCCTGAAGTTGTTCAGAAATTCTGATGGAGTCCAAAATACATTGCCTTAGGTTACACTGTGGGGTTTTAATGTTCTGAGACCACATAGACACTGATGCATTTCCACATAGGCATGAACAGCACCCACTCAACCCCAGTGCTCTGTATCATGGGAACAGCTTGCAAAGCATTGTTTTCACAGATCTTCTTGCTTGAATAGGTTATACATGAAGTAAGAGCTTTTTGTGAAGCGGGCAAGTGTTTATGAGCCGGGAAACAGAGCAAATATATTTCTTTGCAAGTTAATGTAAATCCAGCTGGGATGTTAAAAAATTTAAGAGATGAGCTTCAGAAAGGTACAGTGCTTGCTTCAAGACAAGTGGAGACATGGCAACATCTCCACTTAGAGCTCCCTCACACGCAGAGGGTACAGTCATCCTGGCTTGGCGAGGTTGTGTCAAGGGAGACATGTCACTGTAGCAGCTGCTCATTTCTAGATGCTCATTTCATCCATCTGCCCTGCAACCCATCGTGCTGTTAACTACATTTGCCTGTGAGGACATTTGTCTTCTCAGCAATTCTGTAATGGTTAGACACGCTACAGCCAACTGCTAAATGCCACAGAGCTTCAGAAATGACTGCAGCAGTCATATGGGCCATTGCATAATGGAGTTAGGTGAGGTCATTTTTCTCCCCTGTTCCAGGTACCACAGTTTACACTGAGGAGTTCTGTCATCTCACACAAAACTTAATTAAACAGGAAGTGTCTAAACCTCCAAAATAAGAGAGCCCACGCCTGACCTTCAGTCCCCAGGAGCCACTTTTGCTCAGTAGATAGCTGAATGACGGAGTTTCTGACTTTATGATACAAACACACACACATTGAGGTAAATTCCATTCCCATTAGTATGGCTATAAATTAGGAGTGGGTTTGCTGCAAAACTGTCAGACTGATTTGGCAGCAACCTCCAAAGTGCTTCATGGTGGTTGAAAATCAGTTGAAACCAAGTCTGTGCTGATGTCATTCAAGTTCTGATCATTTTCCCCAACAGGAAATTTGTCCCCTTTTTTGTTACCATACATGAATAAAAATTCTTTTGTTCCTGGCCACGAGCACACAAACCAGGTGAACAAAGGCTTTCTGCATTGGTGATCTCCAGCTTGGTTTGCTACAGGGATTGTAAATGGGGATGAATAAGCAAATGCTACAGACTTGGATTTTATTCTACTAAAGAAACAGAAGTTCCTTGCTCCAGTGTTACTCTGATTCCTCAGCAATCAATCCAATTTAAGGATATAACACTCCTTTTCAACAGCTTTAATGACTTTAGGTAACAAATACACAGAAAATGACATGAATTTCCCTGACAATGTTGTTATACCTTTTCTCATGCTAAGGGCATTAGGTTTGTCCTAACAAAGGCTAAGATTTATAGGAGCAAGTTACAAGGCTTTTTAATAATCAGGTTTTGGCTTCAGCTTCCCTGTCCAGGCCAAATGGAAATTTAAGTATTAGAAACTCAAATGTACAGTCAACTGCCCTTTCCAGTTTGCAATCTCAACTCCTTCTGAAATGAAAAAAGATACAGATTTTGGAGTTGTGGAAGGGCTTGAAGCTATGAAGCACCTAGTAACTGCTGTCTCAATGTACAGGATACATGAATAAGTTATTTTGAGAGAGGTGCACAGCAAACTCCTATCAACACCACCTATGTGTGTCCACAGACACGAGGAACCCATCCAACCATGAAGAAACAGGCCTCCCCAGCCACTAGTTCAAGGTCAGAGCTGCATCAGAGTTTCAAATTTCCTTAAGATACCTCTGTTCCCTTCCTCAGAAATGAAATGCTTCCCAGTATGTACAGGTAATATGCAAAACTGAACTCTCTCCTACCCCAAGAGACACTTGTAATTAAAACTTACATAAGATGTTCAAGGTGTTCATCATTTGAGATCTTGGAGTTGAGGTTGGATGGGGCTTTGAGCAACCTGGTCTAATGAAAGGTGTCCCTGCCCATGGCAGGGCTGTTGGATTAGGTGATCTTTAAAGGTCCCTTCCAACCGAAACCATTTTGTGATTCAATGATAAACCTCCCAGTTTGATGTAGAAAGACAATTTCTTCTAAAGAAATGTTAGATGGATCATCAGTTCAAGCCTATGCCTATGAGAGGGAATTTGATGCTCAAGATTGTCGCCGTAACGACATGAAAGAAGGAGACCAGGACACCTGTTAGGAGAGTAAGGAGCAACTGCCAGGTGAGACCTGCCCTGTTTATTTTATATGCATTTTAGAAATCACTGTCCATTGGAGGGGAGAGCTTGTCGTCCCTCAATCACAGTGGTCAAAGGAAATGTCCATCAAACTTCTGTGCTCAGAAGCAAGGAATGTAAACAATAAGATACTGTTACAATAACATGGCTATGTTTACATACAAGTATGTGAGAAACTAGTTACAAAAGAATGACAACATCCAGAACTGCAAAAGTCAGGGCAACACAAGATCAAAAGCAAAAAAGGTCAGATAAGGGAATTCCAACAGAAAGCTGATTTGGGGCGGCCTTGAGGTGGCTTTCAGACTCCTTTGCATAAACTCAGAACTTTGGGCATGGCTTTACACAATAGATGAGGTCTTTTGTCAGGAGTAGAGTGGAAACACTGCTATGTATTGTCGTACCATTTACAGAGTGAACAACTGAGGAAACAAGGGCATGACACAACAGTCTGTAGTTGCTCTGTGGCAAAGAGGAGAGTATCACAGAGGCCTTCTGGGTCCAGTGCCAGGGTCTAGTCACTTCATGGTATCATATCATTTTCCTTATTAGAACTTAATCATTTGTGCTGA
Source organism: Climacteris rufus (assembly GCA_013398175.1). Classification (NCBI taxonomy): domain Eukaryota; kingdom Metazoa; phylum Chordata; class Aves; order Passeriformes; family Climacteridae; genus Climacteris; species Climacteris rufus. The sequence goes on along the minus strand of VZRZ01008462.1, from coordinate 628,517 downwards.
AGTATTCCAGATTGGAAAATCTGTTTGTGGGTGAATTTGAAAACTTAGGGCAGAACATTTTTGATCTTTCTGAGTAGGCAGCTCTGGTACTCCCACACCTTGAAGAAACATAGGAATTTTGTCAAGGCAGTTTCTTGGGTCAAGCCTTTTGCTTTTTCCTTTATATATTATAACAAAGAATTTAGAGTAATCTGCAAGTTGATCCGAGTTCTGCAAGTGGAGGGGTTAACCCACACTTCTGTGAACCACAGAGATACATACTTAAGCACTGAATGAACAGAGGTCTTTAGGAAAATACCATGTGATCTTGTTGTTTGGAGCTGAATCATAACACATACACAACATGAGCAGGGTAACCTTAAATCTGGCATTATGGTCCTTGCATATGCTTGGTTCTGAAGTTTTAATAGCCTATGTGTAACATAATATTTATCTGTGTCTGTGTCTATAGACACAATATATGTGTTTAAGCTTTGCTATGGAAAAGCATCCAACCTGTGTTTCAGTAGCAACTGGAAATTACACAGAATGGTGAAATAAAGCTGCAGAAAGGACTGTTTTGGTCTATTATTTCTGTTCTGATTCCTTTTTCCTTTTCCTCCTTTGCCTTAGTCAAAACTGTTGACCCAGGATCATGCCTCAGAGCTAAAGCAATCCCAGGGGGAATTTCTGAAATATTCAAAAGGAGGGCAAAAAAGCAATTTTTCTTTATTCTGCTATGATTATAGATGTTCTGTGCCAGGTCTTGTCCCTCCTGTAGGCTCAGAAACATTACTTAAACAACCTAATTGATGAACACCAATTAACAGGCATAGGTAAACTAGCATTAGTGTGCCAGCCTCTCCATGCATGAGATGAATCACCCCCTGGAACAGACCCAACCTAGAAATTGTGCTGCTCTGAGAGTTGTAATAAAATTATTTGAGTTTCCACACTGTACAGTAACTCTTCGTCTCAGTGCAGATATGTGGACATGGCTAGCAGCAACAATCCTGCTTGTAATAGGATTAAATTAAGGAGTAATAGGATTAAGTTAAGGAATGGCAATTGAAGCTTCTATAATAAATTTCCTGATGATGAGACTCAAATAACCTGACAAGTAAAGCTTATCACCTGACATTGAATCACTTAAGAAATATACAGTACAGAAATTTGATATGAGCAGGGATTAAATCCAATGCCTCTTCTCCATCTCAGAGCTTTAATGACTCCTGTCTTATTTGCAGTCTCGTGTAATTTGGCATGAAGAAAACAATTAAAAAGAACAAAATCTTTTGTGAGTTTACTTTTATCAATCGCCCCCCTGGAGAAAAGGTGGGCTTCTCCTGTTGTTGACTCTGAACAAAATGATCGTGAGTTGAAAGAGAGGTTGGGAGCAAAGCCTAGTCCAAATGTTTGTGTGAATCACTCACATTTGCAAAGGAAGAGGTCCTAAACTTCTAAGGATTTCAGGCAATTCTATAAACCTACTTTCAACTAAGGCAAATCCTTTTTATTTGTTTCAAATGCCTTTGAAATACCTTTAGTTATTTGCATGTTGCTTCCTTGAAAACCAGAAAAGGTACATGTGTGTGTGTGTATGATTCATCTGAAAAAATGTATTTTAAAGACTTTAAAACTGGCTGTTGTCATATTCCTGGTACAGAGATAGTATTTTGTTACTATTGGCATTACAGAAGTTCCTGTAGCTGGCAAAATACTTACTCAGGAAAAGGTTAATCTGAGTCTAGGTTTGCAAGTCATAAATCAGAATTGTACCCAGCTGGCAGTACATGGGATAGTTTCCTCCTGTCTCCAACTTTATCCATAGAGGAGCTCAAGGTTTGTCTTGCAGACTTCCTTTGTCCTCAGAAACACCTGGAGAGCAAGATAAAATACAGGGTACATCCTCATCTACTCACCATACTGTCTGCTTTGCATATGGGTAGGTTGGCAGCCTGCATCCCACATAAAGCCTGGGGCACTTATGGGCACTTAAACGATGAGGAAGGATGACCATGGGCCTTCACTCATAAGTAGACCAGGTTAAACCTTTTATTTTTTTTCAGAATGCACTCAAAACTGATACTTGAGAGTGAATTTCATACTGGAATAGTTTGGATTCAAGAAGGGCATGGGCTGAGATGATCAGTTAGACAAAGATAGGGTGGTTATGTGGCTTGAACTGAAATATCTTAAAACCTGTACCAGTATCTTAACCAGAGAGCCTATTTCCTTTTTGAATAGCTAGGATTTTATTCACCAGGGCCAGGAATCACATTATTGAATAGCAGATGTATAAGTGGAACCTACTACAGTTTTTACTAGCTTAAAGCCATGATTTTTTGCTTCCTTTAAATTCGGTTGGTGATGCAAAGGAGCGTAGACTTAGACCAGCTATAACTTCCTTCTTTTCTACTTTCTCTCTCTTTTTGTGAGGAAATGAAGGCCCTCTCCTTTTGTAGGCTGAAATTATCATCTGCCTTCTTCAGGAAGTCTTTTCACACTGGGACAGGCATGTGGACATTGTTGTTTCTAGCAATGCATTTCTGAGGCTGGACATGATGGCCACTGTCTTGTCCTTGGTCAGATCAGCTACACAGAAGGTTCAGTTCTGATTGGGATCAGCAGCAGCAGGGAGGCAGCTTTGGGAGACAGTGAGCAATCCAAATGAATGTGGTGAACTTCCTGCTGCTGTTGTAGTGTCAAACATTGCTTCATTTGCCCCTCTGTTAGGCATAGATAATAAGTTTGAATAGTAGATGTAACATGGGCAAAACTGATTAAAAATGTCCCTTTTCCCAAAAGTTCCTGGTACCTTCTTGGTCTCTGAGAGCAGTATATCAGCAGAGCCCTGTCTGCTTGATAAACAGAACTAATATTATTTCAATTTATGTCAACCCAAGACCAATTATGAGTGTTCTAGCTTTGCAGATATGAAGTCCGGGTAAGTAACTATCTTGAATCAGAGATCTGTAAGTGTTGCATCATAAAACAATTTCCTAAGTCACCGATACCTACTAAATTTGAACAGCTTCTTTTTGCTGCCAAGCAAATCCAGGAAGGTAACATGGCAAGGCAGTGGAGCGAGAGAAAAATCAATTTTCATTTAACTCTGGTGGGAGTTAACTGGAGTGTGAAAATTTGGTGGTCAATTCCTGCTATAGAAGGAAACTGTTCTTGTTGTCCTGAGGGGCAGAATTGTGGAAACAGCTGATTTTTTGTATTCATGGTCAGAGTGAAAAATCACTAAAATTAATTTATTTGGGTTTGATCGAAAGCAAAAAGACAAACAACAACCTAACAGTAAAACTAAACAGATTTCATATCAATTGGAGCAGTTAAATATTTTTTTTTAACAGTTGAGAAAATACATTTAGGAATGGGCTCAGAAACTTTGTTTCTGTAAAAAAAAATTCCAAGTGTTCCATTGAAAATAAAAAGGTGGAAACAGGATTTGACACTTTTAGTTACTGAGACTATCTTAATTCATAATTTATGACAGACTGTCTGATCAAAATATTTCATGCTACTCTGCTCAAGTCTGTAGTGGAGCTACAAGCTGCACAGGGACAGGTTTCTATATGTCAGAGCAGGCACTGCTAAACAATCCTTCCACCCCACATGACAAAAAAGAAAATGCCCATGCAAGTGGAAGCTGCAGTACAAAGGAGACAGGCCTAGAAAAGATGAACGAGCACTGTCAGCGTGATGCTTTCCTCGTGATGTGTGTAGTCATGAAGAGCAAGTCTGTCCCAGGGTTGTCGGGTTTTGCCTATGTGTTTAAAGTGAGCTGATGTGGATGGAGGGGCTCTCCTGGGTGTGGGGGGCTCTGGCTTGTGCTGTGCTGCATGAACCCCTAACATGAGCCAGCTGACCGTAGTGGAGTCTGCCAGCCTGCCAGTTCTCTGCCTGTGTGGTTCACAAGGGCTCTTCCTTCCAATGGGGAGGACTTTGTATTTGTCCTTGTTGAATTTCAAGAGACTCCTGTTTTGCTTTCCCTCAGCCCGTCTGAGTCCCTCAGAACAGAAGTCCTGTTTCATTTTGATTTTGTCCCCAGTGTGGTGAAAAGAGAAAGCAGATGAAGAAATAGAGATGATTTTGCTTCTGCTTCTCCCTTTTGTTCCTTGAGCTGCAAAGAGGTTCCTTTTGGGGACAAAATCTAGAAGCATTTACTAAAAAGGTGTAATTCAGAAGAAAACTGATCAGTAAGCTCCACTTGAGTAAGCAGGTAAGCAACAATAAATCTATGGACAGGAAAAAAAGGATGCAAAATTTTAAAAATCTTTCATTGAATGTAACCCAACATTAACGCTCTCTAAAAATATTTAATTTATGAAATACTTTTTTTAGAAAACGTAATCCAAACGTTGCGGACATTTGGACCCAAGCCTGTTTCCTGTGGTCAGAATGAGAGCAAAGCTGTGCAGCGCCCAGATGAGATCAATGTTCCTGATGCATTTTGATACAGAATTATGTTGAACTGGCCAACCAAATAAAAGCAGGGAGCTATGACTTCAAAACCCATAAGTCTGGCTAATTTTAACAGCCTAACACAAGCATGCAATTGGTCTTCCATGAAGATATGCTGGTGCTTACTAATCATCTCATTCTTGGGATGTCTGACCTTGGGCAGTGGCTGCTCCAAACTGGCTATAAAATGGGTGCTGTCTAGAATGAATGGAACTCAGTCACATTTGATGAGATAAATTATGGCATAACAGTGTTCTGCTCCTAAAATTGGAAAGACTGGCATTTTGCAGTAGGGAACATGAGTTGCATCTTTTTTCCAATGCAATCACTTTGTGACAAATGAGTGCCAACTTGAATCAGTAAAGAAGAATCAGTAAAATCCATTCACAAAGAGCTCCAATGAAGGTGTTATTGCATATGAGAGGAGAAAATGCCATGCTCATTGACCAGAAGATCTACTTCTTTCTATTGGAACAAAAAGTGTTACCAAAGAAGAACTTCTCCCTATTCCCACAAGCCTTGTGTTCTCAGATCTTATCAAGATAAGATCTGTGTTCTCAGATTTTATCAAGATAAATAACCAAATGAAAAGTCTTAGAATTCAAAAAGAACAGGCAGGCTCAGGTACTTTGAATATTTGGTTGCTTAGAACAGCTGGATTTTATTTCTGAATAGATCTGGGCATAGTAAACCAGACCTTTTAAGGTGGAATAATCTTCTCAGAAGGCTTGAACACAGGACTGGAGTCTCTGTCTCTGAGTTGCCAACATCGGTTACGGATCAAAAAGGATATCAGAAAGGATAGCCAGGCTATCCTCGCACCCCAGCACAACAGCCTGGCTTCTGCTGCATTGTGCTCCCTGCATCCCAGCACTCCCTCCTGCTTTAGCTTCTGTGGAGCTACTGGATGCTGTGATTTATAGGTGTTTTCAGCCTTCAGTAAATTAACTGGGTGCATATCTGGTCCACAATTTTAGATTACAAAAGAGAAATGTATACTATTTTCATGATGTGCTCTCAGAATGAAAGTGAAGATTGGGTCTGCAGGCCCTCTCTGCCTCCCTTGAGCCTGTGGAGACAATGTGACAACACACAGGTACTTGCTGCTTATTGAATATAGGTGCAGGTAGTGGCCATCCCCACTGCTAGATAATGCAGAGTGAAGCACAGCTTAGGCCTGCTGATTGCATCAAGGGCTTTCAAGGAGCAACTCTTAAGATCAGCTGATTTCTTCATTAGTTCACCCAGCAGTTTTCAGCAGGAGCAGCTCAGCAGTCTTTGTAACCACTGACAAGGAGATTTCTTCCTGCTTGCAGAGAAGACTGTAAAATAATGTGTTATCATTCAGTATAAAAGCTAGATTCCCCTCCACATTGTGAAGCTATAAGTGGGACATGATTTAAGTCAGCCATAGGAATGCTGATTAAATGCAAATAAAGGACAGAAGGATATATTCAGTGCAAGCCCTACTTGCAGACATTGCTAATACAGTTTATGTTGGGAATTTCAATGCAAGAGTAACTATGGTTCATCTTAGCAGCCATAACTTTTAATTGTGGTTGTAACTATTCCCTTGCAAATGTGTATATTGCTCATAAACTGGAAACATCAATGCTAAAGACCAGTGAATTGATGAGCTGATATATACACACACAAGGTTCAAATTATAGTTGCTGCATAATTGAAATACCTATACATATACAGAGCTAGACACAATGGCAGATAGTGCATTTATTTATGAATAAACATTGTATTAGTATTCAACTTATTCCTTGCCTCTGGGAAAAGTCTGTAGATGTGAAACAAATTTGCTTCACTAGATGGTTGATATTGCATAGTTCACTTTGAAACTGGGGTGGAGGAAGAGGGGGTGGGAAAAAAACAATCAGGATTGTTATGGTTGGAAAACACCTCTAAGATAATCGAGTCCAACCATTAACCCAGCATTGCTGTGTTCACTACTAAACCCTGCCCCCAAAAGCCACATTCACATGCCTTTTCAACACTTCCAGGGATGGTAATGCCACCACTTCCATGAGCAGCCTGTTCCAATGCCTGGACACTCTTTCAATAAAGAAATTTTTCCTAATATCCAGTCCAAACCTCCTCCCCTGGTGCAACTTTTTATTTCGGAGGGAGCAACACATCCCTCTAAACAGGCTCACGCAGCTGAACCCCACCCAGTGCACAAGAAAGCTGAAGTGCTTGAAGCAGGCATTTTGTGGACATGCTGTAGCCACAGAAAGAACCCAGCATCCTCACTGCCTTCTAATCCTTCTCTAGGACAGCCATGTCCTCCCAGGCCTCCTGGCAACTCCCTCTCCTCTATGCACCCTCCCTCCTTCCCATACCAGTGCATGAGTGCCCACTTGGCAGGACTCCAAGCTCATCCTTCAAGGGACGGATTTTGATTTTGTGATTATTTAAAAATTTTTTTAATGTTATGTTCTCTCTTTCTAAGCTTTTAGAAACACTGATTTTATCACTGAACCATACATTTTCCATATAAATTTGTAGATTACAGGCAATAGTTATATACTGCATTATATATAGTGTAGTCTGTTCTCTGACTACACTATACTACTACTACTCTGACTATTGTATTGCAATAGCTATTAGCGCACTTACATTCATCTTTTTTTACAATCCATAGCACCAGTCACAAGAGCAAGTAGTTGTAAGATTTACTGTCTTCAAGCACATCTTAATCTAAAATACCCTTGTGATTTATTACAGAGACATTTTAAACCCTAATGTCTACCATAATGCTGTTATTAATGCTAATGGTCCTATTACTCAACTAAGAAAAATACATGTTTTGTCATTCTGACCTTATGTTCAAGGTCTTACATTTATTTCTGTTCTGCTGGAGTTTTCTGCATGTGATGTATCCCCCCCCCCCAATCAGGACTGGGAAAAGGACTAGTCTTGTTACAGAAGAGATAGTGATAATCAATTTTAGCAAAGCTGATGGGTTAATGAGGATGTAGGAGGTCTGTGTTCAGGTCAGACACAGGGACTCAAATCATACCTCATGAGAGAATGGTTTTCACAGCCTTATAATGTGAAGCATTTTGGGGTCTCTCACTCAGGGCAGTAACAGGAGGCTGCCATATAAAATGTGATACACTGACACTGTTTCTCCTCCTGTGTTTTGAGCACTTACACCTGTGCTTTGTGAGTAGGCTGTTGGTGTGTTAGGCACTCCGTGAGAGCATGTGCTGATCTGATCAGGCCTCTCAGGGGTCTCCTTTGCCTAATTTTTGTGTCTGGCTTGAGTAGAAACAGGTGCCAAAATACTGAGAGAGGGAATATGCAGAATTCTGTGCAGCTGGGGAACTTCACAATCCAAACAGACCAGGTGAGCTGCATCTCTCCAATACAGTCATAACAAGAGCTGCCCTGGTGGGAATTGTAAGGTGATTTTGGGAAAGGCAGTACTAACGCTGGTTGTAACTGTTTCTCACTTTAGCTTTATAGTGGGAATAGTCATTGTGCAATATTGCTCACTACAGGAATGTTGACATTTGAATTTATGAAATTCAGCTGAAATATCTCTTCACTTGGAAGACATCTAAATGCCTCTAGTCCCCACTCAAGAACATAACTCTGAAGAGTGACCAGGGAGAAAGAGTAGGTTTATTGTCCAATAGTTGATGGAAAAAGGTATGTCTTGGTCTGCCCTGAACATTTTCAGAGATGTCAAGAGCAGTCCTGAGAAGGGAAAATATCCTGGCTGTTGCACTGTGCTCTAGATGCCTGTTGAAGACTGTACAACACAAAGGGTACTCCTTGCGGTGACTCTGGTGACAGGCACCTCCCAAATCCAGCTCCAAGGGGTTGCCTGGTAGAGGAGCATACAGTGAAAATATATGAGAATTGTTTTGACACATGCTTGCATGGACTGGAGTCAGTCAGAGGTCCAGGATCCAGGGCATTATGGTCTTTAGATTCACTTATAAATTGTGGGTATTGGGTATGATGGACAGGAATGGACACCCCAAAACCATTCTTAGAAGTGAAATGTCTTCTCACTGCTGTGCACAGCCCATGAATCATCACACCTTTCTCCAGCTTTTTGTTTCCTGAAGAGGTCCACCAACTTTTTAGAAGAAATGCTGCTAAGGAGATTTTCCACACCTGTGGCCAGACCTTGGTTGAGTACCTTCTAAATATGATGAATACATTGACTCCTATGTTCTCTCTTTCGAAGATAAAATCCAAAGTGATTTCTCTTCTATGAAATGATCAAGAAACTGCATGAGAACATCTCTTTGAACATGGCTAGCTGGCCATGGTCAAAAGCAAGCCCAGAGCTGTGCCAACATCTGCAGACGGTGTCACTGCACGCCCACAACTGTCATGGTCTTTACCTGTGCAGAACACCTGAAAATGAGCAGAGTTGCCCTGACTCTGGGATCACATCAAGCCCACACAGCATGAGTAACCCTGCCAGGGTAGCCAGGTTGTCTGCACATCACAGAGGTGCTTACACCACGTTGTTTGCCTGAGGTGAAAGCTAAAATAACTCCCACTTTCGGAGTAAGGGCACCTTCTCCATTTGCAGCATGTGCAACAAAATAAAGATCTTGTTGCTCCCAATAAAGGTTCTTGCTGACTCAAGCAGTCCTTTGCACCTACAAAGGTTAAAAGAGTAGAACTGGCTGCCAGATCTAATAGTAAAGGCAAGATGAAATGTTTTACAGAATTACAGGATAAATCATTGCAGATATCTAATTTTCATTGAGAGTGAGAGCTGTAAGAGTTTACAACTTCACCTGTGAAAATTCTCTCCTTAAATATTAGCTAAATGTATTTTTCAGGCATTCACGTGACGTTTTAACTAAAATGCAAAATCGTTATTTGGACAACAGTTTATACAATTAAATTTGCAATTAATTATTCATTTCAGTACAGTTATGGATAGAGGAACCCTAAGCCACACCCATGCTGACTCTGTCTGATCTGCCTACCTATATTGACATATTTTAAATTGGTAAAGCAGCTCCTGAAGCTTAATTCTCTTAATTTCCATGGAAAATTCATATGCTACAGGAGAATGCATTGAAATCTATTTTAGCTTTTGTATCACAAAATTGTTTTTACTAGTGGATGATTTGCAAGTCAATAAAAGCCAACTAACTTGACTTCCCAATTCTCTGCTGAATATGCTGTCAGTTAGGAATAGGACCAAATCGATTTTACTTGCAAATTGGACAGATTTGATGTGAAGTCATTGATCAAGTACAGAGGCTCCAAGACTTGGGCTTTTTAAAGAGAGGAATTATATTTCAAATTTAATAATGCCTTATAATGCCTTTTAAACATGCAGTCAGCACTGCAATGCAAATAAATAAGCAACTATCACTACCTGGATATTTCTCCCTGAATTCTTGGTAAATAAAAGAGGGAAAAAGTGATTTTAAAAAATGCCCAGCACGTTCTGCATTACAGTCTGGACAGCATACAACGCACAGCTACTTATTTTCTGTGACTAAAGCATTTTTGCTCAAAAAAGGACCATGTCTTTGCTGCAAGCACATTATCTAGAAATCTGGCTTCCAGGTTACTGCTGGTGCAAGCTTCTGTTTTATTCTGTGAGCTGGTAGCTTAAGAGGCTGAACTTAGTGAAAAACAACAGCACTTATCTGTACTGCAGACTCCAGGGGACACTTAACATCAAGGCTTTTGTTGCTGGCAGCACAAAAGGAGTTGCTTTAATGAGCTTTAAAATCACATTACAATGCCATAAAAATCAAAGTTCTCACAGAGCGTACTTAGTGAGATCTGCTCCCTGGGTAGACTCAGGGTTAAGAAATTCCAAAATGGGTTTCAGGTAAAAAACTATTTTATCCTAAAGTTCCTCTACTAATTATTTCCATTTTTCAACTACTTGTCCCTGGCACCATAACAATGCTGAGCAAGAAATTAATAGGGAATGATTTATCAGTGGACTTTACTGGTTTCAGATGCTGGTTGTTAACCATTTTCTCAGAGTTCATTCAGTATTTCAAATCCATAGATGAGTAATTGTAGAGTGATATTTGGTCTCTAATTAGTTGACAAATAGCTCATTGTGCCTCCTGGATGCGACTGATGGATAAGAGTTTAAACAGATGTGTATGGCATGTGACTGGCTTATTCTTTCATTGACTGCATTTAATAGGATGATTGTGTTCCGGTATAAAAAATTGCATTTAATTTAAAGATTGTGGCAGAGTCCTCTGAATTTAACTACAGTGGGAAACATCCATGTCAGTGGGTGGGGATATGTCATCTGTGATCAAAACTGACTATCAAAATGCTACCAGTAAATAGCCCCCTGGTTCCACATTTTCTGTTACCTTCCCTTCAGATGGGCTGAGACTTCATGGTCAGGCTTAAAATCAGCTTTTAGAGATGCACGGCTCTGGTCTGGTTAAAGGGAAGAGGCCAATGAAAGACAGAAGCCCCCAGAGAGGGTGTTAGGGCTTGGCCCTTCCTGCCTCTTGCACAGGAGGAAGAAATCAAGAGTGGAGGTTGCTGGCAATAGGAGCTGGCCTTGCACACAGGACTCGTGGGCATCAAGGTGTGCTGGGGAAACTGCAGGAGAAACTTTGTTTTAGAAATTGTACTTTGAGACTCCCGAGCTGCCCTGTGTTACTGCAGTGAGCAGGTGAGTGGTGCGCAGGCAGAAATGCCTCCTGGGAGAATACACAGCTTGCGGATGCTATTTTTGGAACAGTCAAAAACCATTGAGGAAGAAGCTCCTCCCAGCTGCTCTCTGAGCTGTTATTTTGCATCCTCTTGTGCACTGAGAAACCAGCTGAGGCGAGGCTTGCGGACACCTCCAGGGTGGAAGAAATGAACATTTTTGGCTTTTTAAATAATAAAGTAGGAAAGATAAGACCACATTTCAATTCTTTTTAAGAGGCTAGCACATGCCTCCTGTCTAAGGAACTTTGCTGATGCCAGGTTGATGACATTGCACATGGAGTAGAGGCACTTATTTTCCCTTGAACTCTATGTAGCCTCCCTGCCTCCATTTCTCCCCATCCCTCACACACACACTGTTTATCCATACACAGAACAAATCAGTCAATAATACCTGACTTGTAGGCTTGACAATTTATTAAGGATAAGAGTCATCCCAGTGCCAAAGCCCAGGAAAACAGGCAAACCTCAAATTTTATTTTGAGTGTCTTGGATCATATATGGTTTACCTGAGCTTCCTCCTGTAGAGCAGACTCAGAATGACCAACAGCAGAAACTTCTATCACATATCCTGAGAACTGAATCAGTTGTTTCTTGTCCAGGGTCTGTGGTGATCCATGCTTTCAGGTAGCTGCTGGGAGAGCAAAGCAATGGCAAGTGAGAAAGAAGGTCCAAATGCAAAGATTGGGGCTGCAGAGCCATACCATGCACTACATCTGCTTCCTCAGCATTCTTACAGACATCATGTAGCTGTCATTTCTCTTGTTCCCAAATCCCATTAATCATTGTACCAGTCACACTGCACCTGATGCCATGAATGCTGGTAGCCAGCCTGTGCTTCATTATACTTCACAATCTTCTGATTTCAGCATAGCCCAGTGAGTGCCAGACTCTGCAATTTGCCTTGTTGAATCTCATGGGGATCCCATGGGCCCATGTTTTGAGCTTGTCCAGTTCCCTCTGGGTGACATCTCATCCCTCAGGCATGTCAGCCTCACAACTCAGCTTGGTGTTTGCAGACTTGCTGAGAGTGCACTCGATCCCACTGTGTGTGTCAGTGATGAAGACGTTGAATAGCACTGATCCTACTACGAACCCTTGAGGGACACCACTCAGCAATGATGTCCATTGGGACTCTGAGCTGCTGACCATTACTCTCACCCACCAAACGGTCCTCCTGTCAAATCCATGTTCCTCCAGTTTAGAGTGAAAAAAGGTTGTCCAAGGCCTTATAGAAGTCCAGAGATTATATCCGTAGCTGTTGTGCTGTCCACAGATATAGTCTCTCCGTCAGTCTACATATGTAGACTCATGTCAAATAGGGTTCTCAAAAACCCAGCTCAGTGCTACTGAGTGTAGTAGAAACTGTGTATTTTCATCTGTCATTATCTAAGTACCTTAAAAACTCATTAACTGAGTTACCACTATGTTTGTCAGGGATGAATTACATTTGTTGCCCTGAGATAAGTTTTCCTCCTGTTGTTTATGTGACTGAAAACATTCAGTTCAACATGACATCAGCTCTTGTTCCTCCATGACTGCAGTAAGATTTATGACAGTGTTTCCAGAAGATTGTTTCTTCTGCTAGTAAAGACAGAGAAGATGAGCATATCAAAGCCATGGCCTTATCTAGCACAAGGCAACAAACTTTACATAAAACAGCACATCTTTTTTGTCTTCCATTTGCCACTGATGTGTTTTGTAATGTGACAGCAGCTGTGACAGGAGCAGTGAAGGCTCCTGACCCGTAGCCTCCAGCCAGTGCAGGCAAATGCTGCAGATGCTGTGGGATGATGGACACGCAGTCTCTTTAGGCAAACAGTTATGCTCTAGAAAAACCCTTACTCACAGGGTTTAATTTGGCTGCATAGGCAAGGGACTTCCACACAGTTGGCCTACTGCCAGGTCTCCTTTCTCTCACTTGTGTGAAGGAGCTTCATTTACTTTGACAATGGTATCTGCTTTTACCAGGGTATCTCCCTCTTGCTTTTCCTTGTGCTGTCCCACAATGGCTTGCTGATGCTCTCCTTCATCTTACTCTCTGTACCACATATTTATCTGCAAGTTAAGTGACTTCACGCATGGGTCTTTTCAGCTGTACATGAAATGTAGACCCCATATTCTAGATAAGAGATGAGATACTGCAGTACAGAAGCAATTTATCCCAAACTGTGGCTGCAGATAAGGAGAAAGTATTTAAATTTGCTCTTGCAGGAGTGAGGAAATAAGGATGGAGAGAGAGAGAGTTCAGTGCAAACTCAACTCTATCAGTGAAGTTCATAACTAAGTGAAGTCAAAGCAAATAACGAAACAGGCAACCTTATGACTTGAAGACCATCAAGTCAAGAATATGGCAAATGAGAGGCAGGAAGGAGGTATCTCAAGACAAGAAATAGAGATCAGAGGGGCAATTCAGAGGCAAAGTTCATATCTTGCTGAAATGTGATCAATGTAATCACTCAAGTTGGAAGAGTGGTGATCATCATGGCTTGGTGGTGCTAACATATGATCACAATTTATTTGTTCCTATCTTTAAGAAAGCACAAGACCTCCTCAGCACAAAGCTGAGGCATTCATAGGAGCGAGGGAGGCATGCCATCTTGTCAATCTAAACTACTGCTTCCACTAAATAAGTCTTCTGTCCCGCTTCTGATCTGGCTTCATATTCAAGGAATGATTTGAGGTACTCTCCTAATCAACACCCCACACAGGGCAGAATTGTGGAATTTCCCCTTTACTGCCAGGGATAAAAGAGATCCAAATGTATTTATTTTGCACCTCCCTTAGTTCTGTTACTTATTAATAGTGCTCTTTAAATCAAAGTCATCAGTTATTTCTGCACACGTGTTGAAAAAAATCCATCTTTAAATGCTTTGTCATCAAGCATCTTTCAGTTTACTGTTTTGGAAATGATGAAAAAGAGACACATCAAATTTCAGCATTAGGCATGTTATGACAATTATTCTTTCCTCCATGTTCGCTGTGACAGCTCATCAGACAAGCATCAATCAGTAGATGTTTTCTGACTTCAAAGGCAGTGTTTGGCCTATGACATCACAGACTTGTTCATCAAACAAGATATCCTCAAGAGACAAGGTAGCATTTAGATACTGTGACTTCCCTGTTAAGTAGACTTGTTCAATAAATAATGCAAGTAAATAGCATCATGCTTGGAGCTTCCTAAAAGCCAAAACTATAAATTACTAGTAACCTTTGGCAAAGCTTAATTTATGCATTCCCATTCATGCAACAGTCATGTCTGACTGGATCTGTTTACAAGTGATCTCAGACTAATTTCTTCTTCAATTCCACTGATGCATGCAGTAATAATCTCTATTTTTGCTAGTGAATATAGAAAGTGAATCAGCTCCATATTATTCTCAATCTTCCCTCCCACCCTTGGGTTAATTATGCACTAGAGGGAGATGAAAGTAGGCACTGGGACTGAACAGAAGCATTTTCATTCCCAGCTTCAGGTGGGTATACACTGATATATTCCTTGAAATGCAATTTTATACCACTTTTTCCTCATGAAGTAGCTGCAAAAAAAAAACAAAACCAAAAAAATCCCCAAAAACTTTAGATGACATAAGGAACTATTCTCCTCTAATACTCCCATGTGGTATTTTCTGAGGGAAAACAGTAATTAGAATGTTTTAGAAAGGAAAAGTTATTGGAAGTTTGAGACCCCTGCCAAGACAAGTTGGAAATCTTGGTCTCTACCTCTACAGTACCCCCAGGATAAGGGAAATCCAAGTGACAGCAAAAGCGATACATATAAAAACCTTCCATGTAGGTGACAAAGGATTGTTCCTGTATAACTCTTCCAATTGCCATAATTTTATTCCATTTTAATCTTTTGGTTAATAGAATAAGATGCATTCTTTTACCCTAAATCTCATGTGACTAAAACATAGGTACCTGGTTAAGACAAGGGAGCGCTGTTCCTAGCAAGAGGTGAACATCATTACCAAGAGTGGGACTGCTCTGAGTGTGTGGGGCTTACCATTCTTTGGGTTTGCTGAATGCTCTTCAACAGCACTGCAAGGGACAGACTGTAGGTTGCTAGTCCTGTGCCAAACCTGGGGCAAGTTTTCCCTTGTCCTTTCTTATCTATGGCTCTTAGCTGGAGAGTAGGGAGAAGAGATGAAACTCTGGGATCACTCTGAACATGCCACACTGTGCCATATATTTGAACAGGGAAACCCTGCAGAAAATTTCTAAGAATTGTAAGATTTTGTCCTCAGCTGGTGATAAAATTGCTTTTAACCATACTTGGTCTAGCTGTGCAAGCCATTCAGGGAGTGATAATTTCTAACTAACACATTTTAGAAACCCATGAAAAAAAGACCTAAAA